>ML685792.1:11385649-11433477 GCA_007922175.1 Pelusios castaneus | reverse complement strand
ACTAAGAAACCAATGATACAATGATTGACACAAATAGTGAATGAAACCAATAAACTTATAAAACTAAGAAACCAATTAAAATCGATGATATAAAGATTAATACACATTATGCAAACAGTAAAATCAATAAGTTTATCAATAAATAATATCGTTATTAAGTATGTTATCAAGTTTTATTCAACGTACCTATAGTTTAACTAAGACTTAAAACTTTAAGTAAAGTTTATTAAGTTAATTTTAGGAAACTTGTGGGGTGAAAGAAGATGTACTGTCGAGAATTGAGAAAGGTATGTTGAGATGGTTAGGAATACCCTTATTAAGTTAATAACAATGTACCTTCCTATATATTTTAAGTTTAAAAAATTTGGCACTCAAAAGAAATTTCAATCGCTGTTTTGTTGATATTTGGCTCAGTTGACTAATAAGTTTGCCCACCACTGCTCTGCACCATCTCTGGAAGAAGTGACAGTGGTCTTTCGGTGATGGGGAGGTACCTTTGCTGCCCCACACCTGGGGCGCCTAAGATTTTGGGCTGGCCCCTAAATGTGAGGGAGATTTGTCAAGGCTTGCTTTGAAAATTGCAAAAAGACTTACATGCTTGAATGTGATTCCATATCAAGTTTCATTTTCAACTTTTAAAAAGAAATACAAATCATGTTTATTTTGGCTTGTCATTTTTTATTTTTAAAAGAGCCAGCACTTAGAGAACCCAAAACAGCTGAATAGAAAGCCGTGACTTAACATACCCTCAAAGTGCTGACTTGGTAAAAGTTAAGAAGTAAGAGATTGCTGTGCACTATAATCTTAGCCGTTTGGTACCGAGTTTAATTCAGCTCTTCTGGGATTCTCAAAATAGCCTTCTCCTGCAATACTATGACAGTTCTCTTCAATGCCAGTACTCTGCCAGGGACCTGGGGCTGGCTGCAGGAGCAGGTGTCGCATCACTGTGAAAAAAAGGTGCTGATACTCAATACCCCTCAGTACCATCACAAAAAAAGGTGCCAGTACTCAGCACCCCTGAGTACCATCACAAAAAAAGGCCTGGTTTTCTTAATCCAATGGTTAAATCTTAAATCTAGAAAGAGAAACATTGTGATTCCTTCTCATTAAAGTGGTCATCTTTGATCCACTCTAATGCCTGAATCAAAGATACCATAAAAGGTCTCCATTTGTAAAACTGAAATTTAGAAACAAAAAAAGCCCACAGCAAAACGTAGTGACTCAGCAGCTTTCATGCTCTTAAGCCTCAAACTGCAAATACGACTTTTGCACTTATGTAAATGAGCTCATGTTCCTAGGTGAAAGTTCCCTTTCAGGTTACATTTCTGCCGAGGCAGAATGGATGAAGGGGCCAGCGCTGGAGGAGAGAAACAGGAATTGAAATTCAAGAGAGAGATCTTGCAGGACCAGAACAAGCCAGAAAATATGATCCAAAGGCAACAGGTGATCCGGCTCACCTATCTGATCACAGCTGTGGACTTGACCTGCTTGTTCATGCAGATCGGGATCATTCCAGTGAGTACCAGTTGAGCCTGATTTAGAAGAGCAAACCACTTCTTTCTTTCAACCAAGACGATTCAGTTTTGTTCAATAATGTTACAGGGGACTTTCTACCAAGAAAGAGGGGAGAAAGTTTAGATTTGACAAGAATATCAGTTGTCACTGAATTCAGTGGCTAGATGCACATAAGTAATGACAGTCAGATGATTATATTGCAGAAGTGCCTAGAGGCTGCCAACAGTATTATGCTGGGCTCTGTACAACACAAAGCTGTCATAGGTAAGTAAACTAACAAGCTGGGATGTGGAGGGAAGATGAGGTAACAATAATAGGATATCTCGCCCCGTAGGCTGCTTCATGCAATGTTTGTGATTGATGTAAGCCAATCAGGAGCCATAATCACAACATGCCACTTGTCCAGTGGTTCTCAAGTGGTAGCTTTCTGTAGGTGCCATGCAAGAGATGAATTTTAAGGAGGGATTTGAAGAGTGATAAAGTGGTGGCATTGCAGATTTTGACAGGGCATTTCTCCACATATAAAGGGCTACAGGGTAGAAAGAGAAAAGGTGTTTGTGAGGGACTGCAGCTGGCACTGTTGTCCAAGTACAGATGTGGAATGAGGTTGCATTTAGATAATAGGATGGATTAGTTGTGGCAGGGCTAAGATGTCTGGATGGAAGGCGAAGAAATTTGTGTTTGATTCAGTGGAGGACGGGGAGTCAAGGGAGGGTCTCAAAAGTGGTGATGGTGTGATCAAAACAAGGTGCCAGGAAGACAGTTTCTGAAGCAGTGTTTCCAATGGCCTAGAGGGGCACAGGGTTGCAGGTGCCACAGCTAGATTGGAGGATGCTACGTAGTCAAGTTGCAGGTCACTTTCAAGGGATATTGTCAAGTAAAATGTAGTTCCCACTCCACTCAGGGCTCCCTGAACTCTTCCTCTTCCATTTTCTTCTCTCGTCTGCTGAGAGAGCGCTGTCCCACTCCCTGTCTCCAGAGACAATCCACCTGTTCCCTGCTTTCATAAACCAATCCAACAGTGACTGCATGGTCTCTTTGCGCTTGTCTGTGCGCATCTGAAGTAATCACGTTGGGCTTTGAAACTAAGAAGTAAAACTAACTGTCGACACAGAAAGAATGTTCACCCAGTACACTTTCTCCAATATAAAGAGTGAATCCACAGAAATACCTGAGCTAGATACGTTATTTGCTTCACTCTCTTTCAGTGGCAGTATTCTCAGGTCCTGCTTCTATCTGAGAATTGTAGAGAATATTGCTTGTAGTGAGTAAAACTGTCCAGGTGGTAAAATGTTTTGAGTTAAGTGTCCCTATAAATACCCAAGGATGGTGAACTAACATTGGAATATTAAGTGCAGGTTAACCAAAAGGAATTTGTTTGCTGTAGTTTTCAAGTGACTTTCCACATATGTACATTTTTAGGCAGATTAATTTTATCCAGTGCATGGTAACAGGTGTTCTTTTGGCAACACAAGGTGATTCTCTCGTTTACAAAATGCGTTTAGTGCATTTAGTGAAAGTGTCAGAGTTAGGTATTAAATGCTTTGGAGGCTTCAAAATGTTGCATTAAGTTCACATTAAACATTACAAAGTAAAAGCCTGAGTCTGACACATTTGTCCCTTGGGCAAAAGGGAGGGTGCTTCCAGCTTTACTCTATCTTTTGGGCTGTCAGAAAAGACCCAATTGGGGATGTGGAGGGTTCTTGGTACTGTAATGAATTGGGTGTACAGATGGCATTTTGTTTATGTAGTCCGGTGGCACTTTTAAAGAGTAACTAATGTATTTATCATATGAGCTTTCATATTAGAAAATCTCACTTCGTCAGATGCTTGAAGACGAAGTGGGCTTTTCTCCCAAGAAAGCTCCTGAGATAAATAAATTCGTCTTTAAAAGTGCCACAGGACTCCTTGTTTGTTTGGCTGAACTAGGCTAACACGGTTACCCCTTTGGAACTTATTTATGTAGTGTTTGCATTTAATCCAGTTTGCTTGATTAAACACGGTGGCATAATGACCTGATCCCCAAGGTTCTCCTGTGTAGTACTCATTACATGTCCCAAGGCACAGGAGGGCTAGCTAAAAGTTAAATCATCCTCTTCAGCGCTAGTTGATTGGTTAAGAACTTTTTTGTTTGCCTCAAAATGCTAGTGTAAAAACAGAGACACAAGTTGGGCAAGGAAATATCTTCTATTGCAGTGGTTTTCAAACTTTTTTTCTTGGGACCCAGTTGAAAAAAAATAATCTATGCCCGTGACTGAACAACTACATCTTTGAGCAATGCATTACAGTATTTCGGCGGCAGCAGCAGGGGGCACCGTGACCCAGCACCTGAGCGCCTGCGGCCCCGTATTGGGTCAGGACTCATGGCTTGAAAACCACTGTTCTATTGGCCAACTTCTGTTGGTGAGAAAAACAATCAAGCTTTTGAGCTACACAGAGCTTTTCTTTAACTCTGGGAAGTGAGTGTGTCACAGCTACTAAATAAGAGGTAAAACAGATTGTTTAGCATAAGTAGTTAACACATATTCTAAGGGACCATTCAAGGTGAAGTGGCCTATTAACACCTCTGTATCATGGGGGGGGGGGAGGGTTAGTGGGTTACAGTAGTCATTATTGGGGCATTTAGTGCACCTCATTAATGGCTTATTACAACAATGTGGGTGAAACCAGACAACCATTATACTCTCGATGAACTCAAACAGAAAAATGATAAAAGACAAAAACATTATGAACATCCTCAGCCTAAAAGGAAATCTTGCATAACACTGGGAGCTTAAATTCATAACTCTTTGCTAGACATGAAAAACATGGTCTTAACCAAGACACTAGATTTATGCACCGCCCCCTATTTATGTCCTATATACAGGTAGTCAAAGCGTCTGACGAAGTGGGATTTTCTCCCACGAAAGCTCATGCGATTAATAAATCTGTTAGTCTTTAAAAGTGCCACAAGACTCTGTTGTCTATATACAGGGATGTTAATAGGCCACTTCACCATGAATGATCCATTGAAATATCTGCTAACTACTTATGCTAAACTGTTGTTCCATCCTATATTTAGCTGTGAAACACTGAGTGAGTGAGTACATTTTTCAGACCCATACCTGAAAAAGACCTATGGGTTGAAAGCTTGTCTGTCTCACCAACAGACAAAGCCAGATTAAGGGGCCACGGTGTCTTGGGCTGCCCACTTTTGTGGGCCCCCCTTCCCACCTTAGCAGCCAGTCTGTGGGCAGGGTGGTGCTTAGGCATGCCAGGCCCCAGGGCCACCTAGCAGACCCGCCAGCTATGGGGCTGGTGTTTGGCACTGGAGGGGACCTGGCCAGTCAGTGCTGGGCAGGCTGGGACCCTGGGGCCAGAGGCGGCTTTTGGGGTAGGCGAAGCAGATGCCCGCCTAGGGCCCCAAGTAGTAAGGGGCCCCTTCACTACCCAAAAAGCCGTGTCTGTCTCCCATCCTTGCAGGACACATGGTAGAGAGCCAGGAAATGGGGCCCTCAGGGGAGGTTTGGGGCCCTCAGTGGCGTGCCAGGGGAATGGGGTGTTTCGGGACCTGGGGGGGTTGGCTGTGTGGACCTGTGGCCAGCCATGGGGAGGGGGTCAGGGGCCCTGGCGAGGTGTCAGGGCCCCAGGGAGGCCAGGGTCAGCAGTAGGGGTCCTATAGGGGGCCCTGGAATGGGCCTTTGCCTAGGGCCCTCGATAGCCTAAAGCCGCCTCCGCCTGGGGCCCAGGCTGGTCTGCTCCAGTGGGTGGGGCTGGCTGGCGCGCAGTGCAGCCTCTGGTGGTGGCGTTTCAGAGTCAGGAATGCTGTCAGGCTGCTGCATCGGGCCCTCAGGAGACCAGGGCCATCCCTAGAGGGGTGTGGGGCCCAAAGCCAATTGGCCTGTGGGGGCCCCCTGCCCCCCCGCCCACAGGCCAAAATGGTGGCGCAGCGGCTGCAGGTTCCTGCCCCTGATGCTGAAGGGGGGCCCTGTTCAATGCTGCAGGGGGGAGGCTGGGGCCACAGAGGACACTCCCCCTGCATTGCTCCTCCGCAGTGTCCCATGCCTGCCCTGCCCCTGGCGAGTAAGTCCCAGGGGGTGGACCAGCCTGTCGGGAGCAAGGCAGGCACCGAACTCTGTGGAGGAGCAGCGCAGGGAGGGTGTCCTCTCTGGCCCCAGCCTCCCCCATCCCCAGGGCTCAACAGGCAGTGGGGGGCAGCGCGGGGCCCACCGAACTGCGGGGCCTAGGGCGATGGCCCCACTCACTCCCCCAGGGATGGCCCTGCAGGAGATGCTCCATCAGGGCTCCTGGCCCTAGAGCATCGCCACCGGACGCTGGCTGGCCCCATCCCCAGGGGCAGGGTGGGAGCTTCACGGCCTCTGGCTCCAATACCCCAGCTCTGCCAGCGCGCCCCAGGCTAGCCCTGTTGATGTACTTTGACTGATGATTTGGGCCAGGAGTTTTTATCAAATAAGCTCCATATCTCTCATGTTCCGTAGACTGCATCTCAAGCACTCTTGCTTTATTTGGCATTGACGCACATGAACACTTATTACTATAGTCCTCTACTTACTCACATTAAGGTCTTTAACATTCAGAAAAGTAACATACTTTTCCTCTGCTTTATTTAGTACTTGGCAAAGAGCCTGGGATTAGATTCAGTTGGCTTTGGCTACTACTACTAGACAACCTCTTTCTCCGCTTTCTTTTTCTTTTTCTCTGCTTAATTTTTCTCCCTTTTATTTAGTACTTGGCAAAGAGCCTGGGATTGGATTCAGTTGGATTTGGCTACCTCCAGACAACCTTTGGTGTTCTGCAACTTCTGGGAGGTCCTATTTTTGGAAGGTAAATAAAAACCATTCTTATGAACCTTCCTTTCCTGAGGAAGATCAGAGTTATTTATTTTTTTTAAATAAATCTACTTTATTTCTAGTTCTCAATCTCAGGGAAATATTTGAGAAGCCATCTGGATTTACTGAACGAGTGACAGAGAAATAAATATTAATTACAAATATTGTAACAAATACATTTGTATTAGTTATTTCTCTAAATTTGATTATTTAGGCCCAGACAATGTGCTTAGCCAAAATAAAAATACTCAGAAAGATTGTTCCCTGCAGAGCTTGCAATCTAGTGCCTTAGTCCCGCAAACACTTACTTATATGAGTAACTTTGTGCATGTGAGCAGGGCTGTGAAACCCAGAAAATGAGTGTAACTTGGCATTTTTTATATTACTAACCAGTGCTATTAATTAATAGTTCTAGCATTCTAGCTAGAATCATAGCATTTCTGTGCCTGTTTCTGATCTTATTTACCCTGGAGTGCACTACATCACAGCAAATGACTTCAGTGCACTTACTCTTGATTTACACCGGTGTCAGGGGCTATGTCTACACTTGTGAATTTAAGTCGACTTAGCATGTCCACACTTAAATTTTAAGTCGACTTAGAGGGGATCCTACAAAATCAACCTAGAGCATCCACACTGGACGCCTAGGTCGACTTCTAGGGGCTAGGTGGATCTGGGACAGGTCCATGGTGGCAGGGGGGGCACCCCTTGCCAAGTGCCAGGGGGCTCAGCCTTTGCCCCATTGTACCTTGGTATAATGGGGCAAAGGGGGACAGGGACCCTGGCAGGGCATAGGGATAGGGTGGCCAGGGCTCTGCCCTGCCCTTTGGGGGGGCATGCCAGGCTGTGCCAGCCACCCTGGCAAGGAGGGCAGTGGGGAAGCCCTGGAGCCCCCTAAATCGACTTAAAGTCGATTTAGGGCTACTCCATGTCTACACTGGCTTAAGCAGCAAGTTGACTTAAAATTAGGTTTTATAAAGTCGACTTAATTTTTCCTTGAGTCGACTTAAGCAGCTGCTTAAGTCGAGTTAAGGAAAGTGTAGTGTAGACACAGAGTAAATTAAGTCGACTTAAGCAAGCTTAAATCGACTTAATTTACAAGTGTAGACGCACCCAGGTAGATTAGAATCAGGACTCTACAGTTAGATCTCAAACTGCCATGGAAAAAGGAAGCCAGGGGAAAGATTAGGTGTCCTCCTGTGTTTCTGCCTCTGAGCAGTTGCAGGAAATTACTGACGTGGGATATATACTTCTGTTCCAAATGGAAGACGAGATAGCCTTGAAGGACCTAGTAGAGATGGAGAATATACAGCAGATCCCCGTTCAGAGATGCACAGAAGGGGAGGCAGAATGCCCTACCTACTGGACTGGAATGTAGGAGGCTTGGCCTGCTCAGTGACTTTGGGTCATTGCTTTTCTGTGCTTCAGTTTCCTCTCCTGGCTCTCCAGCATAAGGGCTATCTCTTACTTAGCACATGGTGCTAACAGGATACAAATAATTATTATTAATAATAAGCAATTTTCCTAGCAATACAGTCAAGAAATGAATTCATTCTCATCTACAATTTTAAGGTGATGTGTTAGCAGCACAATTCAAGTGATTTTTCTATAAATGGACAACGCTGAAGTTAAATAATTCTGGTCTGGATCTGTGAGAAGTGGTGGGATTTACTTCTGAAGTTCTGTTCTTTCTCTGTGGGTGGAATCCCCACTGATAGCACTGGGAGATGCATGCAGGGATGAGGGGAACAGGAGTCTAATTAAGGTCAGATCCTTAACTTCTGTAAATCAAAGTAGCTGTACTGAATACAAAATTTGCTGTGCAAAGCTGGGATTGAAACTTCTCCCTCCCCTAGGTGGTACTGTGAGAACAGTTTGTCCATTGTGGAAGTAGCTATATAAAGGGGAATGCGATATCTTAGTTAAAATGCAAAAATGAGGAAACAGGGCGATGCACAAGAACATACACCAAACCAGCAAATCCACTGACCACATTTTTTTCAGACCTTAGAAACATTTGAGTTGAGGATGAGATTGCGTCAGTTTTCCTGGTATCTGGATGACTTTCCTTAAAACTAATGTCAAGTTGCAAGCACTGAACCTGTTCATTATTTGTCTTTAAAAAATGAAAAAGGAACTTCAGATCATCTCATGAATTGACCTCCTGGAATTACAAACAGCAGCAAAACCAACTTTACTGAGGACTTGTCTACACACACAAGTTGCACTGGTTTCAATGTAAATCAGTTTAAATAATCCCTTAGTAGTTAAATTGATGTGCCTTTTCTGTTGGCCAAGCCTGACTCTATTCTCTGCCTTCTTAATTTAACAGAATGAATTTTTATGCTGGATCACAGTTATTTGATAACCATAGTAGAAAATCCAAGCAAAATGAAGTTTAATAGAACCCTTTAAATAACAGCCTAGCAGGACCCAGGACCTAGTTTGTGGTAATTTTTATCTAGTCACCAGTAACTGTTTCTACTGCACTCTCAGGATTTGTCTTATCAGGATTTAAAGGTGTGCTTTTAAAATTAAAACATTTTAACAAATATTGTTCAAAAACTCTGGCAGAGAATTTTAGAAGGCATTAGGCACTATGTTAGCCGAAACCATGTAACACCATCCCTCTAGTCTAAATACTAGTTTACACAAAACTTCAGATTTCTCACAGGGCCACGTTTTCAAATTCTCAGCACTTACAATTGAGGCTCGGTTTCCAAAAAGTGAAAATTCTGCTCAAAGTGGGGTGGCGGGGGTGGAAGATTCCAGGACATTATTACCAGCCTGAATTTGTAATGCTATTTGTGCTACTATTGCTAAAACAGTTCCATTTCTAAAACTCTGCTTAATTTATATGCTAGGTTTGCTGACCAGTTTGGTGCCCGAGCTGCATTAACTCTTTCATCTCTCTCTGGATCTGCCTTCTTTCTGCTACTGTCTGTCTCCACCAGCGCCCCACTTCTCTTCCTGTCCAGAATTCCTTCCGTGTTCATGCATGGGCTGCCAGGTAATGTTGTGATAAGATAACCCAAATATTGGGCTCAGTATCGTCCACCCATTTGTAGGCCCCGACCTTGCAATTTTTACTCACATGAATCGTCTTGATAAAGTCAGTAGGACAAATAATATGACTAAGTGTCGCAGAATCAGTCTCAGGGTAGTTTGTTTTTAAGAACATGAGAGGTGGCTGAGAGGCAGGGCTGCTAAATTCTTTTGCCAGCTCTGCCACTGACATGCTTGTGGGGTACAGCAAGTCACTTAGCTGCTCTGTGCCTCGGTTTCCCCATTTGTAAAATGGAAGATGATACTGCTGACGTCCTGGCCACACCACATCATCGTGTTGTGAAGCTTATTTTGATCATGTTGATGAAGTGCTCTGAGGTCCTCCTCTGAAAGGTGCTATAGAAATGCAAATAATAGTTACCATTTTTGCTTAATCTTGAAAAGTTTCAAAGACACTCATTTGCTTGAGCTATAAGCTTACTTTGCGACTGTTCCCCCAAAGCCATGTCATTTCCCCATCAATGAATGCCTTCAGGGGGCACCTCTCTGCCTGCAGCCTCCATTTCCACTGCTTTTGGGGATAGACATAAGACTCCCAGCATTTTCGTCCATTTGGGTCCTATTCTTTTAGATCCCACCCCATTCTTTTTTAAGAAGCAGCATTTCACAGGCTATTTTGTTCTCTGCCTACCCCATTTCTGTTAAAAGCATAACTGCTTCAGCCCACACCCTCTCAGAAAAAGAACTAATGATGCCTGAGCTTCTCTGCTTCCCCCTGCTTCCCTGTTAAAGGAGCAGCACTTGAGTGGCTCTATTCTACTCCCAGAAGAGAGGTCAAAAGTTCCTAGGCCCCACCCATTGCAGCTTGCCATGGGTGAGAGGGTTTTTCTAAACCCTGATTTTATTAAACGTTAAAAGCTGTGTCTCTTTGGCAGATCAGAATTCATTCCAGTGGAATCAAATATCAATAAAATAAACTGCGTCTGTCCTTCATTGTAGTGCAGCTATTTCAAACTTCTCAGCTGCATTCACTCATGCAAGAGCTTTCCTGGAGTAATCTTTTAGAGCAACAGGCAGTCACACATGGCCTAGCAAACTGCATGTCAGCATTAGTGAATACGCCAGATATGGTAAGCTGCAGTAAGGTGACTTTTATTCCCCCCCTTTTCTATTTTGCTCCAGCCAATAAAAAACCATCAGGCCAGATGTTCCGCTGGTGTAAATCTCACTTGCTTGTGGAGTATTGCTACTGGGGGAACAAAGACCTGAACAGTGTTAATGTGGATTACACTCAGCTGGTTTAAAGCAGCAGAGCTTTTCACCTTCTTTAGCAGTTGAAACACATAAAAGGTTCTGAGTCTTCTCCTGACAACTGGACTCTCACTACTTGGGCAGGATCCACCAAGGTTTTTAAGCACTTAAGAGTATGACTACACTGCAATTAAAAACCTGCAGCTGGCCTGTGCCAGCTGACTCAGACTGCAGGACTATTTATTTGTAGGATAGACATCCAGGCTTGGGCTCTAGAACCCTGCACCGTGGGAGGGTCCTAGAACTCAGACTCCAGCTGGAGCGAGAACATGTACGCTGCAATTAAACAGCCCGTGAGCCTGTCAGCAGAGCCGGGCCAGCCGCAGGTTTTTAACTGCAATGTAGACATATCCTAAAGCTATGTCTACACTGACAATGTCAAATTTGCCACCATCAGATCGATTTTTTAAAAATTTATTTATTGCAGTTCGATTGGCCATCTGTGAAAACATGCTCCTTTGATCTGGAAGTTGATCTACTAAAACCACCTCCAAAAAAAGCGTAGCATGGCGTTGATGGGAAGGGATTTCCTGTCAGCGCAGTGCAGTGGAGGCAGCATGCTAAAGGGAAGTTACAAAGTCAACGGGAATTACACAAGCTTCTCTGCATAGCTTGCGTGACTCCCGTTGACTGCTATCGAATTTTGCTGGCAGTGTGTGGACTAGGCATAAGTCTCTCTATGGATCTGGGCCTCAGTCCTCTTGTATAAGCAGTAGAAGCTTGTGCTTTTAGATGAATAGGACCTGGGGTCTTTTCCCATTCAGTATATCATTGCATGGGCTGCCTCAGGATTACAAGGACTGAGTTCTGGGAGAGCTCTGTCATTTGCCTGAGTTCATGGCCACCTCAAAGAGCATATTCATCATTCATTCAGACCCCAGAATTTATTTCTTTTATTGAATGTTTCATATCCAGTTGTTCCTTTGAATGCCTGTGTAGGTGCTCAGATAGTCATCACAGACCTGACGACTCCTGCTGAACGTGTGGATGCATTAGGGAAGCTTGGACTTTGCTTTGGAATGGGAGTAATCATTGGATCTTCCTTGGGTGGGATCCTCAGCACACAATATGGGTGAGTGAGCAAGTTGTTTTTGTTTGTTTACTTCTCTCCTGCCACTGCCCAATCCTGGGGCCAACCTAGCCCCTGGCACAACCTGCAGCAGCCATGGGTTACTGTTACTTGTCTTGGCTAGAATGGTCTCTAGGGGCCATTTCACTGTTCAAGGATATCAGCGGAGTACAGTGCACTCCAAATCTGCCCTCTCCCCAGCCTAGAATGCCTTCCACTCCCAGGCACGTCTGATGGTCCCTGTGTCAAGGGTCAGGAAGGACTGGCAGCTTTACATGACTCCAGGATGCACTCAGCCCCTTCGACCAGCCCTGATGGCACAAACAACTTTTTAAGAACTAAGGATCCATCTCTTTGTCTTCTGTGCTAATATGTTTGAATAAGCCTCTTAGGGGGAGGCTTAACATATCGGGTATCTTTACTCTTTTCTTGTGTGTCTGCACTTTGCTGCAGTAGAAAACCTTGATTTTTTTTTAAACAAGTTTGATTGTCTCAATTCAGTAATCATTAAAATTGGATTTGTGGAATAGACTCATAGACTTAAGGGCAGAGGGACCATAATGATTCTAGTCTGACCTCTTAAACCTTGCAGGCCACACAACCTCACTCACTCACTCCTATAACAGGCTTATTACCTCTGTCTGTTACTGAAGTCTTCACATTTTGATTTAAAGACTTGAAGTTACAGAGAAGCCACCATTTGCTGGGTTAAAATCAGCAAATGAACCATGCTCCATGTTGCAGAGGAAGATGGAAACCCCCAGGGTTTCTGACCATCTGAATTGGGGGTTGGTGATCAGTTAAATCCTGAGCATGAGTGAGACCCACCAGCCAGACATCTGGGAAAGAATCCTCTGTAGTATCTCAGAGCTCTCCCCATTGAGACGGTTCCATCTGGCTGTTGGGGATATTTGCTAATAGCAGTCCATAGATGGACTGTATACCATTGTAGGCAACTTCATATTAATCAGCATTCATTTTGCCCTGTTCACTCTTTCATTGGGATTCTGCCCCCAAATCTTAAATTAGTTTTCAATGACCTGCAACACTCAAGTCTTCACCATTGGCAAGTAATATGATGGTTCTAAACTTCATGCTAGCAAAACATTTATTATATCACACCACCATCTAGCTAAGCGCCAAGAGGCTATCTGGGAAGGAAAAATTGGGACAATTTTGAGGTTAAATTGCAATACATTGGTTTTAGATACAGTTTCAGGGAGACAGGCAGGGAAAATGACTAATATCTTGCTGAAGAAAATAGAGACATAGAATGATGGAAATGTAGTTGGAGTTGGAGTCATGGTGGGTCAGTTTCTAGTCATGAGTTCCTACTGTTGGCCAGGGATTAAAATTTGCTAAGTGAGGTGATCCATTGGGAGTTAGAACTGTCCTTTTATCAGAATTTACTATGCAAAAGTTGTTTTTTGTCTTCAAACTAATGATGCTCAAAAAAGCACCATTTTTGTTAAAGTTAGTAGGTCAGTTCTTTGCAAAGATTGGCACCTAAGTGCTGCGGTGACAATAACGTTATACGTGAGGATGATCAGATGTCCTGAGGATTTTTTATGAGAGGATTTTTGTTTTGTTTTTATATTACTGTCATTACTGTAACTTTGACAAAAGTTGGATGGTGTTGGAATGATGATGAAATGGTTACTGTGCTACTTGCTACCCAGTATTATCCATAATATTATAAACATGGACACACATGATTAAATTATTTTTAGATAAATCAGTTCATAAGATAAATAAAGCAAAACAACCACAAGAAAATAATTTTGGAAAACAGCAATTAGGGTCTAAAGATATTTCTTAATAACCCTTGAAAATATTTTCTGGAATATACACTCTTTTACTGATGACAGATTTAAATATTTGTGTCAAACTGAGCAATCACTTACAGCTTTTACAGCCCTGCTACTCATCTTCTAACTGGGGAGAAGGGAGAAGAAACTGTGGGATCATTGGGCTAGGGAGAAGAGATGCTGGATCGGGCTGGGGAGAAGAAGAGACACCGGGTTGGGCTGGGGAGAAAAAGGGACGCGGGGATCGGGCTGGGCAGAAAAAGGGATGCGGGGGTCGGGCTGGGGAGAAAAAGGGATGCGGGGATCGGGCTGGGAAGAAAAAGGGGCGCGGGGGTCAGGCTGGGGAGAAAAAGAGACATGGGGATCGGGCTGGGGAGAAAAAGGGATGCGGGGATCGGGCTGGGGAGAAAAGGGGATGCGGGGATCGGGCTGGGGAGAAAAAAGGGCGCGGGGGTTGGGCTGGGGAGAAAAGGGGACGCGGGGATCGGGCTGGGGAGAAGAAGGGATGTGAGGATCGGGCTGGGGAGAAGAGACACGGTCAGGCTGGGGAGAAAAAGAGATGCGGGGATCGGGCTGAGGAGAAAAAGAGACACAGGGATTGGGCTGGGTAGAAAAGGGGACGCGGGGATTGGGCTGGGGAGAAGAGACACAGGATTGGTCTGTCGGGTCTCTGTGTCAAGTGCGCAGGTATGCGGTGGCTGCTTCGCGGCTCCGCTCCAGCTCAGCTTAGAGGGAACACTGGGTCTGACCCAGTATAGCCATTCTTCTGTTCTTTATGTTAAATGGCTTTGAAAAAAACCTCAGTTGTGGCTTTTGAATCCTCACAACTTCAAACCTGAAAGGATTTATTTTAATTCTTTGTGGTCTTTACCTATAATTTAGTGCTGCTTATTTGAAACGATGATTTAGTATGATCCCATTGTTCAGTAATTATACAGTTAAATGAAAATTGGGGAAAACCCTAATTCAGGGGTTGTCTAAAACTGAATGGCCAAATTGCTGTTCAGTGGTGTACCGAGGCTATCTGGCGCCCAGGGACCAAATCACATTTTCCTCCCCCCCCACGACCTGCCCCTTCTGCCCTATGCAGCCCTTCCCTGCTGGGGGGGGGTGGCGGGGGGGAGGAAGGGATAAAGTGGCCTGAACTCCACTGAACGGGCCCTCTCCAGGACTGCCCCGAAAAGCAGCAGCCACATGCCTCCCGCTCTCCACCCCCTTGGACAGGGCAGCTGGCACAAGGGAGGGCAGCCAGCAACGCTGCTCTTCAGCAGAGGGAGGGCAGCGCGGCCTCTGCTGCTTCCGCCAGCACTGGGGGCCAAAGCACCGATGCCCCGAAACTGGGCAGCCTGGCTGGGACTCCTGTAATCAGCCCGGCCCCTCCCTGCAGCGGGACCTCCCCCAGCTCCTGAGTCTGTACGCCACTGTAGCTGTGGCTGCATATGTGATAGTTTTGCATGCTCTGGAGTGGATTTCTCAGCCAACGGGACCCTTTTGTCACTTTACGAGCATTAATTGCTCATTACAACAAGTGATTTGACCTCACCTTCCTCTATGTGCTGTTCCCCAGTGTTTGAATCCTAACATCTATTTTGATTTGCTGTTACAGCCTGACCTGATCCTGTGTCATACACTCCCCTGCATTTAATTTCCTCCCATTCTGTAAGCTCCCCATCTTAAAATGTCTGACCAAGTGGGATTTTCTCCCACAAAAGCTCATGTGATAAATAAATGTTAGTCTTTAAAAGTGCCACAGGACTCTGTTTGTTTCTCTGCAGTAGACTGACACTGCTACCTCTTTGGTACTTTTTAAAAGGGACTGTAAATATTTTGTCATATGGTGTTTTGCTGACAATGCACACTAGAGGGTGCTAATGTTTTGAAAATATTTCTGTAACGTTGCTATCTTGCCAATATGGAATGTTCCAAAAAAGGTGACTTCCAGGGTTTTCTGCTTCGAGGTCAGACTGATCAGTCCTTTTGGATTCTGAGAGGCAAATTATATGGTGCCTGCCCTTCCTGTGCCTACCACTTGCTGTAATGTGTTCCCTCAGTTAGACTGTCTTCTCATTTCATTTTACCCATAATTAGAAGATTTGACTCTTCACGGTCGAGACTTTAAAAACCAACTTTTTTCTAGATTTTGGATGCCCAACTTGAGACACTTTCTAAATAACAGCATTCTGTAGTGTTTCTCATGTTGGTCACCCCGAATCACTAGTCACTTTGGAAAATCATTGCCTCTTATTTTTTGAAAACTTAGGGCTAGTCTACACAATTATATCTGATTAATGTCCCTTGATTAACTTCATGAGTGGACACTCATGTTCAGGAATAAATGGGGGATGTATAAACAGGAGAATATCGAGGAGTGGAAGGGGTTATTTTACCTCTATATTTGGCATTAGCGCGACTGCTGTTGAATACTGTATCTAGTTTTGGTGTCCAAAGTTTAAGAAGGATATTGAGTAATTGGAGAAGGTTCTGAGAAGAGCCACAAGAATGATTTAAAGGATTAGAAATCATGCTTAATGTTGATAGATGCAAGATGCTCGAACTCTATGTAATTTAACAAAGAAAAGGTGAAGGGTTGACTTGATTACAGTCTTCAGTACCTAGGTAGGGAATAGATATTTGCCAATGGACCCTTCAGACTAGGATTTCAAAGTATAGCAAGATCCAGTGGCTGGAAGTTGAAGTGGAACAAATTCAGACTGGAAATAAGGTATACATTTTGAACAGTGAGGGTAATTAACCATTGGAACAATTTAATACAGGTTGTGGTGGACTCTCCATCCTTGGCAATTTTTAAATCAAGATTGGATTTTAGTAAAAGATATGCTGTAGTTCAAACAGGAATGATTTTGGGGAAGTCCTAAATTCTGTGTTCTACAGGCTGTCAGATTAGATGATCACCATGGTCCCTTCTGGCCTTAGAATCTATGAATCTAGAGGGAGTTAATCAGGAATAACTCCATGTGTGGAGAAGCAATTACGCTAGTGAAGTGAGCCAGAGCTCATTCTGGTAAATCGCCCCCCTTTGAGTTTCAGCTCTTATGGCAATCTCTTGAAGTTGTTGTTTTACCTGTATCCTATGGGGGGCAGCTTTGGCTAGTAAAACAAACAAGGAGCCCTCTGGCACTTTTAAAGATTAACAAATTTATTTATTTGTCGCATGAGCTTTTGTGGTAGAAAATCCCACTTCCTCAGATGCTTTGATGATGGGGAACTTACAGAATGGGAGCAAAATAAATGCAGAGACGTGTAAGTCATTGGGTCAAGTCAGACTGTTACACTTCCCTGCAATTTATTTTGCTCCCATTCTGTAAGTTCCCCATCTTCAAAGCGTCTGAGGCAGTGGGATTTTTTCCCACAAAAGCTCATGCAATAAATAAATAAATAAATAAATTCATTAGTCTTTGAAAGTACCACAGGATTCCTTGTTTGTTTTGCTGAACTAGACTAACACGGCTACCCCTTTGGAATTTGGATAGTCAGTCTTTCTTGGTACCTAGTTGCTCCTCAGCATCTGTGTGGGAACATGCTGGTGAGAACCTCATCCAAGCCCATGACACTCAGAATGATAGTCTTATTTTTAAACAACAGATTTAGTGCTGGAGAAATGTGCTGAGAGACTGTCGTCTTATTATTAGATGACCTTTATATTAACTTTGCTTTGTCTGTCTGTCTGTATGCCCTGTGCTTTCCCACCTTTCTCCCGCAGATGGCCTAATGTTTATTGGTTTGAATGGCAAACTGCGCCCAGCGCAAAGCGGCTAGGCATTTGGCCCTGTGGTATAGGGATTAGGGCGGGAGCCTGGAAATTCAGTAGTTATAGGTTTGAATCCCACCTGAAGCTGCTATTTGTAGGTTTTGATTTGATCTACTTTTAGTCTTGATTGAAAAATAATATTAAAACCAAGTTTTTTAGAACAGACGACCTTAAAACCAGCGCACTAAAAGAGAGAAAACAAGTACAGAAGTCATTCAGATTGGTCAGACTTCTTGTCCGAGGCATTTTAAGCACCTTGACTGCATTTGCTTGCAAATGGTAAGCTGGCCAGTGTAGCATGTACAGTGGCCACCCAACCTTTTGCAAACGAATGCATTCACGGTGCTTAAAATGCCTCGGACAAGAAATCTGACCAACCTGAATTACTTCTGTACTTGTTTTGTCTCGTGCGCTGGTTTTAAGATCGTCTGTTTTAAAAAACTTGTTTTTTTATATTATTTTTTTATTCATAGGTTAGCTATATCACAGGCCGTAAGTATAAACTTTCTCATTCTTGCCCTGCTAATGGGCCTCAATCCTGACCCAGACTTCTGCTCTAAGGATGAGGGAGTAGTCCTGCCTCTTGCTAATTCAATCATTGTCTTTTCAACTGAGGTAAACAATAGTTGCTAACTTTGGTGGTGAATTTTGCAATATGAACAAATTTGTCCGTTAGCAACTGGACTAAAGACACCATAAATCCTCACACCACCTTCTAAAAGTCACACAATGCTCCCTCTAAGGTTTGGCGGCTTGTGTGCAAAATTTTCAACCTGTGTGCGCAACTTTTTCTGAATAAAATTTTTGTGCAAATGCACGCAACAGAAATTATTGAAAAATATAGAACAACGAAAAATTAATAAAAGTTATTTAAAATTGTTTCTATTAATAATTTAAATGTATTTTATGCTTACGTGACATTATGTCTCATCAAAGAAGAGGGGCAAAGAAGAAAAGGTGTGGTATGGCAGAAGAGGGCAGGGGTGGGGAGAGCGTGGGGACAAAGGCCATGGTGACAAGAGAGGGGAGGGGTGGGATGGCTGGCAGGGCAGGGGAGAATGTAGGAGCATAGCAGGGCAGGGTGTGGCAAGAAAGGGAAGGGGAGAGGTGGCATGGCTGGCAGGAGAGAATGTGGGGAAAGGGCAGAAGTGCAGTTCCCCCTTCCTCCCTAGCACCTCCCAGTGCCCAGCCCCCCCTCACCTTCCACAATCCTCGCCCACCTGTAGCCCCTTATGCCTGCAGAAAGAAAGAAAGAAAGAAAGAAAGAAAGAAAGAAAGAAAGAAAGAAGGCAGCCCCGGAGCCCAGCCGCCAGGCTCGTGGGGGCGCAGCGGGTGCTGCCCCAGTTAGGCTCCGGGGCTGGAGCCCAGCTGCTGGACTCGGGGGAGCGGTGGGGGCTGCCGGGCTGCACAGGGGTCCCTCATGCCTGCACGGGGATGCAATGGCCACTGCACGGCCGCGCACCCGCGCAGCTTACAGGGAACATAGGCCTCTGCTGTATTTCAGCCATCAGCTTTGAGGTGCAAGACATCATGTCTCCTTAAAAATCATCACAGCCATTCACGATCATGAAAATACATCAGTACAATTAAATCCCGCAAATTGGTTTGTAACTCCAAACCTCTTCATTCCCTTGCTCTGGCAGTAAGGCTGTGACATATGCTAAGCAGTTACAGTACACTGTGTCCTCCTAACACATTCCTCAATTTTAAGAGAAGGCTCCAGTTGTATTTTTATTGGCATCATCATTTAACCTTTCACAAGATTTCATTTTTTTAGAGAAAAATGAAAGTCAGTCCCCTTGCCATTAAGGGAAGTGTTTTGTTGTGATATCACAGAAAAAGAATGTAGCTGGAGTTTTCTGCCTACTCTTCATCACCCCTCAACCTACACACATTTGGCCAATGTTCTCTTTTTGCTGTTTACAATATTATTCATATTTTTATGGTTAAAATATTTGTGTGTTGGGGGGAGAGATGGAAATCATTGGTCCTGTTCCTCAGCTGGTATAATTTGGGGTAGCTCCAGAGAAATCAAGGCTGAGTATCTAGTCCATTATTTTTTATAGTCTTATAGTCCTACTTCAAGCACTTTACAAACATTAATCAATTTATCCTTGCAACACTCCTGTGATATAGAGAAACATTTATTATCCCCATTTGCAGATGGGGAAATGGAGGCACAGAGAAATTGAGTGACTTGGAACAAGTCACTCAGAAAACTTGAAGCAGGGCCCTGCTTCCTGATCACCACTCCTAATCTGGAGTCAGAAGCCCTCTCTACTTCTCTGCAAAATGCTAAACTTGTTTGCTTGTCACCCAAACTGCAGGAAGCTGTAGTCAAGAAGCTGTGATTGTTAGAACTGGTGGTGGATTTCCAGAGTCGTCTGGATGTATCTGTTAAGACTTCAGGGATATGTTAGTATATCACTTTGCTGGAGATTTTCACCCACAACCTAGCCCTTTTCTTCTACCTTTGTATAAAAAGGTGAAGCACAGCAGCCCTTTAACAGCAGCGAGCAATGCTGTACAACACTTTACAACAGGAAATGAAGAACATTGTATCCACTGGAAACATGCTACAGCGGTTGCTTTTAGAAGGTAGCTACTCCTACTAAACTTTAACTAAGAGACAGTGGTTTTTAAAATGATGCTGTAGGAAGGCCAAGCCCTTAGCTGGTATAAATGATGATTTACACCACCTGAGGGGCTGAGCCAGGGTCCTTTTTCACTATGAGCAGTCAAGCTTTACGTTCTTCAGACTTGGAGAGGAGGTTGTGAGTTGTTTTTTACTTTTTACTACTGTCTTTTTCTGTTCATCCACCAACTGGATTAGAACTGAATAAAGCTAGGATATATAGAGGGGCCTAAGTAGAATAGGGTAGGTAGTTCAGTAGCATAATATAGTGTTTCGGTGCTATTAAGTTAATATGAAGGAATGAGACTGGAACGAAGATAGAATGATCAGCCTGGATTGTGCAATTACATGAACTTCGTCCCTCCTTCTGGACTGTAATTTATGGCAACCAGTCTCTTTTTAACAAGATCACAATGGAACCTTTGCTTCATGACCCTGGTTGTCTGGTTTTTATGGGAGAGGTTTCTTAATCTTAGTGATTTGGTTTTAGATCTAAGTGTCTTGAAACAATTATTCTGTTGAATTCAGGATGTTCCTGGCCAAATCTCTTTGGTCTCTTATTAAATGTTATTGCAGTGGTTGGGTGTGTGTGTGTTTTTGGTTTTGGGGGTTTTTTTTGGTCACACTATTATTCTTTTTCCTCAAGGGGAAAAGAAGGAGGTGGTTTGCCTGTAAGAGAGAATTATATTTCTTTTCCGTAACCTAGCTGAACAATGATCCCATGGGGAATTTTATGCAATTTCTCATTGCTTCTAATTTGCACTGGGGGAAATGGAAAGTCTGTGGGTGTATTAAGGGGTGAAGATTGGAAGCAAGGATTGGAACATGACAAAGGGTCATGGGTCTGCACTCTATTTCTAGACAATAGTGACCATTCTGGCGACTGGAATCTCTTTGTCGCTTCCAATAGAAACCCTGGTATTTCTCAGCCTGGGATGATGATGCTGATTAGCCAAGCAGCTTGCGTTGGTGACAGCTGGCACAAACAATTCTTTGTTCTTTGTTGAGCAACTCTGGGGGGTGAGTTCCTTGTGGCCGATGTCCAGTCTGCCAGTAAACTGTACTGGAATATCAGCACAGGCTTGTGGTGCGTTCCTGCCACTGCACAGGAAAGGGGGAGTGAATAATGGGCTGTTTGTCAAGTGGAACTATCAAAAGGGAGTTGAAATAGAGACTCTTTAGGAGCTGAATTAACTCTTCGGAGACTGCAAACGCATGTGGTTTTTTCCTTCCACAGCATTCATTTGGCTGGCAGTCAGGGCAAACCAGGATCCTCAGGGTTAAAGCAAATTGAATGGAAAGAACATGTGTCTCATCTCCCTGTTCCTCTTGCACGGTGAGGATTTGAATCTTCAAGACTGTGATCTCAGTATGACCTCAGAGGCAGCCTCAGTCCTAGCCTCTTGAGGAAAGACAACCATGTGAAGTGTCAGCTTTGGCCATTTGGGATGGGAGATGGAGATGTGAGGGCCAGCCCAGCTTCTTTAGGGAGTCAATAAATGTCCTTGCTTTCAAAGTCTTTACTAATGACTTTGAGTGTAATAGCACACTGGAATGGTATAAAATACCAACATCTGTAATCGTCGTGAGGCAAGATTTGTTCTGGTTAGAGCAATTTAGAATGTAGTCATGGGCAGAAACTTTCAAGGGCTCTCCTCCTCCCAGCCCCTTCTTCATGTACAGAACCCATGGGATTGGTGAAGGCATATGCTTCGCTGGGAGGGCCAGAGTTCTGCTGAGGCCCTGAAAGCCTTTGGCTGAGCTGATGTAACCCCAGTGGGGGTTGTCAGGAACTGCATGGTTTGTCTTTCAAATTCTCCAGGTCTTTCACTTCCTCACACTGACTTAGGGCTTGTCTACTCTTCAAATGCTGCAGCAGAACGGCTGTAGTCCTTCAGTGGGGGTGTTACGTATGCCGACAGGAGGGGTTCTCCCATTGGCTTAGGTAAGCCACCTCCCCAAGAGATGATAGCTAGGTCAATGGGGGAACTTTCCTGTTGACCCAGCATTGTCTACACTGAAGGTTAGGTCAGTGTAACTGTGTCGCTCTAGGGTGTGTATTTTTCACACGCCTGAGGCAACGCAGTTATAAAGCTTTAACCCTAGAGTAGAGCAGGCTGCACATTAGAGTTGCCACTCTGGCTGTGCTGACTCTTAAGGGATTTTCTGCCTCCTTCTCTGTAGTCCACAACACCTGCCAACACCCACCACTCCCTGTCTAATAACTGTGGGCATTTCAGATAAATGTTTCCTCTTTCCTGGGAGCTACCCAGCATGAATGAGGCTAAGTGCAAAGTAAGAGACTGCTTCATTCATTCATTAAAAATCTAGCTCCCTTGTGTGTCTGTTCTAATTCATGCAATGGAAAACTGAAGTGTAGTGGCTGCAGAAACACCACACCTTTTCTTGCAAGAGAACTCACAATCATGGCAACACTAAGCCTATCTCTTTAACAATCCCACCAAGCTGTTTTTTTCACTCCTATCTATACCTTTGATACTGTGCATTATGTTTTTTCATACCAGGTTTTTCAGACTGTGCCCCAAAGATACACCAAACGGTCAGGTATGAGATAACAGCTGGTGAGCGGGGAGAAATTATTTGGCTGTATGCAAAGGAGATAGAGCAGAAATGGAGTTCTAGCACTTGGATATAGTTCTGGATTTCAAATCCTCTATACCAGCGGTTCTCAACCTTTCTAACTCGAGGGCCACAAATATAGTTTTTAGAGCCCTGAAGGGCCATCAGTCTATTTCCTCAAAATTAAATTTCAATTGAAATAATTAAATTTTTATTACATTTCAATTAAGATCAAGTAATTAATTTAAATGTAATTGTTAATTTAAAACATTTAAAATTGAAGAACATTTATTTAGTGGAAAGAAAATTTAAAATTTGAAACAGCTTTAAAATTAAAAATTTTACAATTTAAAAAAGACCACTCATAAAAACAGTTCATTTCACGCAACTCTAGTCTCATGTGATTTCTGTGGCTGAACACCAGAAGCTAACTTGTTGATTTCCAGTTCCACTATCCTCCAGCTTCCCTTTCTTTGATTCTTTTGAGGCTGCTCCTCATTTTTGCATAGACTGATTTATATCTAAACACCAAAATCTAAAACCTATATCTAAAAACCATAAACTTTATACAAAAACTATATCTAAAAGCACAGGGTCCCAAAGTCAGGCAAGGTGGGTGCAGGTGCTAAATGTAGTTTAAAAAAAAAAATTGGAAATTGTTCACAGGTGCAGGCCATTAAATCTACAAAAAGCTCTAATTTACAGAGTCCCTGTTCCTTCCCTGTGAAGGGCTGCTGAGAGAGCTGAAACAAGACAAGCTCACAGCCACAGCCCCAGATTCTCCTCCTGTTCCCGGGACCAGGCAGTAAATGGTCCACTCGCCCACTTTACTGCCCCTGCTACCTCCCTTCCCCCCACCAGGTAGTAAGCGGCCACTGCAGCTCCGGGCTGTGTGTGAGGCAGTAAGCAGCTCCCAGCTTGTGTGCTGTACCTGGAAGGCAGGAGCTCCCTGACAGCCTCAGGGGAGTGCAGGCCACTTGAAAAAGCCCTGTGGGCCACTTTTGGCCCGCAAGCCACGGGTTGAGAACCCCTGCCCTACACTCTGCCCAATGTTTGGGGGTATTCACATGTGATGTTTTTTTGGGCCCATCTTGGGTGGGCAGAAAGAGATTATCTACTGAGATTTTTACCAGGGCCACAGAGGGAGCTAGTGTCAGCCCTGGGATTAGAGATCATGTGTCCTTGGGGCCCGGTCTTGTGTTCACACAGCCCCCCTTGGTCTGGGTAATAGGCCCAACTGGAAGTACAAAGCTGCCTCAACCACATCTGCCAATATAACCCAGACATTGCATGGGTTCTTTTGTGCACAGCATGTTGATGTGATATTAGCTAAGAAGAGTCTGCTGTCTGGTGGGAGCCAAACTCAGAGGTCAAGGAGAAGAGAACAGGCCTATTGTTTGGGGTTAAGGTGCTGACAGTAATTATGTTAGGGGAAAGATGGCTAGGAAATGGAGAGAAATGTGCCAGGGATTGCAGGGAAAGGAAAACCCCCAATTGATTCCAGACCCTGCCACGGGACAGGAAAGTTCTGCTTTGGAGAATGGGAGGCGTCAAGCTTGTATTCACATGTTAGGGGGTGGAAGATGAGTGTAGCAACTTCACTTTGGTGCCTAGACTCCAGTCAATGAAAAGTGTGTTTCTTAGATTGCCTTTGCTGCATAATAATGATACCTAAGGAGCCCCATATCTAGGTTTTGAGAATATGGCTCCTCTTGGAATTTATGGGTATTTATGTGGAGTTAGTTTCGTCGACGGCTATGTTGATAAGGCAGCATTTGTGAAGTCTTGTTATGATGGAAAGACCTAGAAGCCTGGAAATAATAAAAATGTAAAGAGCAAGAATTATATAGAGAGATCAAAATACTCATGGCTGGATTCTGGTCTGATGTTGATGGGAATAGCATGCAAATATCAGAGTAATATTTCACTCTCAGTATGCAGGCTGTACAATATTCCAGTGTCTACTCATTACTCAGTTGATCCACATCTGGCCTTCTCACTAATGGAAAATTTCACAACTGGACTGCCAACTCTGGCAGTGTTGCTAGGGATCAGTGTTGCTAGAGGAAAATATTGTTTCCTTTGTTACAACAAAACAGAGGAAGGATGGCCTTGTGACTAAGGCACTGAACTCGGTCTTGAGAGATCTTGGACCAGAGCCCAGCTCTGCCACAGGTTTCCTGTGTGACTTTGGGCAATTCACTTAACTTCTGCTGCAGTTCTTCATCTGCAGGATGGAGATAATGCTTCATTTGTGTATTTAACTATAAACTTTTTGGTGCACAGATGGTCTTTTACTGTGCATGTATGCAGTGCCTAGAAAAATGGGGCCTGGATTTCAGTTATGTCTTCTATGTGGTACCGTAATACAAATAATGAGTACCTGAGGGGAAGAAGAGATGTTGAATCAGAGTCCTCCTTATTAAATATTTAATATCGAAGCCCAAATCGCTCTCAATGCCTCCCTTATGCCATCCAATTCTTCTTTCCTTTCTAATACGCTTCTGTTTTCTGGTTAAAGCCACAGTAGAATTTGGATAAGAAAATGAGAACTGTGTGATCCTTACATGTTTAAAAGGCTCAGCGCAAGTTTTTGCTTCATCACAATTTCCTTATGAAAAATTGCTATTGCCCAATGCACCAATACAGCCTTTAAGAACGATGTATACCAAAGGTATGTGAAACATCCAGCCCTCGAATACTTTCATTGCCAAATAGATTTCTGAATGGCTTGTCTCCATGATCACCTGAGCGTGTACTGCCTGTTGAAACTTGTCTTTTACCTGACTAATGACATGTCATGCCAACAGGAAGGAAAAAAATGCTTTGAGGTTTAAGGAGAGACTGGCTCAGTGCAGGGTATTGCAAAACCTCCCACTTCTTTGGCCAAATCCTGCCCTACGCTGAGCTAGTGCACAGGGGGGGAAAGAAGGCATAGGAAGTCATCCCCCCTACCCCCCGGTCATAGTTCATTCACATAGCAACAAGAAAGGATTCCCACCTAAGTCAGCTAGGCTATGTCTACATTAGCAATTTAGGTCATCTTAAGGAGGCTTAAGTCGACCTAAATTGCTTCCTGTCTACACCAGACTTTCATTAAGTCGACTTAAGAAATTCCTTAAGTCGACTTAATGAAAGCTTAAGTCGACTGAATAAGAACCACCCATTAGGTCTACTTAAGCCTCAAGTCGACTCCTTAAGTCAAGTTAAGGACAGTGTGGATGTGGAATAACCCTTAAGTCGACTTTATTAAGTCGACTTAAGGGTGGTTGGGTCGACTTAAAGTGGACTAAGTAGACTTAGTCCACTTTGTTAAGTCGACTTAATAAGGTTGGCTTAAAGTCGACCTTATTAAGTTGACTTAACAAAGTCGACCTTATGTTTTCTAGCGTAGACATAGCCCTGCTGTGGTGTCAGGCATACCATGGCCCCAAGGAGGTGGCATCTATTAGCTAGGGTGTGTGACCATGCTCTCAGCTGGGTACCAAACCTGCTGTACTCTGCACTGTTCCCTAACAGGAGCACACGGTGTTCTGTGTCCAGAGCTTCCGGACTTGCCCCAAACCAAGCTGCCCTGTGTTAGCAAGGAGGCTCTTGAACTATACATTAAGCTTCACCACTCCATTCCTCCTTGTGCTGCTGAGAGTAAAGGCACGGTTTCACTCCTTACCTCTATCCTCTACTGTATTGGGAACAGCAAGTGTTTTAGGAAAGAACATTACCCCACTGTGCAGAGGGTCTTCACACGGTAAGTGACCTGATATCTTATGGATGTGGGGAAAGACAGGAAGAGGTGAGGTGCAGTTTTTGTTTCCTGGATTGTGTAGATTTGGGTTTAGCATAGTCTAAGGGGGAAGCTGCCTAGGAAACCATGTATCTGAAGGCATTGCTCAAATAGCAGTGAAGTGGTTCTCTTTCTCTCGTCCTCCTTTAAGCCATTATCCAGGTTTCCAGACACAATTAGGAATTTAAATACACCTACCTCAGATGTATAAATAAAAGCAGCGTCCAGGGTTTTCAAAAGTGGCTAGTGATTATGGGTGCCTCCATTTCTAGGTGCTTAAATTAAGACACCTTACAGGGATCTGATTTTTAAAGGGTGGGTGCTCAATACTTTCTACCAATCTGGCTCCTTTAAGTTGTCTCAAGTTAAGTACCCAAAATCTGAAAACAACTTTTGAAAATCCTGCCCAACATACAGTTTTTGTGTCTCTGGCACATAGTATCATTTAATTTCTGATTTCAGTGGCTTTTCCCATATATAATCCTTTGTGATCTGTATATATCAGCCTTCTCATTCCCCATACGTATTCCTTTGTTTCCTGATGTCCTAGGCTAAAACATTTGGATTGAGACTGTCAAGAGCGAATGTGGCTATCAGGCCTTTGGGATATGTTCTGTTTAATTTTTACTAGATTCAACTTGTTTTTCTTTTTAACCATGGCCTGATCCAAAGCACATTGAATTCAATGAGAGTGTTTCCTTTGTCTTCATTGGACTTTAGATCAAATAGAAAAACTGGTGGTGTATTTTTAAAGAAACAATAACAACAACAAAAACACTGTGGAGTTCCATTCTTGGAGGTGAGAGAGTCAAAGACTGTGTCTGGATTTTAAAATGTGTTATGCCACTAAAAACTTTTGTGGCTTTAAAAGCTGAGATTGTCTCGTGCTTCAGGGCTGAACCATATTTTCTGCAGAGGTCAGGAAGGAATCTTCTGACCATGCAGAATTGTGAGATGGATTAAGTATGTCATGAATTATTTCTGTTTTCCTCTGAATTATCATGTGCTGATCATTATCTGATGCAAGATAATGGAGAGGCTGATCCATTATGGCAAATCCTTCCTAATAAGATGCTGGAATACCCCAATCTACCAAGCCTTATTTTTCATGATAGAAAGAAACCTATTTCTAAAAGCAATTGTTGGCTGAAAAGAAAAATTGAAAACATTTGGGAAAAATCTTTCAATACAATTGAAGACGTTTATAGTATTGTGTAGTATGTCCATGCCTTGTTGGTTGATGACACAGAGGGTACATCTACACAGCAAAAAGAGACAGGCGGCAAGGGGTCTCAGAGTCTAGGTCAACTGACTTTGATTTGCACCATGGAGCTAGAAATAGCAGTGTAGATGTTCCAATGTAAGCTTGAGCCTGGGCTCTGAAACCTATTGAGGAGGGGGGTTCTCAGAGCATGGGCTCCATCCTAAGCCTGAAGGTCTAGACTGCTATTTGTAAACCCTCCATGCAAGCCCTGTTATCTTCCTGGATTCCAAGACTCCCTGCCACAGGTGTTTGGGGTTTTTTTTCCGGGTAGATGTACCCTGTCTCATGATTGATGACACTCAGTCTGACACTTGACACCATACCCAGATATGTTCTTATTGCATAATTCTATGTGAACATTTGTGGCCAGTTACTCTAGTGTCACTTGTCTACATTTCCAAAAGTTGTGTCACATTTTTCACCTGGGTATTGTACAACAAACATTTCCAGTTGCAGTCTGCCGCTCTCCAAGGCTCCATGAAGATTTTCCTGTGCATAAGCAGAAGGCTTGAGTTTTCCTGAACAGAGTCTATTACAGATCTTTATCTAAAATGATAACTAGAGATAGTCCTTGGTCTCGGAACATTTGCCACATAATGGTGAATGGACCAGGTAGCCCACGAGCTAAAATGGCCAAAGGGCTTCTGCAAATGCAAATGCATGCATTTGAAAATGCCCAATCCAGAGTTTGCATTCACTAATTTGTGCTGAATCTGGGTCAGAGGGGGAATCTGGATGCCCTGCTGAGTGCACAGAGAAATGTGAAACTAAAAAAACAATACAACACTGCATTCAGCAGTCCAGTCACTAGCAAGCTGTAACTTAGTCCATGTAACAGAACCCAGGGTCAGGTAGCATAAAATAGATTGCCAATAAATTCACCAAGAGCAATACAATCTGATCTTCATTTGCAGATTGAAGGCCATTACGCTAATACCTACAAGTCTACCTTTATATAGGTACACAACAGCATTTTGCCTGGCAGCCAGGAGCAGTGATGTGTGAATAGTACCCTCCCAAGGATTTCAAATATAATGTTAAATGGGTGGTGGAACAAATAGCTGACAAATCTGGACATTTTTTAGCTCTGTATCATGATCTATTTTTGGACTTTGAAAACGAACCATTCAAGTGTAAATATTTACTCAGGCACTGCAAGCTCTCTGGAATGCAAGACGCGCCTCTGATAGGAGCAGTTTTATGGCAGTTAGACTAATTTTTGTTTTCTCAATGTGACTTTATTTGAGAAAAATCTAAAATGCAGAAGAAAGGGAAATGAATGAACGAGCTGTGGGTGAAGTTTTCCATATTAGACATACAGAATGGTACAAAAGGAGAGGTCAATGTGCTGATATCACATTGCTGCCATTAGTTTGTACCAAATGTAGTGAGTGTTTTGCAACATTCCCCTGCTGCAGTCTGGACTGGTGTGCCACTGTGCCAACCCAATACTCCACCCCAGGGCTCCGACTTAGCCCGCCTGAGCCCCCACTCCTGGGCCTGCTCACTCCCAGCCTCCAGCACGTAATCGGTCTCTCAGGCGATGGAAGTGTGCTCTGCCTAGCTACTCATGGGATGGTCCCCCAGCAAACACACCTAGTCCCCAGATGCAAACCTGGAAACTTCCATCTTGCAGGGATCGGGAAACCTCACTGATCACTGCAAGCTCATTTATACTGGACCGTCAATTTGACAAAAAAATTGATATGCACTAGCTTTTGCTCCCAGTAAGGCTTCCACACATACTCATCAAACATCTCACTGCTTTAGAAAAAAACAAACATAGGTTTATTGATTAAAACATGATTTTAAGTGAGTCTATGTAAATCAATGTAAAATCACATAAGTCAAGGAGATAATCACAATCAAATAAAAGATAACTCGCTTTCTAAACTAAAATCACTGCTTAAGTCATGTTCAGTTTACCACACAGGCCTGACTATGATAGTCTTCAGCCAGATTATGCTCTGTGGGTAGGTATCAGTCCTTGAGGTTGCTTGCAAACAGAGTCCTTGGCAAAAACCCTAACCAGTTCAAAGTGTCTTTTTTCTCTCTTTTCAAACCCCCATTCGGCCCCCCTTCTTATGGTCAGCTGACCCTTTTTTCCTCTCCAGACAAGGCATTTGAACTCCGTTGTTTCTGTATGCATACCTTCACCGGGTGTGTTGGAACACAGCTCTGATTGCCTGCCCCAATTGAACCCCATTTGGGGACATGTTTCATATCTGTACATATACATGATATTGCAGGAAACATGCTACTATAACAGTCTTGTAGAGCATGCCATGGGCGTTCAAAAAAACACTTCAGATGACATACTTTACATTAGACCAAACGCAACTACATTGTAAGATTGGACAGGAAAGAGACACAGATCACATTATAGGGTGTGGGGGGTGCAGCACATGACACATTTCACATCTGGTGGGTATGTATTTTGGCATCAATTGTGCTTTTGTGGCTCTGATACAGAGCTGAGTATTGGAGTCAAGATCCATCATGACTTGAGAACCGAGTTTTGTCCTTTGCTTGAGGCAGGATATTCTTACCTGGTGCTAGGATGGCTCTCTGCTTCTGAGCTAGCTGATGCAGGCAGCATCACAGAAGTCACTCACTTTGTTCCTGGGGTAGACCTGAACATCAAGTCTCCTCAAGGGAACACACCCTCTTCAGGGCCAATCTGTAGGTTACTGGAATGTCTTCAGGCAGTGTGGTATAGTCAGTGGATAGGGAACTGTCCTTAAAGTCAGAGGGCTGGGTTCTCTGCCATTGTCTCACTAGTGAGCGGGAGACGGTCCTGTCTCTGCATTTCAATTTCACCTGAAAAATGTTTACCCACCTCTGCAAACTGCTCTGAGAGTCACAGGTAAGGAGTGCTAAGTATTGTGATTATTTTTGTTTTATGAAAGAGTTTCCTGTCCCGCTTTCTTGCTCAGAAGGATATTGAGGTACCAGGCCATAGGGTGGGCGGACATTAAATACCTATTGCACTTCAGGTGAGGTTCCCAGAGTGAACTTCAGAGCATCTCCAGTTGAAAGAGATTGTCATAAAGGCTACACAATAAAAGCTTTCTGAGACAGAATTTGTCCTGTGACTCCTGGAAGGGGCAGCACAAAAGGCACAGCCCAAGGGGAGGGGAGGCAGAAGTGTCTGTAACCAGGTTAGCACTGCCTGGTTTCTGGACTAGTTCAGACTCAAAAAGTCTCTCCGGCCTCTGGCATAAAGAAGAAGAGTCCCAGAGGATTGTCAAATGTACAGCAGCCATACTTGGGCTACCTCACAGCCCAGCCCACCCCAAATCTCTGTAGCAGAGACAGTGGCATATTGTGGATCTCCAGCGCCCAGGGGCCAATACTTGCATTGGCTCTCCCCGCTCCTGGGAGCGGGGGCTCTCTGCAGACCCATTTCACACTGTCCTCCGCTCTGCCCCCCACCATGGGGGGTGGCTTGTATTGGGAGTGAGGGGGTGGAGAGGGAGCCATGATGGGCTGTGGTCCTGCAATTCCCAAAGCACGCCCAGTGTGGGAGCGGAGGGCTCAGGAGGAAAGTTGCTTCTCCTGTTGCAGCTCCTTTAAAGCGTCCCAAATGCTACCTGAGTGAGGAACTGATTTGATCTCAGACTTTATGCTGACTTTGCATTCTATTTAGCCATCTAGGTCTTGCTTATATGCCATAGCTTAGGCAATAGTACAAGTGTGTAGGTCCATGAAATCTATTCAGTGAAAAGTGAGGCCCCAAAGGACAAAGACTATCAGTGGTAGGTGCCCCTGGCCAGGCTTATTACACAGATTTTCTCTGAGGGCGGCAGGAGAGGATTCTAGAGCCCTTTCCCTACTAGGCAGTTGTGCCTCCATGCCAAAAATAAATGACTTTTTTCCCTTGAAAGCCGATGACTAGCTGGATGCAACATGAAGTGGTGTAATTGTTCCTGGTATGTGCTTTATTCCTGCTAGTGCTATCAAATCAAACAGGAAATTATTTCTGGATCAGCAACACATGTTGAAACCCAACAGATGCAGCTGCTTACATAACCATGGTTTCGGGAGACCTCAGTCTCAATCATTGCCAAGCTCTTAGCTTCCTACACCAGTGAGCCATGGCTTCCCAATTCCCACAGGAATTAGCAAATACGCAGGGGCTGGTTTTGATTCAAAGGCCATCTCATTTATGATGTCTGCTTCAGAGCTGTATAACTCCCTAGCCTGCCTGCCTTTCTTCTTTCTTTCTTGGAGGTTAAATTACCTGACTGAGGCTATGTACACACGATAAACTTGTCCCACAATAAGTTATTGCGGGACAAGGAAAGCGCTATAAATATAGCGCTTTTGTGTGTACATACGTGCGTCTTCTATCGCAAAGGAGCATTCACCCGTGTGAATAAGGAGCCTTATCGCGCAATAAAGTGATCGTGTGTACAAAGCCTGAGACACTTTAAGTGAGTGCTCAACTCTCTTTTGTTTTGTTATTTTAAATAATGGCCAGCAATGCAAGTACACTGTCCAGGCTTTCAAGTCCTCTTTTGAGAAGTTTTAACTGAAAGGTGGTTTTATTTTGCAAGGTCTCTCTCCTTGCTAAACTGGTATCTTGTACTCTTATATAGTTGAAATGTCTCAGTGTAATGGTGAATCATTTTACTCCAACAACTTTAATAGCTATAATAAATGTCAGAGTAGCAGCCAGTGTGTTGGTTGCAGCACATTGCCTGGCCCTGCAGCAGGAGCATAACTCATTTTGTGTGGATGTGGTTATATCTGAGTTTGGTATCTGTTTTGCTTCCAGGCCATAAGGAGTTGAGTGAATGATGGGGCAATGCTTACAATTCCTTGGGAAGGTTTAGTTTTCCTGCATCAGTTTGTTCCTGCTGCTGGAAGTGGGGAAAAGAAAATACACTCCAAAGGAAATTTAACCTCCCCTTGGCATGCAGCTTGTGTTTAGGTACTGTCTGCAGTACCTCTGGATCTTTAAGCTTTCCTTGTGCCCCAGTCAAGCACAGGCAGCATCTTAGCATCTTTTGTGCTGATCCCAAATCCACTTAGCCCATGGGACAATGACTTCAGTGGGCAGTGGATCAAGCTCTAAGGCTATGTCTACACTTGCACTTTAACTTATGTTAAAACCACTGGTCCCAGGGAGTTACCTGATGAGCCATTAAAGACATAAGGAATACAACCATTGTGTCCTAATGGCTCATCAGGTAACTCCCTGGGACCATTGTCCTAGCACATGCCTAAACATTAAGGACACAATGGTTTTAACATAAGTTAAAGTATGGATATAACATCAAATTCTAACTTCTAATTGAAATAGAATTCCTAGACCTAAACTATATAACCATTCCCAGCAAATTACTATCTTTCTATTGATACCAAACATGACATAGTTCCTATGGATTATAGAGCATTTATGAGATATCCATTGAAAATAATATCATAAATGCTTCCTAAATCCAGACAGCGTCACACCCTGCCTACATGCCCTGCTCTTTGGGGGGCATGCCAGGCTCCCCTTGTGCCTCCCCCGACAGGGAGGGCATTGGTGTAGTCCTGGGGTAGCCCTAAGTCGACTTAGGGCTACCCCAGGGCTACACTGGCTTAATTCGACTTTAAAAAGTCGAATTAAGCCTTAGGTCGAGTAGAAAGGTGGTTTAATAAAGTCGACTTAAATTTCATTAAGTCGACTTTATTTTGCTTAAGTCGACTTAAGCAAAGGGTAGTGTAGACGCAGGGCACATTAAGTCGACTTAAGCCAAGCTTAAGTCGACTTAATTTACCAGTGTAGACACAGCCTAAGAGCCTAGTAAAACCTGAACTCGGCATAATATAATTTTAAGGAGCTGTGTACTGCTATATAGTTCCCATTGTGTTCTACATCCTTCGATCCCTGTTCTATTAGTGGATGCTCTTAAATTGCTCTTTTCACTCTAGTCCCAATTCATCACAGGTACATAGGCATGTGCCAAATTTTAAGCAAAGTAATATAAACACGGTAGTAGTCCCAGGGAGTTAGATCTGTTTAATCAATTAGTTGAATTAGGGCCTGTAGTGGTGGCTGCATTTCAGAGGTGGGTGAAGTGATTCATTGCTCTGTAAAATGTACTAAAGTATACTAAGTTCATTGGTCTGTAAAGTGTACCAAAGGGTACTTCAAAACAGAAGGCACTGTAAAATAGCATTATTCATACTAATGTAGACCGTGTTTTTTTATTTGCATTAGACGATAAGAAAACAACTAGAAGTTCCTTAGCCTGATGCAAATAGGGTTTGAACTCTTTTCACCAAATTGCAACTGAGGAACTGAGTCAGCTCTGAGAGGCTTCAAAAGCAGCATAAGGATATAAAGCTTTTTTTTGTTAGCAGTCTTATTATGTCATCACTTAGTGATGCAAATGTCACCCCATAAGAAGGCACAGAAGAAAGACCTTTCACATTACTGCCTTGTTCTAGAAAATTCTGCCTCTGATTATTCATGACTAGGGACTCTTTTATCCATATGTTCACGTCCTAACTGCCATATAAAGAGAAAGTGAGAGGAATTCACCGACACGGTGAAGGAAAAAAATAACACGAGTCAGTCTAAGGTATGTACAGTCTTCCAGTTGGATGATTCAAACTTCATACAACCAGGCTCTAATTAGAAACATTATCAGTTTTACCTGACTAGTAGTTCGTGCCTTTTTAGTTTTTCAGTTCATAGCATTCTGCAATCTGAAACAATAATTAAAACAACCCATTAGATCAGGAAAGACCAATATGAAATATTGAGATGGTCCCTGTTATTTCATATAATTCCATTAAGTCTAGGAAAAGAAACTCTTTATTCACCTCTCAAGTCTAGGATTCCAAATCCAGCCTGCCAAGTGAATAGTTGAGAAAAGAGTTCACTGTCAATGGGCTGTTCAGTGATCTGAGCCTTGCAGGTTTCAGTCCACTTCCTACTGGTCAAGTGTCCGTAGCATAAAGCCATTACTACTGGTGGTGGCCCAACTAACATCCTTGTTGGCAGTTCCAGCAGAGAGATGTCCAGTATTAATGAGGCAGTATGGAGAAATATACACAGTCACTAACTCTACTTTGCACTGTGTGGATAAACAGAGGACCTACTTCTGCAAGGCTGTGAAGCCAGCATTTTTCAACAGGGTCTCTGCTTGGTGTCTCCCTCTAGGTCACTTGTTTTGATCCTGTGACTTGCACCCTGTCCCTGTAGGCTTTGTCATATTTTGTTCTCATAATTGGTTAACTCCAAGGTTCTCAGGCCCCTCTCTCATTTGAGGGAGTAAGCGTCTATTGTAGTGGTGAGCTCCACTCATCCCACCATTCTGGGATTTAAATCGGCAAATAGCTTCCAAGAGATGCTCTGCTTAGTGTCTCCCTTGGATCCCTTTGTTTGGAACATGTGATCTCGCTCCTATTATTGTTATTGGTCACCTGTCATTTAGCTGGTCCTAGGTGGGGGATTTTTTGTTTTATTTTTGCTGCCCCCTCCCTTGTGGTGCTGCTCCATCCTCCCTCACAAAGGTGTCTAATACGTTTCAAAGAGTTCTCTGCTTTGTGTTCCCCACTGGCTGGCTATTATTATACCCAGCCTTCATTTTATGTCTCTATTAATTGATCTGTGTCTTTGTGTCCCTTCTCCCCTTCTACCTGAGGAAAAGGTAACTGTTTGTGGACTGGACCTACCCGCTCCACAGAGGTCAAAATAGGCCAGCACCTTTTAATGGAAGAGAACTGACTAAAAGATAAAAGTCTTAACTCACTTTTTGGTATATATTTTACTGATAATTCACATTTTATTTATGGGTATTTCTTTGGTGTTCATCTAAGATTGGCAGTCTCTGTTCATAAGAAACCTAGATCTGGAACAGGAGGGAGGGTGGTCGCAAATCAGCACTGTGGTGCATTTAAGATTATTGATACCTAAACTTCATTGTTAAATTATATGCCAGTGGTCTTCAACCTGGGCGATACCACCCAGTAGTGGGCATTTTGTGATTTTTGGTGGGCACTACAAAAATGAAGAAAGGAGATAATGGTTGTGCTCATCCGGCTGTAATTTATAAAAAGTTTGTGTGAATAATGAATGAATGAATAATGAATAAATTTTGTTTGAATGAAATTTGTTTGATATCCTATTTAAAATATCAGTTTAAAATTTAAATAATTGAAAATTATAATTAACGATTAACAGTACGACAATGTAACAATTAATTTAACAACAGTGGCAATTTATAAAAAGTAACAATTTATGTAGGTGGGCGGTAAACTTACTGCAAATGTGAAAATACTGAAAAACTGGGCCCTGATCCAAAAAAGGTTGAAGACCACTGTTACATACCAAAGATGGGATCTTGCAAGAATACGATCTAGCCTACACTAAGGCCAATATTCTGTGGCCATTGGGGGTGATATTATTGTGGTGCTGTATTCTGTCCTACAGTGGGAGAAAGTAGCTACACATTTTGATGAGGAGCCATAAATTAAATCTGCCTCCCAGTTCAGCATCGTTGAGAGAGCTAACACCTTATCTTGAACACAGTATGAAGTGTCTGAAGGAGAGCTTTTATTTCTGTGACTAAAGAATAGTTGGAGTGGCCGGTATAATTTCCTCCATCACCTTATCTCTTGGAATGGTTTCAGTTCCGTTACAAGGCCGTGGCTATACAGTGAACAGCTAAAAAAGGATTTTCCCGTCACTTTGAACTTTATCTTGGCCTGGGGAATGAGGATATAATTGTAATGTTGCTGTGGACTTACCCTAGCCAATCAGTCCCAGATTGTTCTTTTTCTTGCAACCAGCAGGAATGACTGGGATTTCTAGTGGATGCAGCCTCTGAATCAGGGGGTGAAGCTTCTCAACGATGTAAAGACAGATTTATATGCCATGCAGGAACAGAGGGGGACAAACTTTCACCTCTTGCTATTCAGCAGCTGTGGAGGCCATTGAACCTCTTAGCACAAGCTAGCACAGCTAAACTGTGCTCCTGTTTTAGTTGTCCCTTGTTGAGATACAGATACACGTCTGCCCTGGCCACTTCTCCTCCTGCCCCTGACATGCTGCCTTTTTCTCTAGGCTACCCTAGTGGCGTCTTGTGCCCAGAACTGCTCTGAAGGTACTGCAGAGCTGACTCTGTGCCAGGTGGCTGGAATCCTCCATGTTTTGTGGCAATTCCCTGAGGTGGGAGCCTTTCAGCCACCTGACAGCCCCCTTTGTGCCAATATAACTGGCCAGGGCAATGAAGAATGGGGTAGAAGGAATAACAATTAGCTTTCTCCATATTCCCCCTATTAAACAATGGCCACATTACTCTTTGAATTGTGCAACTCTCTAATTCACATTAGCTCTGACCAAAGAAAGTGCTCTTTCTTTTTGTCTCATCACAAGCTTGTTCTCTTGTCCAACGGGGTTCTCTGCTTACCTTGCTTCCCCCACTGACATATCCTGGTAATTTTGTTTTCTTTCTGTGGATGTCATCTGGACCATTGCCGGTTGAACCTCTAGGCGGCTGCTTTTCAGATTTCTTCTGGATTAACTTTATTGCCAGGTGGTGGGCGATCTTTTTATAAGGTTCCTTTTTAATAGTGTTTTCACTTAACAAGTAAATAGTAGATCTATGAAATGAATTCAATGCAAACATCACATTAATTTAAAGCAATGGAAAAATAGCCTATTGTGTAACCTCTTGCTCCTAAATGCTGTGGCATTTTGTTTTAAGAGGCAATCTACAATATAGGGCTTGTTCACCATATCTGGAAATGCTGTTTGTTTCATTTAATTGATGTTTGGTTTCCACAAGAGTGCCTTTGTCTGTCTGAAGCCGGTTTAAATACTAGCTATAATTAAATCTAGCAATTATCTTGTTGATACTAAAGTCACAGCACTGTACCTTTTTCCTAGACACCTCATCTCCTGCTGCTAACTGATGATTTATTAAAGAGGAACTGCTGGGATAAATTCTAATATCATCCTGACACTGATTAACGTCACACCCGCTCTGTGTGACTTGGATGTTTGCCATGGGGAGCTCTCCTCTTGTGGCTCCAGCAGGAAGTCTAGTCTGCTGACATAGTGCCAGGTTTCTTAAAGTGCTTGAGCACCCTCAACTCCAACTGACGTCAAGCCCACTCCTTCAAATTGCTGAGCCTCTGTCACATAGTGTTATCTGAGCTTGGTGACTTCTTGCTCCCACAAATGCATGGGGGGAGCAATGCTCATTGGGACTGGAGAGGGTTATAGACGGCTGATGGCCTAAGCCATTTTTGGCACATCCTCTTAATATTTCTAGGACTGGCTCAGGCACAAAGCAGATATTGTGGGATGCAGGGATGCAGAGCCTCCCACTGGTTCCAGTGGTCCGTGTGGCACCCTTGGGATCATTTTACTTTTGGGAGCAGACCTCAGTGCTCCTTCTTCAACCCTACCCCAAAAGAATGAATGAGGAACTTAGCAAGAGGAGCTTTATTAAGAATGACTTAGCTCTTTGTACTGTAGTTCCCTATCTATAAAATGGGAAATAACAGCACTTCTCTATCTCACAGGAATGTTGTGAGGATAAAGACAGTAAAGAAAGCAAAGAGCTCAGTTACCTCAAATGTGTTAAGGGCTGTTATAAAGAGGAGGTGATCAGTTGTTCTCTGTGTCTGCCAAAGGTAAAACAAGAAGTTATAGGTTAATCTGTAGCAAAGGAGATTTAAGTTGGATATTAGGAGAAACTTTCTAACTAGAAGGGTAGTTAAGGTCTGGAATATGATTCCAAGGGAGATTGTGAAATCCCCTCATTGGAAGTTTTAAGAACAGATTGGATGAACCCCTGTTAAGTGTAGTCAAAGGTTTACTTGGTCCTGCCTTAGCACAGAGGATTGGACTAGATGACCTCTCAAGCTCCCTTCTAGCCCAGCATTTTGATGATTCTTCTGGGGACTGTATAAGTACCTAATATATCTAAGTAAGAAAATGATTTTCATGTTTATTGCTGGGAAGAACAGTTCCCTGAAAATATCAGTCTGGGGTGAGATAGTGTGGGCTCACTTGCTTTTGTCAGGCACAGCTGGTACACCAGCCTTTTCTTTAAAAAAATGCCTAAAAATTGCTGAAATCTGAGTGTTCACAAGCAATCTTTCATCATCATTGTGGCCCTATGGTCAAGAATAATGACCAGTCGCTTCTGTATATAGTTAGTTCTGGCTTCTACCCTTGTAAAGTACAACTGCTCCCCTAAGGTGATAGATATGTGGCAAAGAAATATAATTCCAAAGTGAACATGTTGTGGGTCTCTGGCTCTTGAAACAACAAACTCATTGAAATACAGATGAGATAAATACAGTGGGAATCGACTGTATATGAGGCTAATTTCTTTGGTCATGGACCCTATAGATGTGCATGTCAGAGGCATCCAAATTGTGCTGGGTGGAAAATGGGTTGGCCACATTGTGTTCATTCCTTCTTGTTTCCAGCTGCTAAATTACAGATAAAAACGGGGGAAAACCCCCACTTTCCTAACATTTTTCCATGTAAGGAATTGCAGTTGCCACAAGAGTGTCATTTGATCATGAATGGGATAGGAGGTAGCCCCTCAGAATGGGAATGAGATGGTAGGTTGTCCGTGAGGCAGTATCTCTGGCTGCATCTACACTTGTAAATTAAGTTGACTTAAGCTTGCTTAAGTCGACTTAATTTACCCTGCGTCTACACTACAGTTTCCTTAAGTCGACTTAATAAAAATTAAGTCAACTATATTACACCTCATTTTAATTCGACTTAAGCCAGTGTAGATGTGGGGTAGCCCTAAGTCGACTTAAAATTACAAGTGTAGACATAGCCCCTGTTAAGATGAAAAGGACTGACAAGTCCTGGTGTAGATAGTAGTACAGCATAATGCTGATCATACCAACCGGTATTTTTGACAGGGTGGTCTCCGTAGAGGAGCCAAGGACTGAACAGGCTATAGAGAATGAGTGAATCTACTTTCCCCTAGATGCTGGACCTCCAGCTGAGAGGTAAGGTCCATTGGCAGTCTGGTTGAAAGAAAGATTGCAATGCTTTTGCCCACTCTGTCTGTTCTGTGGATAGAGGATTTTAGTTTCCACCACAGCACTGAAATCTACTTAAAAACACAGCAACAGCATGCAGCAATCCTGCAATTACACCTTTTGATTGCTGTGGACTTTGCTAAATCTTTTCTCAAATGGCTCCCTACACGATGTAGCAGATAACTTCAATGTGTGTTCTTATATGGATAAAATTAGTGTGGTTTAGGTTGAATTTCATTATTTTATTATGGTAATAAGATGGCCAAAAGGAAAAGATTCTGTCTGAGTTTTTAGCCTTTCATCGAATAGCAAGTGTTCATACTACCAACAGGGGAAAAGGAATGCCAATTTGTCAGTTGCCTAAACTCACAAATATCAAATCCAGAGCAATCTGCTTTTTTAATGTATTTAACATGCAATAGCCATCATCACTATGGAATCAGACAAACAAAATACCTAACAGGAAAAGCTCTGTAAATATAGTAACAGAAGGGTCTCTCGTGGCTAGCACATAAAGAACCTGTCCAAGCAGGCAAGCCTTACACTTTAATTAATGGTTGCACTCTTCTATTTATTTAAATTAAATGACTCACTCTTCTTATGCAAAAGCCTGTTTCTGAGCTAAAACTGAAATGGAGTCATCTGCTGAAACCACTTCTCGGGCTATGTTTTTGCTGCTCAAAAGGGTTTTTATAGCAAGTTAGCAGACTCATTGCAAAGTCCCAGCGTTGACAAAGCACAGGCAGCTTTGGTCATCCTTATACCCCCACACTTGAGGATGACCTCAGTCAGGGTAAAACTACCTGTGCCTTGTCTTCACAAGGATTTTACATTCAGATAGCTGTCTTGGTATAAACTACAATTGGTTGGTTGGCGTTTCTTTTTAAAGAGAAGACATAGGCCTGGTCTACACTTGCTGCGATTTTCAGTGACAGTCGACGGGAGATACACAAGCTATGTAAAATAACTTGTGTATCTCCCTTCCCCTGCCTAACGCCTACTTACCATGGTGGCTCCACTGCGCTGAGTCCAAGAGAAATGCCTCCATTTGCCTCAGTGCTACTTTTTTTCAGGGGGTGTACTTACCAGGTCCATTTCCTAATCTAACCATCAATGTATACTTCAACAGTCTGAGTATTTTACTCATTTGAATGGAGTCCCGTTGAGAGAGCAAATTCAGATTTCAACCAGAGACATTCAGTGGCTTCACTATGTACCAGTATTAGCCTGGGGGCCAAGGGTGGGGGGGCGGGGGGCGCAAAGCACCTAATTTTATGTAAGTAGATAGGAACTGCCTTATTGGCTCAGAATTATGGTCCATCAAGTCTGGTCTCTTGTTAATAAAAGAGACCAATATCAAACGTTGTAGAATGAAAGTCAAGAAATATCTCAAGTGGATTTGGCTGATATAAAATTTGCATCCCATTTATACCCTTGTTGTGAGCTAGATCTTGCTTTGTAGTGGACATAATCCAAATTACGGTAGCAAACATTCAACCAGTTTCTTGCCCCACTGATTCTAATGGAGTCAATAAGTACCCTTTCTCTGAAGCACATAACCATCACAGATCTTGTAAAAGAAACCATGAGTTTGACCTCATTAGTCGATCTTCTACTACTTACAGCATTTTATGAAGTCAGACATGCTGTAACATAATTAATCATTAGGTGCTCAGTTATGAGTCACTGAGTAAGTTGTAGCTTACCTTCTAACCAGGCTGAACGTGGGAGTGCTTACACAATGGCACACCCAGCCTATTCATATAATGTGCCAGATGGCTGATCTGTGAGAAAAGTTTGGGAGATTGTTACTTAATTTTTTTATTTTTTTTAAATCCATAGTTGCAAGCTGTACCATCCCATGTGGAACTGCCCTAACACAGATTACATGACAAGCCATTCCGTTCAGAAATGTTCCTGCATATAAAGCATTTATAGCTAAATAATAATAATAATGACTTGCATTTCTATAGCATCCAGTGATCTCAAAACACATTACAAATATTGACCAGTGAAGCCTTAGAGTCGCCTGTGAATTGAGCCAAAAGTGTAGTCTGAGGTGACACAATTGTGTCAGATTTTTTGGTTGCACACAAATATCCTTCATTAATAAAAATAAAAGATCTGGAGGGAAAGATACACCAGGAATTTGAATTGTAATAAATGTAAGAGTTTGGAGAATAAAAATAATCAAAGTTAGAATTCCGGATTAATATGTTTTATGTTGGAATGCATCGGGTCTGTTTTAGAAATCAAAATTGTTATTGTTAATTGTGGCACCTATAGAACAATGAAGTGGAGAGATCCATTGTTCCAGGCACTCTATAAGCACCTAATAAGATATACTTCATGCCCCAAAAACCTACAGTGTAGGCAAGTCAAAGAAAGAGCAGGAATAAGGAAACACTATTATCTCTGTTTTACAGATGGGGAACTTGGACACAGTACAGCTACACAGTGATGATAAACCCATGGCTGGCTCAGGTCAGCTGACTCAAACTCCTGGCGCTTCACCTCCGGTGCTGAAAAATCACTGCATCGACATTAGGGTTTGGGCTGGAGCTTGAGTGCTGGGCCCCCGCAAATGTCTACACAGGGGTTTTTTGCCCCACAGCCTGAACCCCCCATGAGTCGGAGTCAGATGTTCTGGTCACCTGTGGCTGCACAGCAGGTCATTTGTTTTATCCCTGTGAAGATGTACCCAGAGAGACGGAGTGAGTTTCCAAAAGTCACACAGGAAGCCTGTGGCAGACCCAAGAATTGAACTCAGATGTTGAATCCCAGTTCAGTGTCTTAACCACAAGATCAGCCTGCCTTTGTCCTTGCTTGGTCTCTTCCTTTCCTGGGTATGGAGGATAAAGCAAGTCGATAAAGCCCCGCAAATCTGTGGATATCTACTTTATATCCACAGACCATGTTTGCGGCTGGTGGATGAATGCAGATCCAAATTTTACATCTGCGCAGGTCTTTCCTGCTATAAGTGAGAGCAGGGGGAGGCTTCAGCCAGCCAGCTGGGCAAAAACTCTTAGAGAGGGAAGCTTATTTTCCCATTTGTTGTAAATAAATTTAAATGTGCAGGTGTCCTCCTGTGCACAGATAAAGAAACAAGCAGAACTGCCTAAGACACACTATCAGGAAAAGCAGTAATAACACAGGGAAGTGCCAGCTTTGAATTAGCAAAGTATCATATTCTGAAATGTGGTCTTCTAGCAGTGCAGTATGCATGAAAATAATTGACACTCAAGCTTAATGACACTGGATTATGGACAGAATGTGTAATACTCCCACATTTTATTCAAGTGTAACTGATATGCTTCTTCCTGCAATTAGCAGAGTTTCTCAGAAGAGCCCTGCTTTGGATTCAAGCAGTAAATGGGTTAGCAAAGACATGCTGCTCTCATCTGCCTTGGGGAATAGCGTTCTCCCAAGCATGCCACAAATATTTCATTCATTCAGCAGAGAAGCAGAGGATGCATTATAGTCAGGCTTCTTGTTACAGAAGAAATCACTTATCTCAACCTCTTTTTTTATTGTTTTGATTTCCTGTCTGGCAAATGCTTGTGGAAGGCAAGAGGCTCGCTACTACACCACCCCTAAAATAGACAACCATTCATATCACTTCACATAGACGATCCTCTATGGAGAGAGAGCCTCTGATGATAGGCCCTATGACCGTGCCAGTATATTTAATGTAATATCCTGTGCCGAAGTATAATACTCTATGGAGTCACTCAGATACAATGAACCAAATCTTGGCCCACACTAAGACCTCTTTTCCCTGTGCTGATGACACAAAGGGCACTTAAAGCCAGCTATGGATACAGCCCTGTCAATGCAGCTTAGTTGTGATCTGCAGTACCCTGTGTTGTTTCATTCCTGCTCCAACCTCAGTTCTGCCATTCCACTTGAGTTCAAACTTGCAGCATCTGCTGGTGTTTCAACCCCGTCTCTTCCTCTACATGCACCCTACCAATGCACCACGGTGCTGATCTGCGACCACCCTCCCTCCTGTTCCAGATCTAGGTTTCTTATGAACAGAGACTGCCAATCTTAGATTTTAAGGCTCTTGGGCAAAGCTTGCATTTACCTCTTAGTTTGTGCAGTGCCTCGTTTAATGGGCCTTCACCTTGCTCTGCACCTTTGGCCACTACTGTGAAATAAATATTGAATGAAAATAGTGTCAGATTGTTTAGGTTTATGAACAAATGACAACTGCAAAATGACACAGGCCACCTTTTGGTCCAAAGCTACCCTGAGTGAGCCAGAATATGGCCACCACTGGAAATAAGCAATTGTGTAGATAGTTCATGATATATGGATGGTTGCTAGGTTTCACCAGCCTGCAAAGCCAGCCCTGGACTGATCTAGTTCACTCATATGCAGTGAAAACACTTTTACTCCATTCACTCAAGGTGAAAGCCACTCATGCCCCAAGACAACAGTCCTCTTTTGTTTTTTGTTTGTTCTTCACAGAAGAACAAATATGCCAGATCAACATCCTGTAACTTTTTCCAGTCACCTAAGGTGAGGAATTGACAAATCCCATCACTCCCTCCTGTTTTTGATGACTGGGTGGAGCTATGTGTTAGCTCTGGCTTGGAGTTCAGATATAACTCATGTGGTTAAGAGATGTAACAGAGATATGGCTATAGAGCAGTGTTTCTCAACCTTTAGTGGACTGGGGAACACCTAAAGGTATTAATGACCTTATGTGGAACACCTGATGAAAACTTTCTCGAAAAAGCCATCATATACCAGCTGTACTGTTCATAATATCTGCGTAGTATGCAATCCTGCGAAAATGAGTAAGGAAACTGAATTAAATACAATTTTACAATATAATCTGCATTTATTTCTAAAAATTAGATACACAACTTAAAACCGAAAATGATATTACTCAAGTTTTAATGGGAATTTTGGGCTTGCACGTTCAAAGTTCTTCTATCCTTGGAGTAAGCTTCATCAAAGAACGTCTTATTGTGGAACTTATGTCCAAGCAGTGTCAGTGTCAGGAGTGACATCAGCAGGAAATTTTAAATGCCCCAGCCACAGCAAAGGAGCAAAGTGATGGTGGATGTCAACACATGCCTGGAAGTTTTGCTGTGGCTGGGGCATTTTAAATCTCCCAGAGCCATTTTGCTCCTTTCCCCCTACTGAGCTCCCTCCAGCCATGGGGTGGGGTTGGGGTGGGGGTCAATCGTGGAACACCTTTCCTATGCCCACAGAGCACCAGTGTTCCACGGAACACAAGTTGAGAAACACTACTATAGAGGAGTAATGATGAAAAAAATCAAACCCTACTCTTGGGCAGCATCTGGAAAGTGGGCTGCTAAGAAGCAGTGGGGTACGGCCATTGGAAGGGAGCATTTTAATGCCTCCGCCCTTGTGACAGGGTCCATCACGACAACTTTATGATGCGAGTTGTAAGGGAGACCCCTTTCTGTAGCAAGCTCCTCCCACGCTCAACGGCTCCACATGGAACTTAATGCTGCTTTCACTTGTATTAATCCCCACTGCCTGCCTCCGGTTCTAACAGGAACTTTTTTACAGGGAGACCAGAGTGAGCATGCATGCCGTTTCTCTCTATGGGGACAGTTGAGTCAGAGTTTCAGAATTTCTACTACATTATCCCCCAAAAGATGAAGGAGTCTTTTCCTCACTGCCGAGGAAAATTTGGCTGTTAGAGAGTCATGGATAACACTTGTGCTAGATAACACTGACTGACAGCATGAAACTTTCTGGCAGCCAAATTGATTCCCCTCTGCCTTCCTCACCCCCCTGGACAAAAGCCACATTGTAACAATCTATTTACATAATGGGCCGTGGAATTTTTTAAAACAAAAAGAGTCCAACTGCATTTTTTTGTACCTTCAAAAAAATGAAGCTTTAGGTTCGGGCTTTGGGTAACATTTCTGTCAATTCATTTGTCTATCACAGGAAACTTAGCAATGCTGGGCTGATCTTTCAGGTCAAAGTTGAGCTACGTCGAACAAAGAGTGTCAAAGTAGCTTAAATAACATCCTCTTGAACTTTACTAAACCTTAATTTCTCATACTTCACATGTGCTAGATACTGTAGTTTTCACCAGTCATGGAGTAATTAGGCATGTGCGTGGCCCTCCTTATTGAAGGGTTGGACCATCCCTCTGTTTTGTAAAGAACACGAATATATTGCTTGGAGAATGTGACTCAATGTCACAAGTTCATCAATGCTTGGCTTTTTGCAGTCTGGATTTGTGTTCAGTGATCCTCATTCACCTATAGCTGCCTCTTGCTCAAGGCCGAAAGTGTTTGAGTAAATAGCGCTGGAACACAGTCAAAGGAATAGTTAAGTCTTCTTAGAGCTCTTCAAGGAATTTGGATCTATCATGAATGCAAGCTTTATACAACGTTGTTTTGAAGTAAGAGTGAGTCACTAAAAACAATTTGTACTTTTTCTACGCTCAACTTTGACTTTATTAAGAAAAACCGAAAGAAAATAAAAACAATTCCATTCTCTGAAGAGATGTGCCTTGATCATTGAATCCCGAAATGATCAATGGGGACTGCAGCCTTCTAAAAAGAAATGAACAATGGCTGCAAAATCTAATTTTGCAATAATACGCCAATTATCTGAAGCACTTTGCACTCAGAGCAAGGAGCAGCTGTTGACCTGCTAAGTAGAAAGTGACTGAATTTCCCTTACTGTACATGGACCATAAATGCAGTTTCTTTAGCTATTAACAATAATTATATTTTTTACAGTACTTTCCAAATAGTTATTCATCCTCCCCACATTTTACTGGTAGGGAGCCTGAGGCTGAAAGATTATCACAGAATGTTTCAGTCAGACCTAGAACGCAGGCTGGTCTCATGCACCACACCTTTCACTAATTACACTTTTACCTTTGCAGCATTTGTTACTGTGGTTGGACCACAAATCTCTCGTATTTAAAAACATTATTAGCCTTCTTAATGGATCCTCCCAAAACTTCCATGGAATGTGGCTGTGTTTTTAAGTGCCATCAGAATGATAGCACTTCCCTCTGGTGTGTAAGGCAGCACTGAAATAGTTAAGAGACTTTTGCCTTAAATCTGGGTAAATATGACCCTACAGCAGCCAGTCTGTCAGTAGCTGCTCTCACACCATATAGGCTTACTGGCTGTATTTTGCATTCTACACACGCATTCATAGGATTGAAGTTTGATAAAGCCTGAGTTACATTATTTAAATTCTTCTTGAATCCTTTATATACTTGCCTGTACGGTGTAATCTTTATAATATCTGCATTTGCTCTAAACTCAGTCAGCCAAATTTTCCCATCAATTAATTTGCACCACCTTTTTTACTTCAGTTGGGTCCAATTTTGAGCAGAACTGGACCAGAGTAGTATCCCTTTAAATATAAAGACAACAGAGTCCTGTGGCACTTTTAAAGACTAACAGATTTATTTATCGCATGAGCTTTCGTGGGAGAAAATCTTTCCCATCTTCAAAGCGTCTGACGAAGTGAGATTTTCTCCCACGAAAGCTCATGCGATAAATAAATCTGTTAGTCTAAAAGTGCCACAGGACTCTGCTGTCTTTCTACAATAGACTAACACGGCTACCCCTTTGAAATCCCTTTAAATAGTTTGTGAGTCCTCTAGTGGCCTTTGGTATCTACTGTGCTTCAGTAGTCAACAGAATGCTGACAGAGCAGCGATGTGTATGTGGCTAGGCCTTGTATGTTGTATATGGGCAGTAAGAGTGCTTATTTGCACTTTGGAGGACAGGATTAGAATTCAAAATGACCTTGACAAATTGGAGAATTGTCTGAAGTCAGCAAGATGAAATTCAATAAAAATAAGTGCAAAGTGCTTCTCTTAAGAAGGAATATCAAATGCACAAATACAAAATAGAGAATGACTGGCTGGTAATGTGACTGAAAGATCACAAATTAAATATGTCAACTGTATTTTAACAGGAATGTCATATGAAAAACACAGGAGGTAATTCTGGTCCGGCTGTATTCGGCTCTGGTGAGGCCTTAGCTGGAGTGCTATGTCCAGTTTTGAATACCATACTTTGGGACAGATGTGGACAAACTGGAGAGCGTCCAGAGGAGAGCTACCAAAAAATGTGGCGGGGGGAGGGGAAGGTTTTAGAAAAGCTGACCTATAAGGTAAGGATTTAAAAAAAAAAAAAAAAACTGGTCATGTTTAGTTTTTAGAGGAGAAGCCGGGGGGGGGGGGGGGGGGGGGGGGGACCGAAAAC
>ML685792.1:11325503-11385549 GCA_007922175.1 Pelusios castaneus | reverse complement strand
ACGGGGGACGACTGATAACAGTCTTCAAATATGTTAAGAGCTGTTATAAAGAGGATAATGATTAATTCTTTTACCTGTCCACTGAAGGTAAGACAAGGAATAATGGATTTAATTTGGTGCAAGGGAGATTTAGATTAGAAATTAGGGAAAACTTGCCAACTGTCAGGGTAATTAAATTCTGGAATAAGCTTCCAGGGGAGGTTGTGAAGTCCCCATAATTATAAATTTTTAAGAATGAGAATGGTCTGGGTTTACTTGACTCTGCCTCAGCGTGAGGGGCTGGACTGATGATATCTTCAGATCCCATCTAGCCCCACATTCCTATGATTCCGTTCAGTGGGACTGTTGTTGCAAAGTTAACCCTTGTGATTTTAATTTGAGTTTCACAATATTTGGTGCGTTTCTTAAAGCCCCGGACCCTGCAGTCAGGTGATGATGTAAGAAGCTTTGCTTTTTTTAAGCTTTAGTCCTAGGTCATATTATGCAAGTTGAAAATGTCTTATTGAGAATGTGACCCCTTCCTAAAGGCTCAGAAATTTAAAAAAAAAATCTCCACATTTTATTATTTTGCAAAATATCATGATTTTTAAGTAATCTCATGATTTTTAACTAATGATTTTCAAATGCTTGGGGTTAGCACTAGGCTTATTCTGGGTCACACAACTAAAATTGAAAAAGTTCATAACTCTCAATCTTGTCCTAGACTTTGCACCTCACTCTCTCTCTCTCTCGCACACACACAGAGTGAGGCCAATTCCTTTTTTTAAAAATTCAGCTTCATTGGTTTCTTTTTCATTTTGCGGGGTTGGTGGATGGAAGAGTTAGTATTTGCTAAGCTGTGCTACAATGGAAACTAAGTTAGGAGCCAAATTCTCTGCTCTGATGCACTTTGTAGGTATGAAGCTACTCCAGATATATATAAGAGTAGGCAGGAATAGAATCTGTTAGTATATTGAGGATAAATTGTTTTCAACAAAATGAGTTAGTTATTTACAACTGTAAATCAGTGGGATGTTCACTGACTTACACACAATCTTGCTGCAGATTTGTTTTATGGCACTGAAACGTCCTGTACCACCTGATATTTGCCATGCTTAACGTAACCAAGAATCTAACTTAATCTCGCCATTAGAAATCAGTTGTTGATCTGAAAATTTTCTGGTGCAGCATGGCAGCTGTCAAACGCTAGATTTGCATAAAGATAAAGAGCAAAAATCCTGAGGACAGTGTCTGATCTTTGATCTATGCCTCACACACACCCAACCATGCCTAATCATAAACTTTAATTTTACTGTCACATCTGCCACCATTGTCAAAACTTCCCCTTCTCTTCAGAGGTTTTTTATAATTTTCCTAATGACTGTATCATTTTGTATTTCTCTTATGATCCGAAATTTCTTTATTCCTTCGTGATTCATATGACTGGAATCCTGTAAGGCATTCCACTGTGAAGACTGTTCAGAGAACCTCGATTAGCATTTTGATGTTCTGTTTAATCAACAAGAAGAGATTGTTGTGTGGTGTTTTGGAAAAATCCAATCCTGCACACCCAGGGACTTCAGAAACTCATCAGAGTTTTTGAAACCCTTTGCATGCAAAACTCTGTACTGTAAGGATTTAATGAAGTAATATATGTGAATTCTAGATCTAGACCATAGCTTAATTCTCCTCTCTCCCTTCTCCTCTTACACAAGTATAAATCAGGAGTAACTCCACTGAAGTACCAGTGTAAAGCAAGGGCAAGTGATAACAGAACCTGGCCCAGTGTGCTACTGGAGTTCCTATAAATCATTGATTTATTCAGAAACTGGGTCCTCATCATGATAATCATCGTCCTCCTCATAATTTTCTAACAACTATCTCTGATAGGAATAGAATATGCAGTTCTCGTTTTTCCTGAGGAGAGTTGCAAGCTTTTACATGGATTTCTCGTGTTAAGCCCCCATCTACCACAAATTCCATGCTTCCTACGTTCTTCAATAAGCAACACGCATGCTTTCTTCATCAACATATTTTTGATGTTGAGGCTATTGAAAAGGAAAGACTAAACCTTAGTCTACATTCTATTTGATTTCTTGAGGTATAGCAAACAGTACATGCCCTTCATTGCATCATCCCAAAAACTTGGTGTATTTTAGGATTTACTGTTATCTTAAAATGATGCTGCTTGGACTGAAAGATGGGAAGGAATTCAGCCCTTGTCATCCAGCATTGATTGATAATATTTTCTTTTGAGTTTGATCTTTTTACCATGACATTATTCCCTGACTGTACATACAGTCATCAGTTCTGTTTTCAAGCTTGTATAAGAACAGAGCTTCCAGATGGAAAATCATTTCCTCCCGCCAATGGCACATTATGAACTTCCCCAGTCTGTGAAGCTAGACCTGTAATATAAATGTTTACACCAGGCTGACTTAGCTACAGTGGTTTACATAAAATGTAAACAGAGTGTTCTACGTGCCTTGTAAATGCACTTTTCCCTCCAGTGAGTTACTGCATGGTCGCTCTGCATATGCCGTATCCACCACTTACTTCATGTTGAAATTCATATGACTCAGGCACTCCAGGTTTGTTTGTTTTTTAAAAAAAAGACATCATCACAGGCTGTGATGTAAGATTCTCATACAGAATCCACGTAGGACACCATGAAGACAGGATAGCACTTGATGGATTTGTTTTTAAAATGTAGAGTGCCACGTCAGATGGAGGAAGAACTGGTTGGGATGTATTCAAATACTGTGCAGCTCTCCTCCTCTCTCACAATCGCAGATACAGCAGAGGAGGAAACATAATGCATTTATGAATGATCAAAATGCCTCTGGCAAAGTCGAAGACCAGTTTTGTTGTGCTTTAACCATTGTTCTCTGGACTGTTGGCCTTCAAGTCCCCTCACTAAGCATTCTTCCAGTTGAGACCAGCTCAATGCTGCTCCTGTTGGTTCAACCAGGGTGAGATTTCTTTTGCACTCACCTGGTAGAATTCCTCATGCAAATGCCAAGAGTCCTCCTGGCTCAAATGTAAGCAGTGGAAACATAAGGGTAAACATTCAGTAAGTCCAGCCACTGGATGGAGACTCCACTGATGGCTCAGGCCTGCCACCTTCTCCTGAGGAGGTCATGAAGGAAAGAATGTTTCCTCTGTTCCTCACAGGCCTGACTCCAGTCTTCAGCAAGTTCTGGACACTTCAGACTGATAGCCCAATAGGTCTTGTAATGTTTGTCTGAGTTATTCACAACATGATATATTTACAGGCGAGGCAAAAGGCTTCTTTGACTCAATCACCATTCGTCAAGAAGCTTGGTAAAAACAACTTGTCCCCAAAGCTTCCTATAAGTGACCACAAAGAATAAAAGGTGCAAAAACAAGTGCTGAGAATTTCCCAGAGTCATTTGTAAATGGCCAAGAGGGATCAAGTCTCCAGAGGCAGCTAGCAAATTATGGGAAATGGGTGGAAAAGACTTACTAGAACATATAATCCACCCTATACCGATATAGGACTCTTTTCAACAGCATTTTTAGCCCCATAGAGTGAGATCAAAGGGTCTGGTCACAGAAAAATTATGAAGCATAGTCTACAGATAATAGTAATTATATCTTAGTTACTTGCCTAATATGTGCTATTTAATTCCATAAACCAAATTCTCTGATGGTGTAAATGGGCACAGCTCAGTGGAATATTGTCCATTTTTGCCAGCAGACAATTTGACTCTAGGACTCCAGTCCTGGTATGTTTTCAAGGGTATTTGTCAGTTCAGTCCCCAGGGTTTTATGTACCATACTTCCAGGAATAAGTGTACACACCCAATATACATAAGCTGTTTTACACTCTGCCCTATCGCCTAGCTGTGTAAATAGTTGTGTATGTTCTGGGAATGTGGTATTTCTATAATCTGTTCTGCTGCCTCCAGTCTTCACCTATATAATCCACAGAGCAATCATCAAAAACGTTCAAGCACAATGAAATACCGATCATCACCCTTCCATTATTGAGAAAGAATGGAACCTGTCCTGGGATGGAAGCTGTACCAGTGGTTGGAGAATCTGAGAAGGGTGTCAATATATACGTCCCTGAGTACACAGCAAAATAACACCCTGTGACCATTTCCCTTTCAAGTCAAAGGCTTGATTGAAATAGAGAACACCCACCAAATGGCATCTCTCCCAGCAAACCAAAAAATTCATTCTGGAAAATATCTAAGACTACAGATAGAACTTTACCTTGTGTTTTGTTTCTTATTTTCATAGTTGTTCTGCACAGACCCAGTGTTCCATCCACAAGGAAAACTGTCACTCATGTTTATCTTATTGATCCAGAGCTACACAAAATGGATCCTGGAGGTCCAGAGAGAGCTGGCATGTGCTGTTCTCAAATTTGTCTCCAGTTTCTAAATTGCAACAAAACGTAGTTAAAAATACATTGTTCCTGGTCTCACTTGCTGTGGCTGATTGGAGAAACAGAGTGTAGGTAAACTGTAATAATCGGATCTGCCTACACTGAAGTCAGTGGCAAAACTTACATTGATTTCTGTGGTGCAGGATCAGAACTCTACAGAATAAACTGTTTGGAGCTGACATGGCAACTCTGAATCTGTGGGTACAAATCTCTAGTAAAAGGAACTAACGCTAAGTAAACAGGATCAAACTTCTGGATATTTAGGCACCCAAATCTCTATTTAGGCACCTAAATAAAGGGTCTAATTATTCAGACATATAGGGCAGTTGCAGTTCCCAATGAGATCAGTACGTTCATAAAACGTCACAAAATTAGTCCACTTATTTAAGTACTTAAATTTAAGCACTCAGGAATTAGTCAATGAGATACTTAAGTCTTTCATCTCTGGTTCTTCAATTAAAATCTTCCCAGACTGGTAAAAACTGTTAGTAGTTATCAGTATATTTTACAATGAAGGTGCCAGTCATGACTCCATAATCCAGGCTGAGTTCAAGTTATGTTATGTATGAAGAATGCAGCCTATCCTTCCCAAAATTACAGTATTTACAGAATAAACTTTCTGGTAATTTAGAAATAAAACTGTTTAATGTATTAATTAACATTAGTATAACTACATAAAAAGTTTAATCTCTTTATCTGTTGATCTGGCATCTTCATGGGCACTGAATTCACTTCCCTTTTTAAAAATAAGCTTACTTTATATAAGATAAATAAGTGTGAGGTGCATTTGTTTGTTGGTTTTTTGTGGGAAAGCTTCATTTTTACTGACTGGTACCTGCCTTAATGCTAGTTTGGAAAGTGAAAATGGAACATTGGCAAACTGGATCTTATCAAATCCTTTGCTAATATCTTAACACCGCAAATGATGAATTTTGTAATCCGGGTTAACTGGTTGATATAATAAAGTCAGTTATAACCTTCTGCAGTATGTCTATGTGTAGATGTTAAAGTGTCTGACAAAGTGGGATTTTCTCCCAGAAAAGCTCATGCGATAAATAAATGTTAGTCTTTAAAAGTGCTACAGGACTCCTTGTTGGTTTTGCTGACCTAGACTAACACAGCTACCCTTTTGGAACTTAATATATATAGTGAACTAAAATATTTATTTTTGCAGCTGCTATCTACAGTAATTCCTATATAGATTTTGATCTTACATGTTGGCTGAGTGGTATTCATTTGTATCCTAGACTGTCCCATTTTGGAATTTTAATAACAACAACACATCAGACTCAGAATTATTTGCGCCAAACCTTTGTCTGTTTTGGAGAAGACCTGAGACTTATGCAGTCAGTATTGCTAGTTATTATTCTGTGAGGGATCACATAGTTATCGCTGATGTCTCAGGACATCAGCGATAACTAGACAAGCAACACTCTTATTTACACCATCATAAAAAGGCATACGTTGCAAATTACAGCTCGCACACTTCCTTTTGCCTCCTGTTTGCAGAATATGCAGGATATGCTTATTATGGATAAGTCTCACTATATACAATTCATATGTAAGTCTAGATAGACTATTATAGAACCTGGAAACTGCTCAAGGATGACAATTACTCCTGTGCAGAGCTCCAGTTGAATGCCATTGTGTCAGTTAAAGCTCTGTTTCCATAGATTCCAAGGCCAGAAGGGATCATTGTGGCCATCTAGTCTGACCTCCTGTATGACACAGGCTATAGAAAGGAAAAACAAGAGTCCTGCGGCACCTTAAAGACTAACACATTTCTTTGGGCATTTCTTTCACACCCAGAGACATTTGTTAGTCTTTAAGGTGCCACAGGGCACTCGTTTTTGCTGTACACAGACTAAGATGGCTACCCTCTGGAACAGATTATAGAATTACTGGATGAATTTCTTGCATTAAGCCTACATTCTGTGGGTATGCATATAGCTTAGAAAGACATTTCCTTCTGACTTAGAAACTGCAAGTCATGGAGAATCCACTATATCCCTTTATAACTTGTTGCAGGGGTTAATTACTCTTGCTGTTAAAAATTTAGCACCTTCTTTCTAACCTGAATGTATCTAGGTTCAGCTATCACTCTCTTGTTCTTTTGTCTTCTACATTAAAGAGCCTGGCAGTATCAGCAATCTTGCCCCCGTGTAGTTACTTAAAGATTCAGCTCAGGTCACCTCCTAACCTTCTCTTTTGAGAGCGTTAGGGAGTCTTAAGTGAGTATGGTTGACTTCAAAATTATAACACGATCCTTCCTCAGCCACAGAAGTTTATCTATACATCCCTTTTTTTCTAGTTGCAATGCCTAACATCCCACATCCCAGCAGATTCAAAATAATGATAATCCAGACCATTGGTGATCGAATGGAAAATAGTTCTGCTTTATTTCAACTGATATTTTCTTAGTTGTGAGCATTTTAAGAAATGAGGTAGGGTATCAATCAAAGGTGCTAGTCTATACCTGTTTCTGGTCAGTGAGTGCCAGAGTGATTACCCTAAGATAAACAGAGGGTTTGGTTTCTTTTAAATGGTGTTTGTCATTCTAAATGGATCCTATCTAGTGCGTTTGCATCTCCAGTGTCTCAGGCTATGTACACACGATCAGATTAAAGTGCAACATGGCAACCGCGCTATTAAAAACATGTGACCTTTATTGCGGGATACCGCGTACACACATCGCTCCTTGTAACGCAACAGAATTCTTTGCAATATCGCGGTGTAGCGCAATGAATTCTGGGCACCTATCCCACAGTTCAGTTTTCCCTCAATCTGCGCTTGGAATCATGGGATGAAGGAAAGGAACGCAAAGCACCATGGGTAAACTCTCAGTTTCCCGTGGTGCACTGTGTTCCCCTTGCGTCTTCCTCGTTGCCAATAGCAACTCGCGCCTATTTTCAACAGTGCAGTGACGCACTACTTGCGAGCAATCACAACAGCGACAGCATGGATCCTGCTCTGATCTCCACTGTCGCCTTCAGCATTCTAAATACATCTTGGCTGGTTGCTCAGTACGCAATGAGCTCCGAGTCGGACAAGGACGCTGAGGAGCAGGGGCTGATCGATGCCATGCAGAGCATCAGCACTGCGTTGCTCAGCTCCTTCACCGATCATCTGCACACGGTGCCACGCCGTTTCTGGTCACGAGAGACGAGCACCGAGTGGTGGGATCACATTGTTATGCAGCTGTGGGATGACGAGCAGTGGGTACAGAACTTTCAAATGCGGAAAGCAACATTTCTGGAACTGTGCTCAGAGTTGGCCCCTGCCGTGCGACGTAAAGACACCAACATGAGATCATCCCTCACTGTGGAGAAGCGTGTAGCGATAGCTCTTTGGAAGATGGCGACTCCTGACTGCTACCGGTCGGTTGCAAACCAGTTTGGAGTCGGGAGCTCCACCGTTGGATTAGCCCTCTCACAAGTCTGCCGAGCCATCAATTGCGTTCTGCTACGGAGGACGGTGACATTGGGCAATGTTCGTGAGATTGTGGACAACTTTGCTGCCATGGGATTCCCTAACTGCGGGGGAGCCATAGACGGCGCACACATTCCTATTTTGGCTCCAGACCATCTCACGACCGAGTACATCAACAGGAAGGGCTACTTCTCCATGGTGCTGCAAGCACTCGTGGATCACAGGGGGCGTTTTACGGACATCAATGCTGGGTGGTCGGGAAAGATGCATGATGGCCGCATTTTCAGGAACACTGGTCTGCACCGGAAGCTGCAAGGGGTACCTTCTTCCCTGATCAAAAAATTACAGTGGGGGATGTGGAGATGCCCATAGTCATCCTCGGAGACCCAGCATACCCACTGATGCCATGGCTCATGAAGCCGTACACCGGTAACCTAGATCGCAGCAAGGAGCGGTTCAATTACACATTGAGCCACTGCAGAATGACTGTGGAGTGTGCCTTCGGCCATTTAAAAGGGCGCTGGCGATGTTTGTATGGGAGGCTGGACTTGGCGGAGGACATCATCCCTGCTGTGATTGCGTCGTGCTGTGTCCTTCATAACATTTGTGAAAGTAGGGGAGAAAAGTTTCCCCCGGGGTGGGCTATGGAGGCACAGCACCTCGAGGAAGCATACGAACAGCCAGCCACTAGGAGTATTAGGGGGGCCCAAGGAGAAGCTGCTCACATAAGGGAGGCACTCAGGGACCATTTCAATGATGCCCTCCCCTAGTTAACGTCCAGGACGCATCAGGTGCACCTTATGAGATTTTCAATGTGTACAAATAAAGCCACTCTTCAAATTATTTGTCACTGTTTTTATTAAAACCTAAAGGGGGGAGGTTACAGGTGGGTGTAGCTGCGGGTCTCTAAAAAGTAGCTCTGGGCAGGGACTGGATGTTGCAGTGTACCAGGGGGACAGGTGGCCTTCAAAGAAATTCTTTGAAGGACTACGGGGTGTGGGAGGCAGACACGGCTGAACTGTATGGAGTGGAGCCCGTACATTAATCGCCAGGGTCTGCAAAGCAATCATGCTCTTAAGCAGTTCTGTTTGCTCCTTCATCACACTTATCAGTTCGTCCCTGTGTTTCTGCTTCCTCTGTTGGGATTCCTTTCTCCAGGCTCGATTCTCCTTCGCGGATTCCTGTGCTGTTTTCAGCAGGTCCTGAAACATATCCTCTCTGTTTCTTCAAGCACGCCGCCGAATGTCTCTCATGCGGTCAGCTGGGGTAGACACCAGCCTTGTGAAGGTTGAATCTAAAAAATAATAATAATAATAAAGCTGTTGTTAACACAGAGCCTAGATAACCAATGTAACCTTCCAGTAGCACATTCCACTGGAAGGTGCAGGGCAGTCAACATCCTATGCTTCGCTGAAGCGGACAAGGTACGTCCTAATAGAAAGCTTACTGGGGGCTCACATTCTCCACAGGGCACACAGATGGAACCCGATATCTCTCTCCTCAGAGTGCCCCTGCCAGCTAGAATATATATCCTACATGCCACCGGTTGCAAGCCAGGACCGTATGCTGCTGCACTGTGTGCTGCCATGGTTCCCAGGGCTGTGCTTTGCAGCTGGCGAGGCAGAGTATCCGTCTTTGGGAGCATAGACACAAACGCTCTCCCATCTAACCTGAGTAGTAGGCTCTGGAGGTACGTCGAAGAAACCTTTACTGACCTAAATACAAATGATTTTTTGACAATCACTGCTTGTGTTGATGCACTTCTAATGAATGCAGAGTAAAGAGCGTGCACAGCGGGGACTGAGACAGCAAGCACCCCCACCCTGGACAATGATATTTTAGCAGGAGCCATAGCTGCACGAAAGAGAAACTTACCAGAACCCCCCTCTGCTGCCTCAGAGGACACACTGCAATTCATGTCTTGGGTGAACATTTCAGCGGGGGTGCAGAAGAGCTCCTGGCTACATGCTGTTGCACTTTCCTCCAGGTCATCCTCCATCTCCTCATCGATCACGTCCTCATCTTGCTCGGGTCTGGCATTCACTGGATGAGGGGGGGCCGATGTGTCCACGGGACTCTTTGCAGTGGTTGTGAGGTCCCCACTGAGGATGGCTTCTATCTCCTTATAGTACCTGCATGTAGCAGGTGCTGATCCAGAACGGCGGTTTGCCTCCTTCGCTCGGTGATAGGTTATTCTTAGCTCCTTCACCTTTGATCTGCACTGCACAGTGTCTCTAGCATAACCTCTCTCTGACATGGCCCGAGAAATTATGCCAAATGTATCATAATTTCGCCTGCTGCTGCGTAGCTGCGCCTGCACAGCGGACTCTCCCCAGATGCTGATCAGGTCCAGCACCTCTGCCGTCTTCCAAAGGGGAGCGCGTCTTCCACGACGGGCCGCCATTGCTACTGATGATCGGAGCTGCACTCCACTCCACGAGGAAGAGAACAGGAAGTGAAACAGACGAGAAATTCGAAAATCCCGGGTATCTGATCAGGGCGGGGACTGTTTCATCACAGCCACAGAGCTGGTGGGGGAAGACCAGAGAGGACGACTTTGGAATGCTGGGACAGTTCCGGAGGCCAGTCATTGCGCGGTAAGCGTACACACGAGTGGAAAGGCGCAACAGCTGTTCCGCGTTAACTGATACCACCCTCGTCGAGGTGGTTTTTGTATTGCGCTACAACAAGGCAGTTAACGCGCAACAGCCCTATTGCACGTGTGTACTCTGTTGTTGGTATCGCGTGGTAATGATTGTTAATGCGCGATAAAGTGATCGTGTGTACAAGGCCTCAGTGTCTTTGTACTCATTGGACTAGATTCTGCCACCATTACTCTTGTTGAGTAGGATCTTGCTCCTGGAGGATTCCCACTGAAGTCTTTTGGGCTTTCTGCAGAATAAGATACTACTCAATGTGAATAAAGATGACAGAATTTGGCCCACTGTGGGATTGGACTGAGCATAAATAACAATTCTTTACGTTATGCCGTCCATTGGAGGATCTCTAAGCAGCTTTTTCTGAGATTTACAGATTAAAAGTGCCTATTATTAATTCACTACAACATCATAGCTTGCAGTAAAAGCCATTTTAAATGAAATAGCTTTATCAGATCAGGAACATTCATAGAAGGCCTCAGTCCCAAAAACACTTGAGCACATGTATAGCCTTGCTCATCATTACTTTACTGGGACTATTATGCATATGAGTAAAATTAGGCACATGCTTAAGTGTTTGGACCACAGCATTAGTTCTGTGTAATTCAGTCCATTGTATGTCTTATCTTAACTGCTCTTTCTGTTCACAGCATTTACTTTCCTTCATATGTTGCGCTTGTGGCAAGTCTTATAAGCACAGTGGTAGTAGTGACCTGTATCCCTGCTCACACCAAACCAAAGTCAGAACAAGCTACACAACAGAGTGAGTATTTACCCTTTCTGGCAACTTTTCAGAGCTATAGAAATTTAGCTAACTGCTTTTAACTGCTCTGGCCTGATCCCTTACCCTCATCTGAGAAGATATTGCTCATAGTGCAAGCACGTATCAAATGAGAAGGTTTTTGGGTGATGTCGCAGGTGAGACCATCTAATGGATATTCATCTGAGAGTCGTTCACAGTTTGAACTCAGATTTCCAAAGGCCAAAGCTTGTTCCCTTATCTTCTGCTGACCCACTTGCCTGCTGTAATAGTTCAGGGCAGCTACATCTGTGATTTCCCCCTCATAGTACAGCAAAGGCACCCACTTTCAGAGTCCTGACTCCTCAGCCATCATCCCCCTGGGGTGGAGACTGCGTCTCTTTCCCTCCTGACTGGGGTTTTCCCAAGCTACACAGTTATCTTCCTATTCCTCAGCAATTCAGACTCCCTAAGCAGCCTGCTTTGCTTTCTCCTCAGAGTCTCTACACTGCATAATTGCCCACAGCTAAGGTATCACACAAGCCATTCTAAGTAAGCACAATATCCAGAGGGGTAACTGTATTAGTCTCTGTACAGCCAGACCAACCTGAACTCCTTTTTTGAGAGGATAACATATTTTTTAGACAAAGGGAATGCGGTGGACTTAATTTACTTAGATTTCAGCAAAGTATTTGATAAAGTTCCACATAGGGAATTATTAGATAAGTTTCAGAAGATGGGGATTAATATGAATATAGTAAGGCGGATAAGGAACTGGTTAAAAGGGAGACTACAGCGGGTCATACTGAAGGGTGCACTGTCAAGCTGGAGGGAGGTACCAGTGGAGTCCCTCAGGAATCGGTTTTGGGACCAATCTTATTTAACCTTTTTGTTACTGACTTTAGCAAAAAAGTGGGAATGTGCTAATAAAGTTTGTGTATGACACCAAGTTGGGAGGTATTGCCAATACAGAGAAGGATCGGGATACCATACAAAAAGATCTGGATGACCTTGTAAACTGGAATATCAGGATGAAATTTAATAACAGAAAGTGCAGGGTCATGCATTTAGGGACAAATAACAAGAATTTTTCCTATAAATTGGGGATGCATCAGCTCGAACGGACTGTGGAGGAGAAGGATCTGGAAGTACTGGTTGATCACAGGATGACTATGGCTGCGTCTACACTGGTAAATTAAGTCGACTTAAGCTTGCTTAAATTGACTTAATTTACTCTGCATCTACACTACAGTTTCCTTAAGTCGACTTAATGAAAATAAAGTCGACTTAATTAAAATTTAGTCAACTTTATTAAACCTCCTTTCAACTAGACTTTTGACTTTTTAAAGTTGAATTAAGCCAGTGTAGACATGGGGTAGCCCTAAGTTGACTTAGGGCTACCTCAGGACTACACCAATGCCCTCCCTGCCGGGGGGGGGGGCACAGAGGGAGCTTGGCATGCCCCCCAAAGGGCAGGGCAGAACCCTGTGAGACCCTGTCTGGATTTAGGGAACCATTTATGATATTATTTTCTATTCATATCTCATAAATGCTATAATACATAGGAACTGTGTCATGTTTGGTATCAATAGAAAGGTAGTAATTTGCTGGGAATGATTATATAGTTTATGTCTAGGAATTGTATTTGTATTAGAAGTTAGGAATTTGGTGTTATATCTATACTTTAACTTGTGTGATTCTGGTGAAATGCCCTAGACAGGAGGCTGTGAACAACCATTGTCTCCTTAATGGCTCATCAGATTTCTCCACGGGCCCATTGTAACTGGGAGTCTCTACAACCATTGTGTCCTTAATGTTAAGGAAGCTCCCACCTACAATGAGCCCGGGGAGAAACCTGATGAGCCATTAAGGAGACAATGGTTGTTCACAGCCTCCTGTCTAGGGCATTTCACCAGAATCACACAAGTTAAAGTATAGCTATAACACCAAATTCCTAACTTCTAATCCAAATACAATTCCTAGACATAAACTATATAATCTTTCCCAGCAAATTACTACCTTTCTATTGATACCAAACATGACACAGTTCCTATGGATTATAGCATTTATGAGATATGAATAGAAAATATCATAAATGCTTCCCTAAATCCAGACAGCGTCACACCCTGCCCACATGCCCTGCCAGGGTCCCTGTCCCCCTTTGCCCCATTGTACACAAGGGGTGCCTCCCCCTGCCACCGTGGACCTGCCCAAGGTCCACCTAGCCCCTAGAAGTCGACCTAGGCGTCCAGTGTGGACACTCTAGGTTGACTTTGTAAGTTCCCCTTTAAGTCGACTTTAATTTTAAGTGTAGATGCAGTAAGTCGACTTAGTTAAAGTCGACTTAAAATTATAAGTGTAGACATAGTCTATGAGCCGTCAATGTGATGTAGTAGTGAAAAAAGCTAATGCGGTTCTAGGATGTATCAGGAGAGGTATTTTAAGTAGAGACAGGGAGGTGTTGGTGCCACTGTACAAGGCACTGGTGAGACCCCACCTGGAATATTGTATGCAGTTCTGGTCCCCCATGTTTAAAAAGGATGAATTTAAATTGGAACAGGTGCAGAGAAGGGCTACAAGGATGGTCTGTGGAGTGGAAAACCTGCCTTATAAGAGGAGACTCTAGGAGCTTGGCTTGTTTAGCCTAACCAAAAGAAGGCTGAGGGGAGATATGATTTCTCTCTATAAATACATCAGAGGGATTAATATCAGAGAGAGAGAGGAATTATTTGAGTACAGCACCAATGTGTACACTAGAACAAATGGATATAAACTGTCCATCAAGAAATTTAGCCTTGAAATTAGACACAGGTTTCTAACCATCCATCAGAGGAGTAAAGTTCTGGAATAGCCTTCGAAGGGGAGCTGTGGGAGCAAAAAACATAACTGCTTTCAAAACTGAGCTTGGTAAGTTTAGGGAGGGGATGGTATGATGGGATAGCCTGTTTTGGAAATTGACTGATCTTTGGCTACTGGTGGTGGTTATGCAAGGGGCTTAAGAAGGGAGGGTAGACGGGGTAGGTTCTGAGTTATTACAGAGAATTGTTTCTTGGGTAAGTGGATGTTGAGACTTGCCCACCTGCTCAGGGTTTAACTAATTGCCATATTTGGGATGAGGAAGGAATTTTCCCCCAGGGCAGATTGGCTTGGACTCTGGGGGGGTTTTGCCTTCCTCTATAGCACGGGGCATGGTTACCTACCAGTGAATTCTCTGTATCTTAAAGTCCTTAAATCATGATTTGAGGAGGTAAATAACTCAGTCATAGATTGGAGGCTTATTGCTGGAGTGGGTGGGTGAGGTTTTGAGACCTGCATTTTGCAGGAGGTCAGACTAGATGATCATACTGGTCCCTTCTGATGTTAGAGTCTGAGTCTATGAGAGACCTGTGGCACCTTAAAGACTAAAAAATTTCTTCAAGCATAAGCTTTCATGGGCTCCAACCCACTTCATCAGATACACATTTATTCTTAAAACAATGAAAGACTCTACCGGTGCGTCTACACTTACAAATTAAGTCGACTTAAGCTTGCGTAAATCGACTTAATTTAATCTGCGTCCACACTACATTTTCCTTAAGTCGACTTAAGCAGCTGCTTAAGTCAACTTAAGGAAAATTTAAGTTGACTTTATAAAACCTCATTTTAAGTTGACATTGCTGGCTAAGTCGACTTTAGAAAGACGACTTAGCCAGTGTGGACGTGGAGTAGCCCTACGTTGACTTTAAGTCGATTTAGGGGGCTTTAGGGCTTCCCCACTGCCCTGCCTGCTAGGGTGGCTGGCACAGCCAGAGCCTGGTGTCCCCCCCCCCCCCCCACAGGGCAGAACAGAGCCCTGCCCACCCTGCCCCTGTGCCCAGCCAGGGTCCCTGTCAGGCTCAGCCCCCATTGTACCAAGGTACAATGGGGCAAAGGCTGAGCCCCCTGGCACTTGGCAAGGGGTGCCCCCCCTGCCACCGTGGACCTCTCCCAGGTCCACCTAGCCCCTGCAAGTCAACCTAGGCATCCAGTGTGGACACTCTAGGTCGATTTGGTAGGGTCCCCTCTAAGTTGACTTAAATTTTGAGTGGTGACATGCTAAGTCGACTTAAATTAACAAGTGTAGACATAGCCAACATGTGTGCAAATAAGTTTAGCAGAGTTCACCCCAACCCCAGCAAGGGCTCTGGTAGGACTCAGTCCTTCAAACCAGGGTTTTCCTGTGGTTACAAGTACAGAACAAGAACCCTCATGAATCTGTGGCAGATTGTTTTAAAGAGTCCTTTGAAACTTATACCACTCCTTGGGGTTTACATTAGTCATGTTTCCCGCCTACAGATAGTACATACAATCCCACAAAAATACATAAACATTTGCACTTGTGAATGCAATGAACTTCTAAGATACTTACACATAATTCAATACGGTTTAACTTAATTCCGTAAGGTTTGTCTATGATATTGCAGGAAATTGCCACAATTGTAACAGCTGCAGCCCCAAGTGCTTACAGAAGTGCTCAATTCTCCATGGACATTCATCCGACCTGCACTATCATCCTTAAATTTAAACTTTGCTCTATTTAATGCCCAAACTGTGGCATATAGGAAATAATATGCCTCCTATGCATTCACTAGTCTGCTGTGCCAAATCACAGAAATGCTCTTCAGAGGATTTTTTAAAAACCCCACTAATGCAAAAACAATAATAATTACAACCATATGAATTACATTCTGGTAAACTCTTCTCTTCAGATGATATGAAAGCAAATACAGTGGGCTACAAGACCAAGGACATTCACAGCTCGGTCTGAAGCTCCATCCTAAGCACTGATTCTCTGTTATATGTAGGTGACTCTAGCAAGGAGATTATTGTGCATAAAAAGTCCACATTCAGATCTCCCCTGGACTAGAACAGGAGTTCTGTGCACAGTCAGCATCTTGGCCAGTAGAGAGAGTCAAAGGTGGAGTTTCAGCTGAGGTAAATTAGTAACTTTAATGCCTTGAGGCTGATTTATACCAGCTGAAGATTTAGCCTGGAATACCTTTAAAGGTGTTGTACCTTGTAATTTATTTCTGCATGGTATTTGGTGTTGCATCGTCTTTCAGACCGGTGTTTCTGATACAACTTGGAAAACCTGTATGGAGCTAAAATAAAATTTGAAGATTTGAGGTTGGTAAGAAGGTAGAAATGTCATGGGACTGTCCCACCATGTGACTGATTATACAGGGCTGGGGGGCATATTACAGGGGAAAGGGCTATAGGTTTTTTAATCATATGTAGCAATATTGTCCTCTCCAGCTCTGCCTGTCTCTAACCTACCTTGCAGGTATCTGCTGTATATTCTGCAAGGTCCCCCTGTTGTGAGTGGAGTTCCATGCACATAGAACCAAACTCACACTGGCAATAGAGAGCTGTGCTGCAAAGAGTGGGAAGAAATTTCCCCTATGGAAAGTTGGCTGTGTATGTGATATGATAATGTATTGTTCCTTGTTTCCTGCTTCTAATCCCTTTTAATAGAATATTATTCTGTCCATCATTTTCCTAGGCACATCGCAGTCCAGTAGTGTGTTCAGTCTCATGGAAATCCTACGCTTGCTGAAGCTTCCAGGAGTAAAGGAAGTGTTCTTCATCAAGATCCTTTCTGGACTCCCTACAGGTACCGGTAATTCTCTGTGATCATCGCAGTGTTTTAAATAACAATTATAAATCAGGTAGGTTTACTTTTCATGTGTAACTGAAAGCCCTTTATATTTGATCATTGGTGAAGGAATAAGGAAGCAAGACAATTTTTTGTGCTGGAGCCTTTCCATATTCAGTGTTGCATATTCCAAAACAGGCCATGCACAGCTGTTATCAGGAGTCAAAAACTGAGGCTGAATTTATAAGAGCTTTCCTGCCCCAGGCTTCCTGTGTGACCTTGGCAAATTGCATATTATCTCTTCCTCGGTTCTCCATCTGTAAAATGGGGATGATGAAACATCATCTCTTCCACTTTGTTTGTCATGTCTGTTTAGTCTGTAAGCTCTTCAGCTCAAAGACCAGACTACACTGTTTGTGCAGCACCTAGCATAATAGGCATGGCTGGCCCTAGACCAAATGGCACTTCAGATGACGAGTGTCTTCAGTGCCCCACCTCCTTTTTCATGCCCCCTCCCAAAAACACCCCCCACACATAAACTTTCACAATTACGCAATGAAACAAGGTTCACAACAGGGGCATCGCTGCCCCAAAAAGAGATTCGGGGCCTGGGCTGGGGCCTGATCCGTCTGGGGGGCCCAATCTGTCCTCTGGGTCCCCAGCCTGGGCCAGATCAGGCTCCTGCCGCTGCCAGCCTGCAGCCCAGCCCCAGCCCCAGCAGCGGCCGGGCCCCAAAGCTCCAGCCCCGGCGGGGGCCGCGTTGGGCCGGCAGCAGCTGGACCCTGGATCCCCGCCAGACTTGGGGCTCTGGCGCTGGGATGCGGGGCACATGCCCCATGTGCTCAGTGCCAGCAACGCCACTGGTTCACAAGATCACAGTGGGGCTCTCACGTCACATCACTTTGTTCTTACGTCTCACTCAGTGACTGGTGACACCCTGCCCCTTATCCACATGCGAAGGCATGTCTGTCAGCAACCTAGGACAGGGGTTATCAGTTCCTGGGCCGCGGGCCAGGCTGTCCGGCCACTGGCTGGGAACCAGGCCACAGCCGCCTGGCCCCGGTGTGCAGCTGGGAACCCTGCTGCAGCCGCCCACCTCCTCCCCGGTCTTGGTCAGGGTTCTAGGGGCTGCGGGCGGGGCCATGGCGGGCTGGCACGGCTGGAAGGCGTGCGGTGGGGAGGAGGGCACGGGCCGGCTCAGCAAGCCACAGCACGACTGGGGACCGTGCTTTTGGGGCGGGCGGGCCGGCGTGGCTGTGGGCGTGCTGGCTGCTGGGGGTGGCCGCAGGCTGCGGGGGGTCAGGGCCGCGGGCTGGCACGGTCGTGGTGGGGGTGGGGGAAAGTGGGAGCATGGGCCTTGCTGTTGCTGGGGCCCAAAAAACTGGCCCTGTTCATGGGCATCCAGCCTACCCCTCCCCCCCTTAAACCCCCCCCTTTTTTTTTTCTTCAAATTTTTAAAAAATCTTTTTGGCTTGAGGGCCCCAAATATAATTTTTATAACCCTGAAGGGCCACTAGTCTAATTTAATTTTAATGTAAATTTAATTAAATAGACTGGTGGCCCCTCAGGGTTCTAAAAATTATATTTCTGGCCCTCGAACCAAAAAAGGTGGGAACCACCGATCTAGGAGGTTCAAGGAAAGTACAGCTCTCAGAAAGTCTGGAAAGTTCCTCAAGATTTTACAAAAGTCCAGAACGTTCTAGAGGGTTAGTGAAAAATGAATCCACAAACGGCATACCTGAAACACTTGAAACATTTTATTTTCCCTTTTGTGGCTAACAACAAAAACAGAACCCCACAACAGGCACACGACTAGCCTGGCACCCCAGGTCACCTGGGTTACCTGCTACTAAATCCAACCCCGAAAATGGGACTCTGATTTCACATGGGGCCTTGAAACATTGCTTTACTACAAATAAAATAATAACAAATGATAATATATTTTCAGCAATGAGAAGAGAGATTGCTGGACTAACAACTACTGTGTGACTGGCTGCATTCATTTGTAAACACATAGGGTTCTCCTACTATGTGACTGTGCTGTGACTATGTGACTGTGCTTTTCATTGAATGGTACTTGCTACCACCGTTTCTCCTCCCATACGTTGTCTCAGGAAGCTACTGGTCTCCTGTACATCTGCAAAGAATCTGCTCATCTTACTGCTTGTGACATAAGAAGAGAGACTGAATCTGATGTAGTTGTCATAATCTTTTGTAGAGGATGGGACCCTGAACTCAAGGAGGGAGGAATTCAGTAATCTGGTGTGCCATTTTCTCTTAGAGAGTCTTGAGAGTTCTTTTTGCTAACAGCATTCAAAAAATGATCAGTACCATCCCTCTAGAGTTAGCCATGCAACTTCAAAGCCTCACTTTGTGTGCATAAAAGCTTTGGAAAAGTGGCAATTTATGGATACAGAGCGAAAGTAGATGGATGTGTGCACAACTTTTACTCACTCTAAAAAAAGGAGGAGGCCCTTTCAGAAATTATTCTCAATGTCTAAGTAACATTAAACTTAACTTGCATATGAAAGTAGATTTACTAGGAGTGGTTGAAAGAGAGAGATGGCATTTCAGCCTGTCTGGGCTTGACAAAATACTTTTAGTATTCTCTGAGAAATGTCCTGACAATATAAGAAAGAAGACTGACTATCTTCCAAAAGAATCTCTGAAGGATTTCTAAGTAAGGGATTTCTGCATTTCTCTTTTTGCATGCACTTGGCATTGACTGGCGATGCTGAGTCCTGTGGAACCTAGCACCCCTGTCCAAAGAAAACCCACTGTAGAAAAGAATAGTAGACAAGTAAGGCCAAAGGAAAAATTCAATCCCCCTAATTTCTCCAAAAATGTTACTTGCCTTTAGCTATGCTCACCTTCATGAGAAGTTCATCGAATTCATTTGTTTTATAAAACAGGAAGGATTGTAAAGTGATGTTTTAAAGGGATTCTTGATCTCAAGGTGTCGGCTCATAGTATTATTTTTAACTTTTTAAATGTCACTTTGTAACCCTGAGGACATAGTTCTGTGCAATCTACAATAGAATGCTTCATATATACCACATGTAGCAACTTTCTTCCAAAAGAAGCTGAAGATGCACTTCATATCTAGGTGTTAGTCTCCCACCACCAAAATGAATCTTGCTCTTGGTTGGAACATGGCAGCCATTCTGCACAAGCAGCAGTACACCATATTTAGAAGAGAAAACAAGGAAGGACAATTCTGGTAAAATTCTATAGATAAAATGTTAGATAGGCAAAATGTAATTAACTAAAATGGGATTTTGACAGGACATATTCTAACATTTAAAAGTTCCCATGACTTTTATTTCAACAATCTTGAGTGGCCAGGGTCTCATACATTTAATCTGAAAGACTGTCCCTCCAGGAGCACAGTCTATACCAGGGGTCGGCAACCTTTACTATCAAAAGAGCCATTTTGCCCCCTCTTCCACTAAAGAAAAATAGTCTGGAGCCGCAAAACATAACACAGCTTATAAACTTTTAAAAGTTTAAAAGAACACTGCCCTCCACCCCTCCCCAGCCCCCACCAGTCTCCTTCTCCCCATGCCCTCTCCACAGGCCTCTAACTTCATCCATCCCTCCCCAGCCCCCCACGAAGTCCCCACTCCTGCCGTGCATAGTCCCCTCCACCACTACCCAGCCCCCAGCCAGTCTCCTTGTCCCCTCCACCCCTCTAACCCAGCCACTCTCCTTGTCCCCTCCACCCCCCTCCAGACCTCCCTCCAGCCCCTTCCCAGCCCCCTTACCTGGTCGGAGGCTCGGAGATGCAGGGACGGCCGGCAGAGCTGCTTCTCGGCCAGGCTGCTCCCACCCTGAGCACGCTCTGTCTGAGCATGCTCAGGGCGGGAGATTTGAATCTCCCCAGCCCGGCCGCAGCAGGAGTCCGCGCAGCTGGGAGGGAACACTGGCGGGGTCCTGGCAGGGCAGAGCAGACCCCAGCAACGGAGACCGATCCTGGCCCCATGCTGGGTGGCCGAGGCTGTCAGCGGAGCGGGGCTGGGTCGGCTCCAGGCCGGGAAGTCGAGGCGGCCGGCGGGTGGGAGCCCAGGAGCCTGCCCCGGCCGAAGGGAGCCACAACACGGAGGCTGAAGAGCCGCATGCGGCTCCGGAGCTGCGGGTTGCCGACCCCTGGTCTATACTGAGAAAGAGGCTGGTTGACACAGAGAGCTCCACTTATTAAATCTCTAGCAACACCTGACTTCACTTTTCAGGACTCGCATTAAATTACTGACCAGGTGTCTATACTCTGAAGTGATTTGGCTATTGTCCAGTTATTTGCACCTCCCTGCTTGAGGCTAAACTCCAGATGAACGTTTTCATTTACCTTCATCTCAGTACTGCAACCATATTATTATATTAGTTAATTAATCTAAATTACAGCCCTGCCTCTATTTACATTGTAAACAAGTTTGTGATGTATATAGAGGCAAGTTCGCAGTCCCTCATTTATCTGGTTACGCATTAAAATTGACTTGTGTGGAATAATGAGCACCTTCCTAAGTGAGGTACATCTAAGGCCGGGTGATGATGGAAAGATGGGCTGATAAAGTTTGGGTACCTCTAATGGTGGGGTGTCTGCCAGTCTGAGAATAAGGTGGGGCATTCTACTACATGAAAGCGCTTTATTATCAATTTAAGTGGAGGGGGGAAATGTTCCACTAAAATGTAGTCAATAAAAGAGAAAGTAGAACAGGTCACAGGCAAAATGTTCAAAAGTATTTTAGAGCCCAGATTTTCAAAGATATTTTGGCACCTAGGGAGACAGATAGGCCTCAATAGGATTTTGCAAACATCTTGGCACTTAACTCCCATTTAAATCAATGGGTCTACAGCACTTCTGAAAATCCCATTGGTTGCCAATCTGCCTCTTTAAGTACCTAAATACCTTTGAAAATTTGGCCCTAGGTCATCATGTTAGAGTCTAAATCGTTTTCACACTGGAGTTATTCACTTGGGCCAAGATTTTTAAAAGTGACTAGCAATTTTTGGTGCTTCAATTTTGGGTGTCCAATTTGAGATTCCTTAGAAGTGCCTGATTTTCAGAGGGTAGGTGCTCAGCACTTTTACAAGTTTAGGCCCCTTTAAGTTGTCTGAATTTAGGAACCCAAAAACTGAGACACCCAAAACCACAAGTCACTTCTGAAAGTCTTAGCATCATAAGCCTAAATCTCACTGAAAGTTAATGGGATTTAGTTTCCTAAGTGCCCAAATCACATTTGAAAATGGGACTAAGGAACCTGAGTCACTTAGTGTTTTTGAAAATGTTACCCTGAATTTCCCAGTTTTTGGGTCTCCCAAACCATATATATGTACACTTTCCACTGTGTAAGGCATGTCACTTATCCTTCTTGGACCAGATTTTCAAGGGCCCAGTAGCTATAATTTGGTCCAAATTTTCAAAGGAGTTCAGCTCCCATTTGGACACCTAATTAAAGATCAGATTTCTAAGTTTTAAAAAAATTACTTCTGGAAGTTTGGCCCTGACTGGGAGTTTTCAGCTCCTCTGAAAATTCTGGAAAATTGTGATATAGTGAACACACCTCTTTCTCCACTCATTATGCTAGTGGATAGCTGTGAGATATACTGCTTAGCGTCACATCTCAAAGGCTATGTCTACACTAGAAAAGTTAAATTGACTTATGTTAAGTCAACTTTGTTGACTTAAAATCGACCTTATTAAAGTCGACTTAAGTGGTAACAATTTAAGTCAACTTAGTCCACTTTGTTAAGTCGACCTAACTGCCCTTAGGTCGGCTTAACAAAGTGGATTTATGCATCCACACTGGGCTTAGGTCGACCTAAGGAAGGGTTAGGTCGACTTAAGGAATTTCTTAAGTCGACTTAATGAAAACCTAGTGTGGACATGGCTTAATTTAAGTGGACTTAAGCCTCCTTAAGTCGACTTAAATTGCCAGTGTAGGCATAGCCAAAGAGTGTAAAGTGGACAGTTGGTGGAACGTCAGCAGCCCTCTTAGTTCTGATGTCAGCCAAGACAGCATGCTGACAAAGGTATTTATTGATGTGGTCAATAAGCCAGACAGTCATTTGGTATAAATTGGTGTAATTTCACTTATTTACACCCACTGAGGAGCTGATCTATTATGTGTTGCAGTACACTCTGTGTAGATTAGCCTTTAGTTAACATTTCATTTTTGTGGACTTCCATAGAAAGATATATTTACCTGTCGAAATGCCTCTAGAGTTACAAGTGAAAATAATCTAGTTGAATGCTTGGAACAAGTGGACAGAATGATTCTCTAGGTCAGCGGTTCCAAACCTTTTTGCCTCAAGGGCCACAAATATAATTTTTAGAGCCCTGAAGGGCCATCAGTCTATTCATTCAAAATTAAATTTAAATTGAATTAATTAAATTTCTGTTAAATTTCAATTAAGATCAAGTAATTAATTTAAAGTACTTTAATTAAATTTGTTTAATTGTTAATTTAAAACATTTAAAATTGAAAAACATGTATTTAGTGGTATGAAAATTTATAATTAAAAACAGCTTTAAATTAAAAATTTTACAATTTAAAAAAGACCAAACTCTTAAAAACAGTTCATTTCATGCAACTCTAGTCTCATGTGATTTCTGTGGCTGAAGACCAGAAATTGTTGATTTCCAGCGCCATTGTCCTCCAACTTCCCTTTCTTTGATTCTTTTGAGACTTCTACACTCATTTTTACATAGACTGATTTATAACTAAACACCAAATCTAAAACCTCTATCTAAAAACCATAAACTTTATACAAAAACTATATCTAAAAGCACAGGGTCCCCGAGCTCAGTCAAGGTGGGTGCAGGTTCTAAATGTAGTTTTTAAAAAAAACAAACCTGTAAATTGCTCACCGGTGCAGGACATTAAATCTACAAAAGGCTCTAATTTACCAGGAAAACAAACAGAGTCCAGTGGCACTTTTAAAGACTAACAGATTTATTTATCGCATGAGCTTTCATGGGAGAAAATCCCACTTCATCAGATGCTTTGAAGATGGGAAATTTACAGAATGGGAGGAAATTAAATGCAGGGGAGTGTATGACATAGGATCAGGTCAGGCTGTAACAGCAAATCAAAATAGATGTTAGGATTCAAACACAGGGAACAGCACATAGAGGAAGGTGAAGTCAAATCACCTGTTGTAATGAGAGAAATATCCGTATCAAGAGCTAATTAACCTGCTCATCCACCAATATGATTTATGCCATCATGTGCCAGAAATGCCCCTCTGCCTTATAGATGGGACAAACAGGACAGTCTCTGTGCAAAAGAATAAATGCACACAAGTCTGACATCAGAAATTGCAACACTAAAAAAACCAATAGGGGACCACTTCCGTCTCTCTGCTCACTCCATTGACGTCTTGCTAATAGCTGTGCTAAAACAGATGAATAAAAATCACAGCTTCAAAGAGAAACTGCAGAACTCAAAATTATATGCAAGTTTGACTCAGTTGCCTTGGGGTTAAACAGGGACAACGGATTTATCTCTTGTGTGAGGCAGTAAGCAGCTTGCAGCCACAGCCTGAAGCCCGGCTGTGGCCATGCACCACTGCCCTCCCCGCCCCCCAGGAAGTAAGTGGCTACTCCGGGCTGCCTCTGCCTGTAGGACCCTGCTCCCACTTTGCAGGCCAGTACCTGGCAGGGGGCGGGTGGCTACAGCCGAGTTCCCTGAATGTACAGCATTATAGACAGAGAATTATAATCCTTCTCAGCATCACAGCAAATGTGGACAAAATCCTTCTGCTATAGCAGGGTTAGTGAGTCATCTTCCCATCCTCAGACAGCATTTTCGGTACCTTATTTTCTGGCAAATATCTGCTTAGTATGTATTGGTCTGTAGCCCCTACCATTAAAAGGCCTGGCCTTGTGTATATCCTGTTTATGATGTATTACATTAGTGCAGTTGAAGTTTGCAATGCATTATGGGGTGGTTTGGAAGTCTTTATTATCTTACACCAAACCAGTTTTTTTGGAGAAAATGTTGTTGATTTAAGAGATTGAAAGAGAGAGAGACAGAGAGTTTTGAAAAGCAGACCCTCTGTGTGCTGAGGCCATTCATCATCCATGCTTCTTTGACTTCCTCTTTTGTGTTGATAACATTAAAGATGCATGAGAAAGAGAGAGAAATTCACGTGCCAGTGAATTTTACTATGTGTACAGTGAAAGCACTGTATGTAATCTCCTGTCTCTAGACTATTTCTGAGACACCAAACCCAATGATGAAAATCTGAAGTTAGGCAAAAGAAATGAGGGATTATCCCCTGGTTACAAACTTGTTTGAATACATTTTTTTTTCTTGTGCTATTCTAAAGGTTAGCCCAAAAAAGCCATGCAAACAGCTTCCACTAATCAGCATGATTTTATCTGACTTCCTCGATGTTACATTTTTAAAGGTAATAGCTGAAGTGGTAAAAGATTTCTTTAAAAACCCAAAATATATTTGTTTGCATTCAGTGTTAGTATAGAACAAGCCCCTTGTCTTTACATCAGTGGTGACTAAGCAGGGTCTGGCCCTTTACTTGCACTGTAAATATATTCCAATGCTCCATGTAGATATTTTCTTTTTAATATACCCTGTAGGTTTGTTCCTGATTATGTTTTCCATCATCTCTATGAATTTCTTTGGTCTGGAGGCAGCGCAGACTGGATATTTGATGTCATATTTTGGTGTCCTTCAAATGGTAAGTGGATGTCACAGTATAATCAGACCTGCTGTATCTGTCATGTGGCAACCAGGAGCTATCAGCAGAGTCCCCACTTTGTAGCTGCACTACTGCCTCTGTTGATATAACTTGCATCACTTAGGGGTGCAACGTTAACTTACAGCAACCTAAGCGCTGTCCACATTGGTGCTATGTCAGTGGGAGATGTTCTCTAGCCAACATAGCTTCTACCTCTTGCAATGGGAGAGCTTTCTCTCAGCATCTTCACCAGATATGCCCACATAGCTCTTCTAATCTAGACATGCAGCCCATAGCAGTCAAGACTTGTGCCAAGACAATAGATCCATCAAGTGAGCTGAAAGAAGACGCACCTGCTTTCTATCTTCAGGTGCATCACCACCTTTTCTGCTGTAGTAAACTCAGATTGATTCAGGCAGAGGATTGCCATTAAAATAATTTTGGGTAATACCCGTCAAATGTAATTCTTGGTTGTGGAGTGCCCTGACAAGATCATTTGTCTGGCACCTAGAAAATAATTATAAGTAAGCATTTCTTTCATACTCGAGAATAGTAATCGAGACTGGAGTGACTCTGGAAACCATTCTTCCACTTGACAATTTTTGCCATTGTGTTTTAGGCCGTGAACAATTCACTGCTGGACTAACATGTTGGCCTAGCTGGCACAGCAAAAGTATATTTCTTGCTCTAAGATCAATGGGCCAGATTCTGGTATAAATTGGTCTAGCCCCATTTACTTCAACAGAGCTCTGCCAGCTTACACCAGTGGATGATCTGGCCCAGTATTTTTATGGATGCTTTGAATATTGAGAACGGAATCATGTATCCACTACGTGGATATAAACACAATTGACTTATGTATTGTAATGAGAAAGAAATGGTCAATGGAATACAACCGGTAGGAAAGGAGAGTAAGGAAGAGGGAAGATTCAACTATGTTACTTGATAAAGGGGACAACATCAAACTGTACCAAAGTTTTCTCGTTAAAGAGGAAGAGATTTAAGCAAATACAGAAATATAAATAGTTGGTTTATAGGTAAAAATAAGTCAATTTCTACCCCAAAGGATTATCTTGTGTTTAAAGCGCTGAAGTGGGACTTGGGAAATCCAAGTTCAATTCCTGGCTCTGCCACAGAGTTCATGTGTGACTTTGGATTTTGGACAAGTCATTTAATTGCTCTGTTCCTCAGTTTCCCCTCAGTAAAATGGTAATAGTGTGAAATTGCAATGATAGTTCTTTTGTCTGTTTAGATTGCAAGACTTATGGCATGGGGGGTGTCATAGAATCATAGAATAATAGGGTTGGAAGGGACCTCACAAGGTCATCTAGTCCAACCCCCTGCTAAAAAGCAGGACCACTCCCCCTAAATCACCCCAGTCAGGGTTTTGTCTAACCGAGCCTTAAAAATCTCCAAAGATGGAGATTCTACCACCTCCCTAGATAGCCCATTCCAATGCTTCACCACCCTCCTAGTGAGAAAGTTTTTCCTAATATCCAACCTTGACCTCCCCAGCTGTAATTTGAAACCATTGCTCCTTGTTCTGTCCTCTGTTACCCTCGAGAACAGCCTAGCTCCCTCCTCTTTGGAGCAACCCTTCAAGTAGTTAATGTTTAGGAATTTGCCAGGTAGAATGGTTCCAGGGAGTAAACTGATGAGCCATTAAGGATACAATGGTTGTATTCTTTATGTCCTCAATGGCTCATCAGTTTACTCCCTGGGACCATTCTACCTGGCAAATTCCTAAACATTAAGGAGACAATGGTTGTTCACACCCTCCCGTCTAAGACATTTGTCCAGAATGACACAAGTTAAAGTATGGATATAACATCAAATTCTTAACTTCTAATCAAAATAGAATTCCTAGACATAAACTATATAATCATTCCCAGCAAATTACTACCTTTCTATTGATACCAAACATGACACAGTTCCTATGGATTATAGCTTTTATGAGATATCCATAGAAAATAATATCATAAATGCTTCCCTAAATCCAGACAGTGTCACACTGTGCCCACATGCCCTGCCCTTTGGGGGGCATGCCAGGCTCTCCTTGTGCCCCCCCCCAGCAGATAGGGCATTGGTGTAGTCCTGGGGTAGCCCTAAGTCAATTTAGGGCTACCCCAGGGCTACACTGGCTTAATTCGACTTTAGAAAGTTGAATTAAGCTTTAGGTCGAGTAGAAAGGTGGTTTAATAAAGTTGACTTAATTTTCATTAAGTCGACTTTATTTTCCTTAAGTCAACTTAAGCAAAGTGTAGTGTAGACACAGGGCACATTAAGTCGACTTAAGCCAAGCTTAAGTCAACTTAATTTACCAGTGTAGACGCAGCCTGTGTGTCTATATGGTGCTCAAGATAATGGGGTTCAGACTTGGTTGGCCCCTTTAGGTGCCACTGTATTTCTAATATTAATAATAACTGGATTTCTATGTTAACCAAGGACTTGATCCTGAAAACAGTTACTACTGGCTAGAATGCTTAATAATAATCAGGCATAGTCGCAACAAAGCCAATAAAACCACACGTATTAGTAAGCTATCTATACAATAAATGTTTGCAGACATTAATTTTTAGCAAATCAAACAAGGAGTCCTGTGGCACTTTTAGAGCCTAACAAATTTATTTATCACATGAGCTTTCATTTTGGTGGGAGCTTTGCAACAGGGCACTGAGCAGAGAAATTAGGTGGAATCAGCCTTTGTTTGTAACTCTCTTTCCATCCAAGAAATAGAATTGTGCTGTTTCACTGCATGTATCCTAGAATGTATCATTCTGTGACATCCCAAATACCATAGGGTCTATGGGCTGCAGTGTGACTTCAGATCTTTGTGGTGCCCCATTGTGGGCTATTGGCAGTGAGGCAAAAGCATCAGGAAAATTCCCTAGGGAAGCAGGAATATAATGTTAAAACTTATTCCTGTGCTTTCCCACGCCCCTTCCTCCCTCAGCAGCCTGATTAGTAAGAGAATCCTGTTCAGAAATCTGGGAATAACTCAGGTTTCATTTTTTACTTTGTAGCTCACTTTCACAAAGTAGGATCGCCTTCTGTCATAGGAACTACTTTTAGGTAAGCAGGGCCAAATCCTCAGGTGATGTAAATCTGTATAAGTCCATCACCTGAGTATCTGTTATAAAATGGGCTGATAGTCAGCAAGAATTGTGTTTTCTGTTCACATTAAGTCCTTAAATAAAGCAGACCAAAGGTATCTGATGTAGACAGTGACCATAATCATTTACGTTTTCAATTACTTTCTGTTGAGTTTATTGCAGGTGTGCTAAGTCTGGCCAGCAGAGCCCTTTTGTTTGTGTACCTACACCTTCTTTTAGATTGACAGTTGAGATATATTTGTTTCTGTGGTATAATATTGGTTGATACTGAAGGCAGGTGCGTGGGGTTATGGTGCATGTGAATTCCACCTCTCTAAATGGATGAATGCTGCTGAATGGACTCCCCACTTCACTGAATAAATTGAAGTCTTATTCATAAGGAGTTTAATGTATTTTTCAATGAACCACATTGGTTTGATCCTCACAAATCTGATTTCTCGTTTCCTTATTTTGCTCTCTATAACATGTCTGTCTAACATGCTTTGAGGAATTCTGCAGATTAAAGATGGTGCAGAAGACTCCCTCTTATCCAGACGTAGGATCTATGGCCCTGCGCTTTATTCACTTTGAAGGGATAAGAAAGGAAGGTAGCTACTGAGATCACAGAAATGAAAGGGGCAGGGGGAGGGCGGGAATCAAGCAGTATCCTGTTTACTTTAAATCTCTCTGTGTATATTTAAAACAGAATGGCTTAGTTATAAGGAAAGCCAAACACACACACCCCCATTGTGTTTCAGAAACAATAAAGCAGCTGGTCTGCTGGGAAGAGAACAGTATTTGTTCTTTGCCTGTATTCTTAGCACACATTCCATACATGTAGGGGCTAGAGAGCAGGGAAGATTTGCAGAGAGGGAAGCAAATGACAGTATGCCCCTTATCCACCCCCCATCCCCCAAAAATGCAATCAGATGCAGCATTACCAGTTCTTGCAATTTCATCGTGAGCCTCATGATATCAGAGGCTGTTCTTAAAGCCCCAGCTCCTGGAGTCATATGATTGCATGAGACTCTCAGGGTTTGTTAGTTTCTATTTAACTAGTTTCTAGCTTTCCTGGTTGCAGTGAAAAGCTTCAAAACATGATCCTTTATGGTTCAAAAACTGGAAGGCAAATAAAAAAGATCATGGCTTTTAAGCAAATCTCATGACTTTGGAGGTCTGCCTGCTGGTTTTTGAATCCTTGCGGTTGGCAATACTGATATCTTTTTCCCCATATAAAAAGTGATGATTCCACACTGCCTCCACTCTCCACAGAGACTGATGGTTATTGCCCTCCACGCCTTCAAAAATGGATAGTGTCCTTTTCCTTCCCCTCCCCTTACCTTATAACGTCCCAACTGTTTAAACTAGTTTCCCCACCCAAAAAACCATTTTCCCCCTTTATTTGAAGTGAGGGCATAAATAAATACCCATCCTTGGCATCTTTCATTCAGTTCAAGCGCTGGCCTAAAACATTTAGGAAGGAGATTTAAAATAGCCTTGTATCAATCTGAGGGGAGGATATTTGATAGAAAATATTTTTCCTACTAGCTACCTCTAAAAGAACAATGCCTCTCAGGGTATGTCTAATTTAAGCTGGAGGTGTGATTCCCAGTTCACCTAGACAAGCACAAGTCTGACCAGCTGGTAGGTAATACATATATTGATAGATCTTTAAGCTCAGAAGGGATCAATATGATCATCTAGTCTAACCTCCTGCACAATGCAGGCCACAGAACCTCTCGCCCACTCATGCAATAGACATCTGACCTATGACCAGTGTTCCCTCTAAGCTGCGCGGGCGCGCGGCCGCACAGCGGCCGTCGCACCCCCCGCGCAGCAGTGAGGGACCCCCGCACAGCCCAGCAGCCCCCGCCGCTCCCTCCAACCCCCGGGGCAGCGGCTCTGCCGCAGCACACCCAGCCTGCACCCGGCCTCTGGGCTGGCCCTCCCTGCCCCCAGGGCGGGACAGGCAGGCTCAGGCTCGGGTCAGGAGCGCGGGCCTGCCTGCCTGCCCCATACGGCCGGGGCAGAGGGGTGGCTGCGGCAGCGGCGGGATCCTGGGCTCCCACCCGCCGACCGCCTCGACTTCCCGGGGCTGGGGCCAGGGCCGGGCTAATCCACGGCCCCGGCCTCCCAGCACAGGGCCAGGATCAGCCTCCGGGACTGGGGTCTGCTCCCCCCCCCGCACCGGCGGCTTCCCAGGGCCACGGTACGGTCCTCCCCCGCCGGCGGCCTTGGCTTGCTTCTTTCTTTCTCTTTTCCTTATTTGTCTTCCTTTTTCTTTCCTTTTTTTCTTTCTTTTCTTTCCTTCCTTTTTCTTCTCTTCCTTCTTTTTTCTTTCTTTCTTTCCTCTTCCTTCCTCCTTCTTTCTCTTCCTGCTTCCTCTTCTTTCTTTCTTTCTTTCTTTGCTTCCTTCCTTTCTCTTCCTTCTCTTCTTTCCTTCCCCTTTCTTCTTTTCTTCTTTTTCTTTCCTTCTTTCTCTTCTTTGCCTTCCTTCTTTTTTCTTTCTTCCTCTTTCTCTTCCTTTCTCTTTTTTCCTTCTTTGTCTTCCTTTTTCTTTCCTTTTTTCTTTCTTTCTCTTCTTTCCTTCCTCTTCCTTCTTTCCACTTCTTTCCTTCTTTCTTTTTCTCTTCCTTCCTTTTTCTCTCTCTCTTCCTTTCTTCTCTCTTTTCTCTCTTCCTTCCTTCCTCCCTTCTTTTTTTCCTTCCTTTTTTAAAAAAAACTTTTAAAAAATTAATTTTAAATAAAAACCTTTCTAAAAATTAAATTTCAATTCAAAATTCATTCAAATTCAATTAAACACAATTAATTAATTCTATTTACAATTACTTTAACTTCAATTAATGCCTATAATTTCTGTCGTGTGAGTTTGCACAAAAATTTTATTCAGAAAAAGTTTTGCACACGGCTTGAAAATTTTGCACACAAGCCGCCGAACCTTAGAGGGAACATTGCCTATGACTGAGTCATTCAAGTTTCCAAATCATGGTTTAAAAAGATACAGAGAAACCACCAGCAAGTGACCTATGACTCATGCTACAGGAGAAGGCAAAAATTCCCTAGGGCTTCTGTCAATCTGCCCTGGGGGGAAATCCCCTCCTAACCCCAAATATGGCAATAAACTAATCCCTGGGCATGTGGGCAAAATTCACCAGCCAGACACCCCAAAAAGAATTCTCTGGACCAACTCAGAATCCACCCCACCTGAGATCTCATCACATGCCTATGGTATATTTACCATTAGTAGTCAAAGATCAGTTAATTGCCAGATTAGGCTTTTCTATCATACCCTCCCCTCCACAAATTTATCCATTTCAGTTTTGAAGCCAGCTTGGTTTTTTACCCCCACTACTCTCCTCGGAAGGCTATTCAAGAACTTCACTGCTGTGATGGTGTATGACTCTCCGTATGTAGTGTGTTCATGCAGGGAAAGCGAATGCTCCTGAGCAGTTAGTGGACAGGGGTATGAATGAGATCCTCCCTGAATGCTGCTTCAAAGAACAGATCCAAAGATCCAAACTGGATATAGTGCCACTGAATCACAGCATGGCCACGTAGCATACACCTATGCTGGGTTTTAAAACCTGCTGCAGCAAGTTGCAGAGCCCAGGCCTACAGATGCGGGATAATGCTGTAAGAACAATAGGATAGACAGCACTCTGAAATCACAGGTTAGGCTGGAGCTCAGGCTCTGAACGCCAGCCCTGCACCTCAGTCTTCAAAGTCTGAGCCAGTGTCTCTGCACAGCTCTTTTTAGCGTGAGCCCAAATGTGTAGACCCTGGCTCTGAGACTAAAATGCTGTATAAATATACCCTTTGGGCCAATTCCAGGGACACAGTGCCCAGCCCCAGGGGGAACAGAATCCTCTTCCACGGTGGTGGAGCAGGGGCACAGCCATTCCTTGGAGCCTGCTCGAGTTGCACCGCACTCCCCTGGCAGAAAATGGACTGTCCTAGCACCGATCCAATCTTGCAGATTTAAAGCCTTGCTTGGAAGCTGGCCATACCCTCAGTGATCTGCGGTGCAGATGGAGCCACCCTAGTGCCAGGTTCCCGTCAATGCAAGAGCAGCACAGCCTCAACTGTATTTGGTGTAAATAAGTCAGAAGAGTCTTACACAAACACAGCTGGTCACATGCCATTTGGCTAGGGTCTACTAGGCTATGTACACACGATAAACTTGTCCCACAATAAGTTATTGCGGGACAAGGAAAGCTGTGACCGGGGCCTCCTGGGATACCTTCCTAGACGTGCAAAAATCAGGGCAAGCTGCAAAACCGGGAGCCAAACTCCCCACACACTGATGGGTGGTACTTAAACCAGTCTCCCTATCAGTCACAAACAGGACTCTGGTTCCCCACACTGGGTACCATGAAGTCTGTCCAAAATAGAAACAGCTCCCTTTATTGCACTCCAGCTCCTCTGGCTCCCACCTAGCCGCACAGTCCCTTAAAGATATAGGTTCTCCTGACCCCAAAGGGCCAGCCACAGCACACAGAACAATATAGGTTTGGATCTTACCCAAAATACCACACTGGTAGCCAATCCTTTAGCAACTACAACTAAAGGTTTAATATAAGAAGAAAAGAAGCAAAATATGAGATGTTAAAGGGTCAAAGCGAATCACATACATACAAATGATTTAAAGTTCATGAAAGGCAGTTTGCAGGCTTGTTCTTCTGGAGTTTGCAGGCTTCTTCCTTTGGTAAACACCCAGCACCAGGGTGGGCCTCAATCCTTTGTTCAGTCTCAGAGGAATAGTTCCAGAGATGGGTGTTGGCTGTAGACTGGGGACTTGAGAGCAAGATGGAGTTGGGATTGCTGCCTTATATCATCTCTGGCCTTCTCCATGCTGTGTGCAGTTCTCTCCAATCAAACTGGAGTTGAGTCACATGTTTAAGTCCTAGTGGCTCAATAGGTTTTCTTCTTCAGCCCATTATACTGGGGAGCTTCCTTAATGGGCCATTAAGGAGACAATGGCTGGGTAGACATTCAGTCTGGGAAGTTTTCCCAGCCTTACACAAGTTAAAATATAACAATCATATTCCTAACTTCTAATATGAATACAAATCCTACACATAAACTATATAATCATTCCCCACAAATTATTACCTTTCTATTGACACCAAACATGGCATAGTTCCTAATGATTATAACAATTATAAAATATTAATACAAAATAATATCATAAATGGTTCCTTAAATCCTGACAGCGTCACAAAAGCGCTATAAATATAGCGCTTTTGTGTGTACATACGTGCTTCTTCTATCGCAAAGGAGCATTCACCCGTGTGAATGCTCCTTTGCGATAGAAGAGCAGTGCATGGTGGGCACCTGTCCCACCATGCACTGCCCACAGCCAGCCCCCTAGTCCAGCTGCAGGGCTTCCGGTGGCGGGGGGGCTGCGTTGCCAGCCCCCACTGTCACCCAAAGCCCCGAGGCTGAGCTGGGGGCTGGCCCAAACCGGCGAGGGTTCGAGCCAGCCCCCTAGCTCAGTCCAGGGGTTCGGGTGGTGGCAGGAACCGTGAGGGTTCGAGCCAGCCCCTTAGCTCAGTCCCGGGGCTTTGGGTGGTGGCGGGAGCCAAGGGACTGAGCTAGGGGGCTGGCTCGAACTGAGCCAGCCCCCTAGCTCAGCCCTGGGGCTTCAGGTGGCAGCAGGGGCTTCCGCCACCACCCAAAGCCTCGGGACTGAGCTAAGGGGCTTTGGGTGGCGGCAGGGGCAAGCGCCGCCACCCGAAGCCCGGGGGCTGAGCTAGGGGGCTTCAGGGCTTCGGGTGGCGGTGGGAGCTGCAGCCCCTGCTGCCATCTGAACGCCTAGACTGAGCTAGGGGGCTGGCCCGAACAGCCGGTTCGGGCCAGCCCCTTAGCTCAGTCCAGGGGAGCAGCCAAACCCGGCAGCTCCCATAATAGTTAATTTCACTGCTCAGCCAGAGCAGTCAAATTGACATATTTGACAGCTCCAATGTCCCAGAGTGCCCTCGATTGGCACTCTGGGACATTTCTGGAGGCTGTCTACCATGCAAAATGCGTACACACGAGCATTACTGCGGAACAGCTGTTATGCAGTAATGCTTACCACTCTCGTTTGAGTGGTTTTACTGTTGCGCGGCAAGAGGGTGTTGTCGCGCAACAAGAAAAATGATAGTGTGTACACAGTGAGCTTTATTGCGCGATAAGGAGCCTTATCGCGCAATAAAGTGATCGTGTGTACATAGCCCTAGTCTCATGCCAGCATTGTCTTCAGTGATATGCTATTGTGTGGTCAAGTTCCAAAGGGGTAGCCATGTTAGTCTATTGCAGAAAAGCAACAGAGTCCTGTGGTACTTTTAAAGACTAACAGATTTATTTATTGCATGAGCTTTCGTGGGAGAAAATCCCACTTCAAAGTGTCTGATGAAGTGGGATTTTCTCTCATGAAAGCTCATGCGATAAATAAATCTGTTAGTCTTTAAAAGTGCCACAGGACTCTGTTGCTATTGTGTGGAGCACTGATTCTCTGGCCTTATGAGAAACGTACACATCGAGGCCATATTTTCAAATTCAGCTAGCTCGCTATACAATAGTACTTTAAACAGTCTTTTATTGGACCTCTTTTCTTATTCCATAGCCCATGGTTCCAGAGCATCTCCTTTCCAAGTTTTTAAAATGTTAACAAAATGGTTTAAAATGTTAACAAAATAGAGTTTATTTTAAAAAGGAGTCCTCTATAATTTATTGAGGGAATTGAGCATAATCCATTACTTGCTATTTTATCAAAATGAAACATTCCATTCGGATAGGGCAACACCCATCAGAGAGACCTCTTGGGCGTGAGGCTTGTGTATCATTAATTGGCTCAACAAGTAAGTTAAGGTATCAAATTATCTAAATCACTTTACCTTGGCATCCGGCTACAGGAGGCAGAACCTCAGCTGGTGTAACTTGATACACCACGAATGTCCCTGCCAGAACACTTCAGTAATATGGAACAGCAGATAGGGCACGGGGCAGGAGACCTCTGTTCTGTTCCAAATTCAGACCCACATTTTGACTTTCAGCAAATCACTTAAATGTTCTGCGTTTCAGTCACCCCAGCCGTGAACTGAAGGTCATGGTAATTACTATCTTTTGTGAAGCACTTTGACATCTCCAAATAAAGAGCGTTACGTGGGCCTGCTCAATCTCCCATTCAAGAAGTCTTCTCACCATCTTCACTGGGCTTTGGATCATGGTTCTAACAGAGAGGGAAGTTGGGTTGTTTTAACCTTTTTTCTTAAATTTTTTAATCCCATTTTTGCTTAGAACTTATTTTCAGATACATCTGTTCCCAGTTAGGCAAAGAACACTGTAATAGCACAGGATTTTGGAAAGTGCTGTGCAGTTTTACAATAAAGCTAACTAATGGGGGAGAAAGGAAGAAAAGTTGAGGTCTGGTAAAAGGAAGAGTGAAATAAGATCAGAGACTGTGAAAAGGGTTTTGGAATGAAGTGCCTTAAAGGCAATGAAAACAAAAGAATTAGTTGACTGGAGGTGAAGCAGTCACTCAGAAAGTGGATATGACCAAAGCTGAGTCTGGCAATTAAGTGAAAGTAGGGCAGGTAACTTTATGGAAGAAAGCCAGAGGCCTATAGTAATATGGAAGTTGTTATTTCATGATGATGTGTAATTACTTCTGGTTATGCCAATAGAAATCCAAAAGGGAACTTCTGAGAAGGAAATGAGCTCAAAAGCTTTGCAAGTAGCTGCCTTAACGCTACATAATTTATGTCAGGGAGACTCCCAAAAACCTATAATATGTTACAGCTGGCACTGAGCGCTGATCACTGGAGTGTATTTAGTCAAGAGCTCTGGTGCCTTCAGGAGCACACAACCCTCCTCAGCCAGGAGGACTGTGTAAAATGGTTCTGATTTCCGAACGGTCTTGTCACAGAAAAGATGTAAACAAAACTCTTTCAAAGTACATTTATTGAGCCCGCATCTGCACTAGCGGAGCTTTGCCAGTATTCTATCCCAGCAAAGTGCTCTTAGTGCGAATGCAGCTTGTACCAGCAAAACTGCTTTTTTCCAACCTTCTCCCCCACCTCCAGTGAGCACTTTAAGCTTTCTGAATAAAAGCACACGTTTTGCTGATATATAAATACAACTAGAGCAGGGGCATTTGCTGGCAGAGCTGTGCTATCGTGAGTCATGCGCCTGACCCCCACAGCTATATCAGCACAGGTTTGTAGTGTGGAGCTGGCTTCTATGAGAATTTTTGTGTAGAGGTGTACATGTCATCCTCCCTCTCCAAAGGGCCATTTTATACTACACAATTGATTGAAGCTGGCCTTACTGGAAAACTATTAGGCACCAGTTTTCTATAGAGTTGTAAACATCAGCCTATGGAGAAAGTCTAGTGCATGATGCTCTCTGAAAATGCTGCATGAGAATTAGGCAAATGAAACACCTGGAGTTGCTGGCAAGTAACTGAAATCTAAGCCCCAATGTGATTTTAAAATGAAAGGGGAAAAAAATTCCAGACAGTTCTTTTAAAACAAACCAAAGGGAGGTAAACCACAACCTTGGGTGGGACAGAGAGAAATATACTTTTACCCCAAGGCTCAATAAGATATCAGACAATCTGGTCCCTTGACTAAATGTATCTTTTCTTGTCAAACAAACTACTGCCAGCTACAAAGTTTCAGGAGGCAACAAGTTGTTACTCGGTTGTTCAAGAGACGGTCTCTGGGAGGAAAAATCTGCATTATGAATATTTTCAATTGGTCCCTCTAGCTTTCTCTTCTGGGCAACGAACAGATAATTAAAGGATTGGGGTTTTAATTACAGCCAGGTAAGCCTGAGGAAAATCTCTTTGATGAAAGAAGCTTTAAGATAACAAACACAAAATTCTTCAATTTCCCTGGTCTGAAGTATTTAAGCCAACAGAAAAAAATTAATGATAACCTGGAGCTTGCAGAATATAAAATATTCTTTCAGGCAAGATGCTGTGGTTAGCAGTTTGGTGCTCAGTATGTGTCCCCTTCCTCTCCCCGCTACCAAATCTTTATATGCTTCTCTGAGTTTCTCAAACATTAGATAAGTTCCAAAGGGGTAGTCATATCAGTCTAGTTCAGCAAAACAAACAAAGACTATCTCTACACTTGCACTGTGCCACAGGACTCTGTTGTCTTTCTACAATAGACTAACACGGCTACCCCTTTGGAATAAGTCGACTTAGTGTGTCTACACTTAAAATTAAAGTTGACTTAAAGGGGATCTTACAAAGTCGACCTAGAGCGTCCACACTGGATGCCTAGGTCAACTTCTAGGGTCTAGAGGGACCTTGGGCAGGTCGACGGTGGCAGGGGGCACCCCTTGTGTGCAATGGGGCAAAGGGGGACAGGGACCCTGGCAGAGCATGTGGGCAGGGTGTGATGCTGTCTGGATTTAGGGAAGCATTTATGATATTATCTTCTATCCATATATCACAAATGCGCTATAATCCATAGGAACTATGTCATGTTTGGTATCAATAGAAAGGTAGTAATTTGCTGGGAATTATTATATAGTTTATGTCTAGGAATTCTATTTCGATTAGAAGTTAGGAATTTGGTGTTATATCTATACTTTAACTTGTATGTTTCTGTGGGAACGCCCCAGACATGATGTCACCAACCATTGTCTCCTTAATGTTTAGGACTTTTCCAGGAAGAATGGTCCCAGGGAGTAAACTGATGAGCCATTAAGGACACAATGATTGTATTCCTTATGTCCTTAATGGCTCATCAGGTTACTCCCTGAGCCCATTGTATCTGGCACATTCCTTAACATTAAGAAGACAATGGTTGGTGACATCCTGTCTGGGGCGTTCCCACAGAAACATACAAGTTAAAGTATAGATATAACACCAAATTCCTAACTTCTAATCGAAATAGAATTCCTAGACATAAACTATATAATCATTCCCAGCAAATTACTACCTTTCTATTGATACCAAACATGACATAGTTCCTATGGATTATAGCGCATTTGTGATATATGGATAGAAGATAATATCATAAATGCTTCCCTAAATCCAGACAGCATCACACAGGGCTCTGCCCTGCCTTTTGGGGGGCATGCCAGGCTCACCCCATGCCATCCCCCCCCCGGCAGCGAGGGCATTAGTGTAGTCCTGGGGTAGCTCTAAGTCAATTTAGGGCTACCCCAGGGCTACACTGGCTTAATTCGACTTTAAAAAGTTGAATTAAGCCTTAGGTCGAGTAGAAAGGTGGTTTAATAAAGTCGACTTAATTTTCATTGTCTACTTTATTTTCCTTAAGTCGACTTAAGGATACTGTAGTGTAGACGCAACCAAAGAGTCCTGTGGCACTTTTAAAGACCAACAAATTTATTTATCGCATGAACTTTCGGCATCTGACGAAGTGGGATTTTCTCCCACAAAAGCTCATGTGATAAATAAATTCGTTAGCCTTTAAAAGTGCCACAGGACTCCTTTGTTTTGCTATCCATTAGATAGTGGGTTCAAATCTGGAAGTGCTTGTGGCAGAAAGTGGTGACGAGCTGACCAAATAAATAAATAAATTGGCTTTACCCTCTTTTCCTCACACTAAGGGTTTTGTACGGGCCCTGAAATTCAAGAATGAGGCTCTTTCCCAAGTCTTACTTCCTTTTTTTTTTGTTGTCCTGTGGCTGCTGATCTCATTTCTGCATGGGTTGCATGTACGTCCAGTGGATGTTCAGTGCATTATGAATGATGCAGTACCTGCTGATCTTCTATAGAGTGCAGATGGATGAAATCTATGACTGTACCGGTCTCCCCTTGGCCCCCTGACAGAACTGGAGCGGTCCCGTAATAACTACTGTCTATTGTACGTGACTGATTGTTGGGATGTCTGCTGTATGAATATAGTGGTTTAGTTTAATTAAGAGAATTTGTTTGGAGGAGCCAGACTAAGGTGCAAGCAGCCATCAAACTGAAGAAGCTAGGTCTGCCTAGGTAACCGTCGGGGTAGTGAGTCTTTAGGAAAGATATACATACACCTAGACCGTGTTGTTTTAAAATCCTTTTTCTCTAAATACTGTGGGCAGGATCCACAAAGGGAGGCATTGCAACACTGAGGGTCACAGGACATACCGTAATTATTAAATGCCTGGAGAATGACTGGGCCAACCTGTGGCTCCTAAAGCTGAGGTAGGCCCCTAAGCTCTCTATAAAATGAATGGGGAGAGGATAGGCACCTAAGAACAACATCCACAAGAAGCCAGCATATTAGTTGGGGAGCTGTCTAAGCAAGCCTTTGGGAGATGCCAACAAGAAGGTTGTGTCCTAAGCCCTGCCCAGAGATAGGTGTCTGAGTCCTGGCTGCAGGGAAGGACCTATCTCCCTATAGCCATCTCTGAATGGGAACCCCTCTGGAATCAGGCACCTTACACACCCAAGGTATTTCTTGTGAAATGCATTTAGGTGCCTGCCTCTCCCCACAGCCAACAGCCAGAAGAGGCAGAGATATTGATGGTAGTCCCTCACTGTATTTTTTGCCCAAGACTTAGAGCACTCCCCTGGGATGTGGGAGAGCTAGGTTCAATTTGTTTCCTCTCTTTCGGAGGGGGAAGCAAATATCTGAACAAAGGTCTCTCCTTTCCCCCATGAAAGTGCTCTAACTACTGAGCTATGGGATATTCTGTTGTAGGGCTCCCTTGGTCTCTCTCCTGTTGAAGTTGCTCCACTGGAGATAGATCATGGCAGAGGGACTGGACTCTGGGGGTGCCCCTTTATACAGCAAGCAGCCCTGAGTCCTAAAGTTCAGGGCTACACGCAGGACTTGTGCTGTGACCAAAAAAAAGCTAGGTAGACATTCAGGCTCAGGCTCTGACAGTTAGGGAGGGGGAAGGTCTTCAAAGCTAGAGCCCAAATGTCTACTCCGCTATTTTTAGCACGGACCTGTAGCAGGAGCCCTGCAAGCCCAGGTCCATGCTGAGACTCTACTTTGGGCAGCTGCTTGCTGTGTGGATGTCCCTTGGATCTCCCACCTCCCAGGGGGGTGCCCTAATCACGGGACTAGAGAGCCCTTTCCTCTCCCACCCAATGCTGTGGATAAATACTTAAATTGCAAATGGAGCGTGGAGATTAGAGAGAGATTTCGCTGCAGAAATGTATTTGTTGGGCGGTTCCCGTTCAGTATTTCTCCTGGAGGTTCGGAGGCTCATCTGTCTTTAAAGAAGAAAAGATCAAGCCGTTTCACCTGTGGCGTGTGTACACAGTCATGGGCGGCTTTTGTTATTTCACTTGCAAACTATTTCCTTCCTCTTTTGTCTATTGATGACAGACCAGATTTCTACAAGGCCTCTTTTGACAGTACTTCAAAGGAGGTCACTTTACAGAGGCTGGCACCACATGGGTGAGAAATAAGCCCAAGACAGACGACCCACAGCATGCTCTTTGAAACAGAGGCTGCCTGCAGCAAGGAAGGAGATCAGAACATGAAGATGGAAATAATTATGTTCTTCTACTGATTTTTCAGTGCTATTAAGGCTTTTCCTGGAGACTTATGGGTGCTAAAACGGCCATGTTTTCAAAGGCACTTCAACCCCACCTCTAAAGCTGCACCCACTGGTTTTGCAGAGTGGCTATGTTTGCAAAACTACAGGTGTGGGTAGGCATAAGCCCTCCCCAAAATAATCTGCATGTGCACAAATAACTGTTGCACTCATATATCAGGTAGCTGCTGTGCGCATGAATTTACCTGGAAACTGGCAACAAATATGTCATGATAATGCTAAACTTCAGAGCACAGGATAGTTCCCAGATGGCTACCGTGGATATCACTAAGCCAAATCCTCAACTGATATAAATTGGTGTTGCTGCTATTGCAGTAAAGGGAGCTACCTCTATTTCCATCAGCAGAGGGTCTAAAACACTCATTTTAGAGACCAGGAGTCTGATCATGTCTGCAAATCAGAACCAGATTACCTCCGGCTGTCTGGCAGACCAAGTCAAAATTCTCAGTGGAAGCAATTCTCCAGCTGTGCTACCTCCCAATGACTGGAAACAGCACTATCCCTACTCACCATCTTGGGAGCTATGTAACCCCATATGACAAATCTCCATGCTGCTCACCTCTAACCCAAAAGATGGATTGGAAATGGGCACATTAGAGGCCTATGAGACAAAGAGCATGTAAACAACGTCAGAGGAAAAAAAGCCAGTAGAGATGTTAAACAGGTGAAGTGTGCAATGTTAGTGACTGAGGATTGTAAGATGTGTACTGAAGTGGAATGGTATCACATGTCGAGTTTGCATTTAAGTGTCTTTCCAGTGGCAGAACTGAGAATGGAAACAAGGTTTCTTGGGCCCCAGTCCAGGGCTCTTTCCAGTAGCCCACCCCACCTGTAGTCTATAATTTGGCACTTTACTATCAAGTGATCATCCTCTGATTAGTTAGGGTAAGTCTATCCTGCGTTTTAAGCCCCACAGCAGTCCATCTCCTGGCACAGGTCTACACACTTCGGTGCTAAGAACAGAATGTTTGGGATCAAGCTAGCACTTGGGCTCTGCAGCTCTCCAGGCTTCAGAGTCCAAGCTCCAGCCCAAACCTCTACACAGCTGTTCCCCCAGTACCAAAGTGTGAGCCCAAGTCAGTAGGCCATCCGTGTAAATTGTACTTTCAGTGAAGTCATTCTCTTAACTGACTAACTGCATGGTAGTGGGAAACTTTGGGCTAACTTATGTGGCAAGCAGCAGAGCACTTAAGTTTTTGGTTAACTTTACGTAGTTCTTTTAAGTTGTAGCATCCTAAGATCTGCTCTGTCAGAGCTAAGCGGTATTACCTATGTCCATCCCACCCCGAGAATCTAGGATTAATTACTAAACTTCCTCCTGCAGTCACTGGCATATTTTCTTGCACAAGACTCCAATGTAAACGGCCTCTATGCAGGAAGGTAAATAGCATATTGTCATTCTGAGGGATGTGCTTGGTCTGTTTAAACCATTTATTAGTGACAGGCTTTGGGACATGGCAACCTTTGAGCCCTTGCTAAGCATTTAGCTCTGTCTCCACAGCATCTGAGAGACATGGAAGAGACACAGTGAGGCAAGGAATGGGCTGAATTTAATTGGTGTAACCCAGTTAAATAGACACACCCACTCAGCTCAAGTCTGAAAAAATTCAGACTTGCCTTGATCATTGTGAAAAGATGAATAGCTTGAATTTCTAAGGCCTTTTCTAAACTAGAAAAATAAGTCGACCTAACATAGTAATTATGTGATGGCTGATGCCTGCACTTTCATCAACCTATGTGGGGAAGTGGTGGGAGCTGAAAAGTGATGTCCAGCTGCCCTGGCTTCCCCACAGCCCTTGGGCTTTCCACCAAGAAACCAGCCATCCAGGCTTCTTGCCTCTCTCCCAGCCAGGAACAGGTTCCAGGCATCTCAGCCCACCAGGCTCCAGCAGAGTGGTGGAATTGACAAGAATGACAAGCTCACAGCCAATATAAAGGACACAGTGTTTACAATGACACTGTGTCACTCTAATTAAGCCACATAAGCCCTACCCCTCTCACTGAGGTGGTTTTATGATGCTGGCATAGCAGAGGAGTTACATCAGTGGGAGGAGCATTTTAGTCTCTACACTTCCACTGTAGTGCAGAGAGTCCAGCCCTAATGTGCAGTATTAGAAACTCACTGTGACTGCACCAGTCACACAGAGATCAAACTGAGCAGTGGGAAGGGCTCATCTCTGCTCCAGATCTCATTACAATACCTGCTGGTGTGCAGCTATGACTCAGCACAGCGGGCAGATCCAATCCAGCAGGAACAGGCCTTGGCAGCATGCATCTTCTTGCAGTCTGATTAGTTAGACTGGAGAGTTGCGGAAAGCTAATGACGGCACTCTTTTAAAAAGTTACGCCTAGAGAAGCATTACTCAGCCATTCTCCTCCCTCCGTTGAATGGGTCACAAATTGCTTGTAGCACTGTGATCACCCTACCAACCGCCTCCTGCCATTGCACAACATGATCTTCAGTTGGCACTGCTCAGCCTCCTCATCACTGTAATGAGTCATCCCTGTGAGCTAGTGAGTGCTGAGGTCATTACCTGCAAATCCTATTGGCCCATGCCAGTCAACCAGGGCCCCTCCAAAGTAGGTAGATAGGCTCCTAATGGAAGCTGCAGCTTCAGTCTGCTCAATGTTGCTTCCTTTTGGGGAGAATTCCCAGCTGCCTGCTTGTTCTGACAGCCTGCTCCCGCTCAGCTGGCCCACCCAGCTTTTGTGACAATCATCCCACATTGCAGTGCAGTTACAGCTGACCAATGTTAGGGTGTTGTACAGTATTTGTTCTGTGGCTCACTGCAATCCTACAGCAACATTCTCATCAGCTGGTCCCCGTCCGTCCTGCTCCAGGTAACCAGAAGGGCTATGTCTACACTGGCAAGTTAGTTCGAATTAAGGAGGCTTAATTCGAACTAACTAAAGCCATGGCTACACTAAGCTTTAATTAGTTCGAATTAAGGGCTTCCTTAATTCGAACTAACAAGTTCGAATAGGGTATTTGAACTAAAGGGTTAATTCGAACTAACTAGTTCGAATTAGCCAATGTGGCCATGTTAATTCGAATTAATTTCTTAGTTCGAACTAACCAGCCATTGAAATGAATGGGGATCGCTAATTCGAACTAAGCAAGTGCCATGAATGACACTTGCTTAGTTCAAACTAACTTTTTCTAGTTCGAATTAGCTAAAATTAGTTCGAATTAGTTAAGAACATAAGAAAGGCCGTACTGGGTCAGACCAGAGGTCCATCCAGCCCAGTATCTGTCTACCGACAGTGGCCAGTGCCAGGTGCCCCAGAGGGAGTGAACCTAACAGGCAATGATCAAGTGATCACTCTCCTGCCATCCTTCTCCATCCTCTGATAAACAGAGGCTAGGGACACCATTCTTAACCCCTTTCTGGCTAATAGCCATTTATGGACTTAGCCACCATGAACTTATCCAGTTCCCTTTTAAATACCGTTATAGTCCCAGCCTTCACAACCTCCTCAGGTAAGGAGTTCCACAAGTTGACTGTGTGTTGTGTGAAGAAGAACTTCCTTTTATTTGTTTTGAACCTGCTACCTATCAGTTTCATTTGGTGACCCCTGGTTCTTGTATTATGGGAGTAAGTAAACAACTTTTCCTTGTCCACTTTCTCCACATCAGTCATAATTTTATATACTTCTATCATGTCCCCCCTCAGTCTCCTCTTTTCCAAGCTGAAGAGGCCTGGCCTTTTTAATCGTTCCTCATATGAGACACTCTCCAAACCCCTAATCATTTTAGTTGTCCTTTTCTGAACCTTTTCTAGTGCTAGAATATCTTTTTTGAGATGAGGAGACCACATCTGTACACAGTATTCGAGATGTGGGCGTACCATGGATTTATATAAGGGCAATAATACATTTGCAGTCTTATTTTCTATCCCCTTTTTAATGATTCCTAACATCCTGTTTGCTTTTTTGACCGCCTCCGCACACTGTATGGACATCTTCAGAGAACTATCCACAATGACTCCAAGATCTTTTTCTTGACTCGTTGTAGCCAAATTAGCCCCCATCATATTATAGGTATAGTTGGGGTTATTTTTTCCAATGTGCATTACTTTACACTTATCCACATTAAATTTCATTTGCCATTTGGTTGCCCAATCACTTAGTTTTGTGAGATCTTTTTGAAGTTCTTCACAGTCTGCTTTGGTCTTGACTATCTTGAGTAGTTTAGTATCATCTGCAAACTTAGCCACCTCACTGTTTACCCCTTTCTCCAGATCATTTATGAATAAATTGAATAGGACTGGTCCTAGGACCGACCCTTGGGGAACACCACTAGCTACCCTTTTCCAATCTGAGAATTTACCATTTATTCCTACCCTTTGTTCCCTGTCTTTTAACCAGTTCTCAGTCCATGAAAGGACCTTCCCTTTTATCCCATGACAATTTAACTTACGTAACAGCCTTTGGTGAGGGACCTTGTCAAAGGCTTTCTGGAAATCTAAGTACACTATGTCCACTGGATCCCCCCTGTCCACATGTTTGTTGACCCCTTCAAAGAACTCTAATAGATTAGTAAGACATGATTTCCCCTTACAGAAAACATGTTGGCTATTGCTCAACAGTTTATGTTTTTCTATGTGACTGACAATTTTATTCTTAACTATTGTTTCAACTAATTTGCCCGGTACCGACGTTAGACTTACCGGTCTGTAATTGCCGGGATCCCCTCTAGGGCCCTTTTTAAATATTGGCGTTACATTAGCTAACTTCCAGTCTTTGGGTACCGAAGCCATTTTAAGGGACAGGTTACAAATCTTAGTTAATAGTTCCGCAACTTCACATTTGAGTTCTTTCAGAACTCTTGGGTGAGTGCCATCTGGTCCCGGTGACTTGTTAATGTTGAGTTTATCAATTAATTCCAAAACTTCCTCTAGTGACACTTCAATCTGTGACAGTTCCTCAGATCTGTCACCTACAAAAAGCCGGCTCAGGTTTGGGAATCTCACTAACATCTTCAGCCGTAAAAACCGAAGCAAAGAATCCATTTAGTTTCTCCGCAATGACTCTATCATCTTTAAGCGCTCCTTTTGTATTATCATCATCAAGGGGCCCCACTGGTTGTTTGGCAGGCTTCCTGCTTCTGATATACTTAAAAAACAATTTGTTATTACCTTTGGAGTTTTTGGCTAGCCGTTCTTCAAACTCCTTTTTGGCTCTTCTTATTACACTCTTGCACTTAAGCTGGCACTGTTTGTGCACCTTTCTATTTGCCTCACTAGGATTTGACTTCCACTTTTTAAAGGAAGTCTTTTTACCTCTCAGTGCTTCTTTTACATGGTTGTTGAGCCATGGTGGCTCTTTTTTAGTTTTTTTACAGTGTTTCTTAATTTGGGGTATGCACTGAAGTTGGGCCTCTATTATGGTGTCTTTAAAAAGCGCCCATGCAGTTTTCAGGGATTTCATTTTAGTCACTATACCTTTTAGCTTTTGTTTAACTATCCCCCTCATTTTTGTATAGTTCCCCCTTTTGAAATTAAATGCCACAGTGTTGGGCTGTTGAGGTGTTCTTCCCCCCACAGGGATGTTGAATGCTATTGTATTATGGTCACTAGTTCCAAGCGGTCCTAACTAACTAATTAGCGGAACTAACTAATTCGAACTAATTTTAGCAACTGTAGATATAGCCAAGGAATGTGGGTATTTCAGCACTGTTCCCGTCCTCCCATTGCTGAGAAGGCAGGGGTATGATAAGTATTTCTGCTCTTTCCCACCCGCTTAACCCTTTTCCTGGCTGCTCTGAAGGACGAAGACAACAGTAGCCCCAGACAGCTAGCTTTAGCAAGAATGAGAAAATTTTGCATTGGAGAAAGGATGGGTGAGCACGTGCTAGGTCCTTAGCTGGTATAAATTGAAGCAGTTGTGCAGGAGTTGGTTTACCTGAGGCCTGCCTGATGCCCTCTTCCATGAAGTAGATTCAGTTTATTGAAGGATGCCACGGTGTCTTATTTGTCCCCCAAATATACTAGAGCAACCCTTGATGTGACCCTCAAGATAGGGGTCTCCCTTCCCTTCATCCCACCCCCACTGTTTGCATCATCTTGTTACTATCCTCTGTTTGAAGTTTTTACAGTCTTTATTAGCATGCAGGTTAGTCTTGTGAGAGGAGGCCTATTGTGAACCATACAGACCTTAATTTACATGTAAACTGACAGATGGACTCTCATTTCTTGCCTGACAGAAAGCCTGGTTTTCAGCTTTGCTGGTGACATTGACTTTAAGAACATAATTTTCTGTGTTTATAACCAGTGCATTTTTTTGTTTGTTTTTTTTAAAAGGTGCTGGTACTCAGCCAGAGACCTGGGGCCTCTGACAGGAGCCAGGGCCACATTGCTGTGTAGAAAAGGTGCCGGTACTCAGTACCCCTGAGTACCATCACAAAAAAAGCCCTGTTTATAACATAACTCATTACGCAACACCGGTACATGCATTGCACAGTGCTATTGATGACCAGCATGAGAGCTCACACGACACTCTTTATTGACCGAGTAGCATCCAAAATGTGCTAGGTCATTAATTACGTGATCATTATTTTGTTATATTATTTGTCCTCAGGATCCCTGCCTCATTCAGTGAAGGCCAGTTATTCCATTTTTTTATTTCTATTGTTCACCTTCAATAGGTGGCCCCAAGCTTCATATTTGTCAAAAACAGCCACTAGTTTCGGGTGCCCAAAATGAGACACCACGCTCCTGATCCAGAAAGGTTTTTAGGCTCTAACTTCTATAAATACCTTTATGGGTCTAGGCCCAAATGCCTGAATTTTCAGAGTACTTAGCATTTTTATAGCATTTTACGTGTTCAGTGCTCAGCTTCACTTGTAGCTGTGAGTGCTCAGCATTTTTGCAAATCCAACCCCAGGTGTCTCCTGTTAGGCACCGAGAAATTGAGGAACATAGAGTTAGTGGCTGCTTGTGAAAAGTTTGATTTCAGTGACTTGCCTAGCATCAGAGAGAGAAGCAGAGATACCACAAAATGCTCCAAGGAGGTGTTTAGCTGCCTTCCCCAGGAGATCATCCTTTCACTTCCTGCAGTCCCCTGCCTTCATCACTTCTGAACAAAGACTCAGTGGTCAAAAGTATCCCTCATTACCCAACCCTGATTAATCCCCAGAACGGGGCCATCATGTGCACTTAATGAGACAGGTGCCCTGTGGAAAAAATAGGATTTGATCATGGAATTAAAACTTTTATCATAATGCATACGCATGAGGGGATCTGAATTAAGGTTACGTGGGCAATATTAATTCCGGTATTTTCTAACTTTGGGGTGCTTGACTTGGCAACCTCAAGCAGTTTTTTAATGTACTTGACTGTAGCAGTCTTTACTTTCCAGTAGTGCTCTCTGGTCTCAATCGAAAGCAACACTTCATAGTCCTAGGCAGTCTACCATGGGCTTGTCAAAAAGGTTGCAGCAGAAAAGCAGCACCACTGAAGTGCTTCCATGTAGACACTACCTGCACCCACGGCCGGCCCAATCATATACTTGAACTAGAAAGTCACCTAGGGCACCAGGCTTTAATGGCTGCCAAATTAGACAGAAGTGATTTTTTTTCTCTATTTAAAAATATATATATATGAATATGATGTTCATTCTAGACTTTCTCATTTTTCTCTACATTGAATGCAGGGTGGGGGGGAGTCATAGTTTGCTTGGGGCACCAAAAACCCTTGGTCCAGTTCTGCCTGCATCAATGAGAGGGATTCTCCCATTGTTGGAAAGGCAATAGCTAGGTCAATGGAAGAATTCAGCAGTTGATCTAGGACTGTCTACATGGAGACCGAAGTTGGCTTAACCCTACTGCATGTGGACTTTTCACACCCCTGAGTGACAAAGTTATATCATCCTTATTTTCTAGTATAGACCAGGCCTGAGTGTTTGTACAAGACAGTCCCTTCCCCAAAGAGTTTACAATCAACATGGACAAGGCAAAGGGAGTAACTGTTACTAGTGTCTCTTCAGGTTTTTGTTAAAAATAGAGTATTTGAAGTTCATCAGTTTTCCAGTGTTCCCTAGATGTTTCTCTCATACCTTCCCAAAACAGAAAAGTTTATTACACTGTTTGAGGAATGTACTGATCACTCAGAATCACTGCATGAGGAAAATGATCTATTTGGTACTTCTAATTTATATTTACAGTGTTTATTTGTAGATAAGGGAGGTGAATGCAAAACAAAATCATAGTCATTAGCGCTAGATGGAAAAAGGTAAGTATATCTTATTCCATTATGTTTCAAATTTTTCATGATGGTTTTAATTTTTTATGAAAACATTTGAAACAATTTTTCCCTCCCCCCCCTCTCTCTTTTCTATTTAAAAATCCATGATAGGTCTTTTTTTTCCTTACAAAAAGCTTAGAAAGGGAAGGAAAGTGTTTTCCACCTCCCCTTGTCAAAGTGAAAATAACAACAAAATTGCAAAAATTATCCAAATGAAAAATGCCAAACAAAATTAATTGTAATTCGTAAACATGTTCATGTTGGTCTAAAAGGCATTTTACATTAAAGTTTTGGCTGGTTCTAGTAATAATACATTTTAATGGACAATCCACACCCTAGAGGATGATATCATAAATCTTAGCAGATTTCTGTAGCTTTATCATTGCAATTTAAAATATTTAAATCCTACACAAAGGTCATAAGAGACATACAAGTTTTGTGCCGGCTCTCTGCACAGGGTGAATTTCATCTAGAAAGAATTTCATAATACAGTACTTTGAATCCTAAAGTTCCTTTTATGTTAAAGTGGTTTACATACACTAATGAACTGTCTTGTGTAACTACTCATTGGGATAGTAAAGTACATTTATTCCCGTTTTACAGATGGGAAAACTGAGGCCTAGATGGTCAGTGGCTCACCTGAAGTCTCTCAACATGTCATTGACAGCTGAGAACACAATACTGAAGTCCTGACTCCCAGACCTTGTTTGAAAAACTAGCAACAGCTCCACCCCTATAGTTTGCCCTAAAAGATATTTCATAGAGTACTTAACATAAGTGTGTGTGTGTGCTCTTTCTAGATTGTCCAGGGCCTGATAATTGGAAGACTAACTAGTCGCTTTACAGAGAGGACCCTGCTCATGTCGAGTGTCGTCGTCTTCAGTGGAGTGGGCCTTGCTATGGTAAGACGTTGACTGAGGTTTCCAAAAGGACCTTAGGCTTGGCCTACATTTAAAAGGTCTGTTGATGTAATAATATTGGTGAAGGGTGTCATTTATTTTTATTTGTTACAGATATAGCTATCCTGGTAATAGTTTCATGTGGATGCAGTTATATTTGTTCCAAGGTGACTTTCAGGATCATTCCCCCTCCCCATCCAGGCTGTAGCTGCACTGACATAAAGCACCTTTTTCCCAAATGACTGTGTCCACATTAGAGAGGCTGTACTGCTTAAGTGAGTTAAAGCATTATGGCTTTATAGCATAGACAAGCCCTTAGTGATTTAGGTTCACAAGGTTCATTGACTTCCAGTGAAATTTGTGTTCCTAAGGGCTTGTCTACATACAAGTTGTGCTATTAAAGCAGTACAATCTCTAGTGGGGATGCAGTTATAGAGGTATAAAGGTGCTCCCTGTATGGGAAAGGAATAATCTGTATAAGAAACCTTTAGACTACGGGAAGGCCTTAGCTACACAATAGAGTTTTGCTGGCATTGCACACCCCTGTGTATAACCCTGCCTGCAAAACTCCCAGTGTAAAAACAACAGTGTGTTGACAGATGAGTGCTCCTGTCTGTTCAGCTAATATTATTCAGGGACATTACTGGGGTAGCAGAATGAATCCTTTCGGTTTATGCTGTGTCTACACTTGGGTACTATACCAGCCAAGACACTGTCCTGTCGATAAACCCTGACTGCCCACACTGGGGATTGTAATTATATCATTCTTTTGGTAAACAAAAACAACACAAACGCCACAGCACACTCCTCATATACCTTTCCCAAATAGTCATGACAGTACAAAAAAACATGTTCCAAGCAGACCTGAGTAACCTGATGCTTTTGAAAATCTTGCCTTCAGTTTTTGCTTGGCTATGTTTCCTGAAAATAAGAGAAAGTTACAGGGGAAAAAAAAACCCCCACACTTGATTAAACATTGCTGGTTGTATCAGGGGCTGGTAGTTTTGGTCAGTTGTTTATAACGATCACATTTAGTCCCATTCTGAAATGAAGAAGAGAACAATTTTTGTCTACTTCAGTCTTGAGTGAAAAGCAGTAGTTCTCTGAGTGTGGATTGTAGCTATGGTACGCAGGTCAAGAGTTGACAGTCACATTGTCATACACTGACTGTATGAGGAACACCGTGTTGACGTATCACAGCCTCAGAAATGCCAGCAAATTATGTCCAAAGATCTGCCAAGACTCCAGGGTGCAATGTCAGAGAAAAATGACAATAGATTCAGCTATTAGCCTTTAGAAATTCACTGGATGGTTTGACCTTGAACCCTCTAACTAGCATTTGACTACTGTGTATGTTGCAGTGAAGTGACAGGTGTTAAATGGGCAAATATGAGAGGTCTTATTTGTATACCTGTTACCCAGATCCCTACTCCAGTCACCAAGCAACGCTGCGTCCCCTGTACAAGCTAGAATGCAGAGCTAGGAAGGTCTGGAGTTTGAATCTGGGAAAGTAAACCATCGTTTGACTGGGTGATCTAGTGGCAAGTCATCTGATTGTCTGCGCTAATGGGTCCTTCCACACAGGGTCTGCATGAATTACCAGATTGGGTCACTCAAAAGGGGCTCAAATCACCTGCTCAACCCAACTAGAACAGCCTGTCTCACCAACATTTCCTAAACACTACCAGCCAGAGAACTGAGGAATCAAAATCAGGAGCACAACTTGTGTCCTACATAGGGTTGCATACTGTGCTGCCATGACTCCAGTGTGCCATTCTTCATCATCATCATCATCACCACAGACCCACAGCTGGCCTGAAACAAGTGTAATAGAAGAACTGCACTGGCCAGCCTGCGTGGAGCCCAGTTACCCACCTTAGTCTTGCTGCCTCGGGAGTGATGGAGCAGGTTGGCGTGTGAACATTCCTGTCAATGCACAAGAGTTTAATTAACTCAGAAGTGTGAGAAATGAGTGAAGGCAGTAATGAGATCATCCTTAGCCAAGCAAAACGGCCTCTCTCATTCAAGCTCTTTGTTTAGTGAATTTCTTGGACGAGGTGTCATTGAGGAGACTTGAAACCGATCCAGAGCAGTAGGAATAAGAGGCATGAGCTACTGGGCATGTTTTTAGTAATAATAATGTGAAAAAGAATAAAAAGGGAGTCATTTAAAAATCATAATTTAAATGTTTCCTCTGCACTGATTACAGTGTGGTTGCAGGGAAGCGCGTATAACAGCCCCACTTACAGTGGACTAATGAGTGACAGTTGGAAGAAATGCAGCCCAAAGAGATCCTTAATAACTTTCTGGGGGAAAATCTGTTGTGAAGTCACTCAGAGCTGGCAGTTAGCACATGCCCAGGGGGCTTGGGACATCCTGACAGCATGGGCCTGAGAGACAAGGGTCAGGAATGACTTCCTATGACAACTGTTCAGAGGAAATTACAGCTGCAGTCCTTTTCATCCAGGAGAGCTTATTAAAAAGTGCTCTGTTCCAGGGATAGCCGAGAAAACATCTGTGTGGGGGGTGGAGGTCCCTGCAGGGAGGAGCCTTAGTGAGGCAGCTTGTCACAGTGTCAGGAGTGCCCTGGCTGACCCCAGCACTCAGATTACAGATCTGGGGTCATAAAATGTTTGATTTTAATTCTCCCTCCTTCCCCTCCAAGAATGAGCATTAGAGAGAGATTAGCTTAAATTTTTCTTCATACTCTGTATTTGCTATTGTTGGCCTGCTAATGAAGGCCAAATCTGTAAAATAAAGCTTTACCTCTAGACTAGAAGCAAATAGAGAAGCTGTTTGAAAAAGAAACCTAAACGAGTCCTTGGAAGGGTTTTGGCATTTCGCACAAAACGTGATCTGTGGGACTTTTCATGGCATCATAGGGTAATTTTGCACTTGGAAAGGAGATGGTGGGTGCCTATTACATAGGCATGGAAAACAGGGAAGGGGTGGGCCAGCTGCGGGGTTTGAACAGCTGGGATGGGCAGTCAGTGCTTAGAGGAGATGATGCTTCTCATTTGCAGATGCGGGAAGGCTTATGAGCTAAAAAGAGGACTTGGGTGGGGATGTGAAAAGGTCTGACAGTCACATGAGGGATATTTTCCTGTGGGTGCACGTTTTTGACTTGTTCTGCCCCTTCTCTCCTGTTTCTCTTCCATTTGCCTTTGAGCCCTCCATCCTGGCACTCCCAGCACAGTCCTCTCTATGGCTATGTCTACATTGGGGAATTTAGGTCGACTTCAATAAGTTGACTTTAAGTCGACTTAAAGAGTCCACACAGGACTCCTAAGTCGACTTAAAGTGGGCCTTACTAACTCGACTTAGAGAGTCTATACTAGACTCTCTAAGTCGACTAGTTCGGTCCAGGGAGCTCCCTTCTGCCCCGGCCCACTCGGCTCCCTTCTGCTCGGGACTTCTCAGGTCCCGGGCAGAAAGGAACCCTTCTAGCCAGGACCGCTTGGGTCCCGGGGAGAACTTCTCAGGGACCCGAGTGGTCCCGGCCAGGAGGAATAGCTGGAGACCCGCGCTCCAGTTGCTGTCGGGCTCCCTTCTCCCCGAGACCCACGCTCCAGCTGCCGAGCAGCCGGCAGCTGGAGTGCGGATCTCCTACTCTCCCTCCTGGTCGGAACTGCAGGGTCCTAGCTAGGAGGGAGCATGGGGTTCCCTTCTCCCTGGGGTCCTTGGGAGCGTGGCTTCCTTCTTGCCGGGACCTGAATGGTCCTGGCGAGAAGGAAGCCCCGTGGTCCCTTCTTGCCGGGACCTGAGTGGTCCCAGCGAGAAGGAAGCTTCCTTCCCCTATGCCTTAAGTTGACTAAGTCGACTTAGGGCGTCCACACTGCTTAAGTCGACTTAAAAAGTCGACTTACGCTTCAAAGTCGATTTTATACGAAGTGTTATAAAGTCGACTTTGAATTTCCTTAAGTCGACTTAAGCAGCAGCTTAAGTCAACTTAAGAAAATGCCAGTGTGGACGCAGAGTAAATTAAGTCGACTTAAGTACGCTTAAGTCGACTTAATTTACTAGTGTAGACGCAGCCTATCTGAAAAATAAGTTCCAGATCTGGCAGTCATTCTCACAGTAGGGCCATCCGGCCCTGATTCCTATAGGGCAGGGGTCGGGAACCTTTTTGTCTGAGAGAGCCATGAACGCCACATATTTTAAAATGTAATTCCGTGAGAGCCATACAATATGTTTAAAACTAAATACAAGTAAATGTGTGCATTTTATGTTTTAATTAATTGAATTTGAATCTTTTAATTGAAATTTAATTTTAGAAAGGTTTTTAAAAAACCTTTAAAAAAGGTTTTTAATTAAAATTAATATTTAAAGGTTGGGTTTTTTTAGAAAGAAAGAAAGAAAGAAAGAAAGAAAGAAAGAAAGAAAGAAAGAAAGAAAGAAAAGGAGAGAAAGAAAGAAAGAGAGAAAGCAAGAAAGAAAGCAAGAAAGAAAGAAAGAAAGAAAGAAAGAAAGGAGAGAAAGAGAGAAAGCAAGCAAAGGAGAGAAAGAAAGAAAGCCGCCCTAGGAAGCCGCCGGTGGGGGGAGGGGGGAAAGCAGACCCCAGCCCCGGAGGCTGATCCCGCGCTGCCCCGCTCCCTCCGGCCCCGGCGCCAGCCCCAGGCCTCCCTCCAGCCCCGGCACCGGCCCCGGCCCCAGGCCTCCCTCCAGCCCCTTCCCAGCCCCCTTACCTGGCCGGAGGCTCGGAGGTGCAGGGACGGCCAGCAGAGCTGCTTCTCTGCCAGGCCACTCCCACCCTGAGCACGCTCTCTCTGAGCATGCTCAGGGCGGGAGATTTGAATCTCCCCAGCCGGCCGCAGCAGTAGTCTGCAGCTGGGAGGGAGCACCGGCGGGGACCCGAACGGGGGCGGGATGGGGTCGGCTCGGGCGGGGAAGTTGAGGCGGCCGGCGAGTGGGAGACCGGGAGCCTGCCCCGGCCGCAGCCACCCCGCTGCCCCGGACGCATGGGGCAGGCTGCAGCAGGGGCGGGGGCCGGCGGGTAGATTTGGCAGCGAGCCAGATGCAGCCATCAAAAAAGCCACATCTGGCTCACGAGCCATAGGTTCCCGACCCCTGCTATAGGGCCTCAGCCAGGGCCTGGCGGGAGAAGCAGTCTCCCCAGCCAGCCTCTGCTTTTACCTTTCACTCCCCACTTTTAGTGTGTGTGATTGAGGGGCCCATCTGGCATTTATTGTCTTATTCAGGGAGTTGTGGTTCTGCTCCATCCACTCCCTGCTGCCTCCACACTGCCCCCCAGGAGGTAGATAGGGCAGGGGAATGTTAAAGCCTCGTTCTCCTGAGATGCCTGAATGATCTCAGGAAGCATTCACTGTAGCAAAGGCACTCTTACCATCTGTCCAGAGCTCTGAATGTTTTGTGCACCAAGGCTAGCTTCTGCAGTCCTTACTCAGAATTCAGGCAAAGGTCCCATGGAAGTCAAGGCGCCTATCTGCTTTGGCCTCCAGACAGGGGTTTATCATATACATACTGTTTAATCCAGTCAAGAAAAAGTTTTAAACCTCAGCATTAGCAAGTCATGAGTTAGGTATGTGTCTGGCTTGTTTTTCCTCTGTAACCAAGAGACACTGACTGGATTTTATGAGAGAAAACCCATGCAGTATGATCCAATGAGAAAAACTTCCAGCTTAACAAAGGTCATAAATGATTTCCAGATGACAATAAAGGAAACACACCTTGAAAGTAAATATAGGATAGGATTCCAGTATGGAACAAGGGAGTGGAAGGATTAATTTCCTTTCTGTGCTCCAAAGAAATCTATTTAGTTGGCCAGTAGGGATTGTGAATGAATTCAGAACTGGCTTAGCCCCTATGCATAAGAAGGTTCTTCAGTACTTTTGTTTACATCATAAACTGCTGAAATGATGTCTCTGCTCAGAATATGTGCAATAAGAAAATTGTTACACTCACTAATTATGCTCATTAACATGTCCTGACTGGAGACCCGTTCCAGGTGACTGAATTCAGTGAATTCATTAGCAAGTATACTGACTAACAGGATTTGCGATCCCTAAGGTATGGCAGGACGTAATGTTCATTCATTTTGGCAAGCAAAGTTTAGTTTGAATTATGAATGATAATGCATTGTAATGTGTGCTGTAGAAGACTTAATGAGAGTGCACTTCAGGCCTCTGCTGTTAGAATTTTCCTGAGAAATGAAGCAAACAGCCTGGGGGGTGGGGGAGGATTGTGGGAATTATCATGCTTTGTGAACTAGCAAAGCAAGACTAGAGGAAGTTCTACCTGACTTATAGACTATAGTTTCTTACACATGCTGAATGTTTATAATAATGCATTTAACACGAGTTTAACACAAATGACTGGAATGGGCCGGATTCTCTATTGGTGCAAATCTGTTCTGCTGCATCAGAGCTTTGGCTCTGTACAGCAACCAGGGGGTCTGGCGTGCAATGTATTTATGAAAATCCAGGTAGGTTTGTATCTCATCAGTTATCCCTTGTGCTGCCCAGGAGCTGGCTTTCTAAGAGACGTGGTGTGGTTTGTTCTGTCACGTAGGCGCTGATGACCAGCGTGTTCCATTACTGCCTCATTGCTCTCCCCATGGTGTTCGCACTCTGCACAGTGGGCATCATTACTGACAGCATTCTCACCAAGTCCGTCCCTCCTTCTGACACTGGTAAGACATGTTAAGACTAGTTTTGTTTCGGTTTTTTTACCTGAGATCATCTTCCGGCTCAGCCTCTAGGTTTGTGACTTCTGAAGCCAGAGCTTTCAAGCTGTGAGCTGGCGTGTGCATAAGTGATGCTGTGCTGTGAACCAAGACTCAGTGCTTTGTGGGAGGAATGCCGAGTTCCCAGCACATCACATCAGGCATAGTTTGACTAAGAACAAAGTGTAACCTTAGTGAGTCCTGCATCTTTTGCCAACCAATGTTGGCTGGCCGGAACAAGCAGGGCTGGAGTTACAAGGAGGCCTGCAGTGAGCCAGTGACCATCAATTGCCAGCGCCAGAAGCCTAACGAGAGGCAGCCCTTACTTAGACTGAAATCCCCCTTGCTGCAGAGGGTCTGTATGAAAAGGCTCACTTATGCTTAAGGCTGAGGTCAATTACAGGGTCTTGCGCCGTCTGTCTGCATTGCACCCTCTCCCCATCTTTACTTAAACAAGGAGTCCTGGGGCACTTTTAAAGACTAACACGTTTATTTGTTGCATGAGCTTTCGTGGGAGAAATTCCCACTTCATCAGACATCTGACAAAATGGGATTTTTCTCCCACAGACGCTCATGCGCTAAATAAATGTGTTAGTCTTTAAAAGTGCCCCAGGACTCTGTTTGTTTGGCCGACCTAGACTAACACGGCTCCCCCTTCGGAACTCATCTTTACTTAGGGTCATAAGATTGAGATTTGGCCCTTGAGTTGACTCCAGGGTTTTGCCAACCGACCTTATTATCCTGCCCACCATGAGCAAAACAAAGACTCCTGCCTAATGGCCCTAATTTTCTAGGTGAAGACACAGCAAAAATGACCCTCAGAGCCATCTCTCATAATCCATACATCCCGCAGATAAGCAGCTCCTGCTTTGGTTTCAGTTGGTTATAATAATGCACTTAAACTATTTTGTGATGATTCCTTGTGCTGTTAAAATATGGCAATTGCATTTCATTATAAAAGGGGCTGCGGTTTAAGAATGGACATATACATTCATTCCCTTCAGGGGTGGCCAGAAAGCATATGCACACATCAGTGCTAATGTTCTTGCGAGTCTTCCCTTGGCCCCACCATCTCCATTCTTGCTAGAAGTGTGATGTGGGCATATTGACAAGAATTAGTCCATATCTGCAGGCAATGCTTCTGCTCTCTTAAATCCTGCCTCTGTGGCTCCACTCCACAAGTATCTATGAAGTTGCTCTCTTTTGGGGGATCCCTAACTGCCCTAGTCAGGTCCTACCCTGTACTCCCCATTCCAGCTGCAACTTTCTGAGCATGTATCTATAGAGAGCCCAGGTGAAATTTAACTCATAGTTTGTACAGTCTGTCAAAGGTTGTAAAGCAGTTTGGGATTTCTCTGGATGAAAAGCTCTTTTAAATGTCACATTGTTAAACTGATTTATTTAAGGCTGAAATCTGTACCACATTCATTGTGAGCACTAAGCACAATTGAAGCTCAGTTAGAATTTAATTTGTTTGCTAAAAAGCATTTAGTTCACCCAGAGCTAAGGACAGAACGATCCAGGACTCAGTTCGGTGAGAATGAAAATCTGGAGTTTCAAGTCTTCAATAAATGTTTGGGGGAGAGCAGTGGAGGAGGGGCAGTAAATGGCCTTTAAACATAGACAAATCTGGAAATCATCCAGACTGCTCTCAAAAGGCCTTTGTGAGAAAAACGGAGCAAGCTCCTTTTTCAAAGCCCAGAGACTAACTTCGGTCACAAGTGAATACGAGTTTAGTAGCCTCTTCGCAGTACTGGTTTGCATACATTAGTAGGTCACCCCCCAGTTCGAGAAGACTGGCAGTCTCCGTCAAAGGATAGTGGAGGTGGTACTGCACATTAGGACAGAGGGGGCACTGCAAATGTTGCACAGGGCCCGTTGGGGAGTGTTGCGAGAAAAGATTGTGTGCACATGGGCCCAGGACTACAAAAGCAGAGCAGTGTAGCAGGTCAGGACTGAGGTGCATTGGCGAAGTTGGGTTTGGGCTGAGACTAGATTAGGAAAGGGTGTTGCTGTAGGTCAGACTGTAGTGCTTCTGCAGAAGCAGGAGGTGATCAGGGTAAAACTTGCACATGCTGATACTAAAGCCAAGTGCTATGAGTCATTCTCTTTCTTGACCAGGATTTTGTTTTTAAAACTTGACATCGGGGGCAAGCAACGGTGAGTCAAAAATGCCAGACCTAGCAAAGCAATTTCAGTGTGTAAACTGCACTTCATAGCACTTGTCTAATGTAGTACGGCTGTCTGCCAGAAAAATGATGCTACTAAAACACCTGCTATCTATTTCTGATCATGGGTGGCACCATACAGTAGCTGTTCCATCCACATTCCAGATAAAATAAATGTCCCAACTGTACAAATATAAAATGTATGCTGCAAATTAGTCGTTTCTAGTTGCATTTTTAATAAATCTCTGCCTTTTAATAGCTCTTAAATTTGCTGTTATATTGTGACAATCAAGTTTTTTGCATCAAAATCCGAGGAGGTGGAGTTAGCCATGAAGATTTTCAGTTAATTTAAAGAACACTCACATTCACAAGACTGTTCTATTCACCAGATCACCTTGAGGAACTTTCCTTTGAAATTGTCTGTCTAGAGTGTTGTTGAAGGAATCTTCTGAAGGTCTTTTCAGTATGGTCCCTAACCAATATCCAGTAAAGCCAATGGTAATTTCTCCATTGACCTTAATAAGTACTGGGTCAGGGCTTATGATAAAGAGGGGAATAGCCTCAGATTAGAGTGTCCTCTTATCAAAGAACCAGCAGATTGGATAGAGGTTAAACAGGGGTGTCAAACTCATTTGCTATGGGGGGCCAGATTTGACTTAAATGTACTTCAAGTGGGCCATACATACCATAGATGGAAATACTATGGCACTCTCGTGGCATCGCAGAGTGCTGTGTATGTGAGACTGTGCTCTGTATACCTCTCTCTCTCTCAGTTAGGGAGAGAATGTGGTCTCGCGGAGCACAGTCTCGCATACCCAGCTCTGTGATGTCACAAGACCTGACACTCTCGCAGCATCGTGGGGAGTGTGTGTGTGTGTGTGTGTGTGTGTGTGTGTGTGTGTGTGTGTGTG
>ML685792.1:11306762-11325493 GCA_007922175.1 Pelusios castaneus | reverse complement strand
GTGTGTGTGTGTGTGTGTGTGTGTGTGTGTGTGTGTGTGTGTGTGTGAGAGAGAGAGAGAGAGAGAGTGGTCCCACAGAGCACAGTCATGGGTTGGAAGGAAGATGTGGCTCGCAAGCAACATGTTTGACACGCCTCCAGTAGAAGCCAGATGTCCATTGAGGATATTCTTTTCCACTGTCACAAAACATTAAAATGTCCCTGCCTTTCCCAAGTAGGTATATCTTAAAGGAAATTTGCCTATGGTGTGATGTATGGGTACAGATTAGCATTGAAGTGATCATTCAATTCTGTGCATCAGTTCTAACTTTTTCAAAGCCATTTCTGATGGGGGGCAGTGGAGGGCAACTGATGTATTTGCCACTTTTTTTTTTTTTAACGTGTCACTGGGGTTTTCTGTTGAAAGGATCAGAATGGAAACAATTTTATTCTTTTTTTTTTTTTGCTTCAGAGGCAGAAAGAGATTTTGCAACATGCTTGAGTGCCATCATCTGCACATGCCCTGCTTGTGACTTCTGTCAGCATTAAAATGCTGGCAGAACTTAATCTCTCCTTCCTAGAATGGAGATGCTGAGGAGTCTCACTGGTTTATGGACCCCCGTGTAGCAGTTCTATTCAAAAGTGAAGCTCACAATGAAAACTAAACAAACTGATCCTTAAATCCCAGACTCACAGAGGCGACCTCTGTGGCATCCCCAAACTTTGGGCAGCTTACCTCTACTGCTGCAGTAGGTGGTGTGTTCCACACTCCGCAGGCAACCCTGCATATGACCCACCTTCTCCTTGCTTTCCTCAGATTGGCCAGACTAAAAGGATGGGGCAAAGTTTGTGGATTTGAATTAGTAGACCACTTTGCCTGCTTCTCCAGTGGATTGAGCCATACAGAGCCTTGCAGATGTCCTAATCTTCAGACATTAGTTAGGCAGTTAACAGTCTGAGAGCAGAACCTGTAACTTGTTGCAGAGAGCCCTGCCACACTGAGTCGTTACATGGCCCCATGCTGAAAAATTCAGATTTCAAACACACACCCCACAAAACGAAGGGGGTTAGTAGATGGGATCTAATTTTGGACCATTCTGGTTCTTTAGGAAACAGACAATCTTTCAGCAAAATGAGCCTTTCTGGGGTGCAGACCTGGTGAAGACTTAACTTGTTTAGAGGCTGGATAGCTGATTAAACACACTCATCCCACTCACGCACCACAAAGTGCCAACTCAACTGCTGGGAGCCAGTTTGACAGCTGTACATAGTAATTAGTTTAGTTCAAATAACTGGAGTGGGGGAAAAATTGTAGAATCTGCCCAGAAAGTGTGGTGGCCGTGGGAGTGCTCCCACAGGGGGAGAGGTCCATTTTGAAATCCACCCATCTCACTGACTGGGAAGAGTACACAAAGATTTTACAAGATACACACATGCTGCTCTTCCTCCTGGGTCGCTTCTCTAACTAGTTCTAGCGTTGTCGCTCGAAATACAGCAAACTTGATCTGCAGTAGGCTAAGGACTGGTCAGCTTTCCTCTAATCACACTCTCCTATAACAAGAGTTTTAGACTGTTCCAGCCAGGCACATGGGGCGCCCTCACTTTATAACTAGTAGAACCAAACAATGCATTTGTGCTCGCATGTGATTTAGCTAGGCAGGATATCCATTCTCAAGATGAAACCTGACAACAGAATCTTTATGTAAAGTCAAAATGCCTATAGCCTGCATTCTCGCACACCTATGCAAGTAGCAAAACTATCAAATCAATATTTAAAAAAAGCCAAGAAACAAAAGACCAGAGGCTTAAGATTGTCTCACATGCTACCTCCTGTGAGCAATCTTTCTTCCTCTTTTTTTTCTTGCTGTCCTGCTCTAAGGCATTTTATTTGGGTGATTTGCTCATGTTCCTATGTGAATAGAGTTTGAAGAAGAATGTCTTGCCTGCATCATACCACATATGCTATAATATTCCATGGTCATTTGTCTGCATGTGGCCTTGCTTTGCCAAATAGGAAGTCCTTCCTCATGGCCTGTGGCTACTGCTCCTTTTAAGCTGTCAGTACAGCAGTCCAAATAAAAGACATGTTTTCATTCCTCTTGATGCCATCATTCTTTGTGAGGAGGCCAAGGCTTTTCTAAGGCATCTTTTTAGTGTAGTTAGAGCATAGCCTTTCCAAGCCAAGTTGTATTACTGTAAGTCCTTAACATCCTGCATCAGAAGACAAATTATGAATGGCTGTTTTAGTAAGGTGGAGTCTCACTGCTTCATCTAATTATTGTTTGAGAAAAGTCTGATCTTTCAAGGTCTGCAACAGGCAGACTCTGCCTCTGGAAGTAGTCCTCCTAGGTAGGCTTGCAACATTGATTTCATTAGTGGGGAAGGTAATTTACAGTTTAGTACTAGTTCCCAAGATTGGGTACGGAATTCTCCCTCGAAGCGTGCAGCAGCCTATTGCCCTTTATTACAGTAGTCCTGTTCTCTCAACACTGCAGTAGGTCGTTGATGCAGCTAACAGTGGTAGGTAGTCCCTGGGTCTCCATCAGTATGTTCATAAGATCTCAGTTCAACAAACAATTACAAAAGTTGTAATTAGAATTAATCTGAATCTTACGGATGTGCTGTTTCTCTCCTCTCTTTTGTAGGTGCCATGCTTGGAATCTGTGCATCTGTTCCTCCCCTGACACGGACAGTGGGCCCAACAATAGGTGGAGTTTTGTACAAGAAGTTTGGAGTCTCATCCTTTGGTTATTTGCAACTGGTTGTCAATATAGCTTTGTTTTTGTATATTTTAAAGAATAAAATACCCCACAAAGAAGAAAAAGTTCAGTAATCCAGGCTACATGATAATCTATTTTATCCCAAAAACTAAAACATATATGTTTTAAGATGTATAGTGTTCAGGACAGACTCTCTCATCCCAAACAGAAAATAAAAATGACCTGAAGCCAACACTTTGCATTTCCACACTGTGTATTTGAGTAACTTTTTATATTGGAGCTGTTTACAAAGCCTGCATATGGAGTGATATTCCTCCCCCACACTGATAGTTTGCAGGCAGGCTAGGCCTGGCCCGGCCCTTCTGGGCACCATATAATACTTATCTGCTACACCATTACAATTGACCTCAGAGGTAGGACCAGATCCCCAGCTGATGTAAATCAATTCAAATCAGTGAATCCAATGAGGATGCAGCCCTGTCCCTGCAGTAGTAATGGCTGGAGGGGGACTGACTAGCACAGAGTTTTTTGTTGTTTTTTTTACAGCACCTAGCACCATGAGGCCTAGATCCCCTTTAGGCCTTTGAACAATGCTACAACATCAAGAGCAAATAGTTAAAGAAATTTCACTGACTGCATTTCAGTCACCCCTATTTACAGGTGTGTCTATCTTTGCACTACAGAATGGAGGTAGAAGCATAGTCTCCAGATTTTTCAGACAGGTATTCTGATGTTAGCTACTGAAATTCATATTCACATCATACTTTCAACTCCCATGAATAAAACCGCTTTAGGAGGGTGTTGTAGGATGCAGTACAGGTAAATGAAGAATCATGGGTGGGTTCAGGCAGCTATGGAAACTAAGTACCACATCCTTCTGCTGTAAGGCACAGACCCTCTCAAGGAACAGCATTTCTTCCTACCAGCCATTCGTAAGGAGTCAGAGCCAAGATTTTCTTCAAGATGGTTCAAGCAACAAATGGCTGAAGCCTGCTTCATCTAGTCTGTAAATTTCAAAGCCTCTGGTTTAGTATAGAGTCATCTCTCATCCAATAGTACCTGGGAAATGCTAACACTTCCCCTTCTGGGCCACACCCTCCACTAGCTCCTTATTAGAACTATGTTTTAATCAGCCCCTAATTAACACTCCTCCATGCTGTTTTCAATTTCATCTATTTGTAGTTTCCACCATTACTCTCTGGTCTCCCTCAAGCACAAATCAGTGGGAACTTTACCTGACTGATTTCAGATTAAGAGCATCTGTAAGAAATACTATACCCGAAAAGTCTTGCATTTAACTCAGTTTCAGTGCCAAATGCATTTTTCTTCTTGTCCCCCCCTTTTCTAGTGGTAGACAAGTTATAACTATGTTGCAGAATTACAAGGAAAAGTAGACTAATCAGATATCAGATTTGTACTTATCACTAAAAAGCAAAATCAAGAGCCCTGTGGCACCTTAAAGACTAACAAATTTCTTTGGGCATAAACCGTCATGGGCTCCAACCCACTTCATCATGAGTTGGAGCCCATCTCAAAGCTTATTCCCAAAGAAATCTGTTAGTCTTTAATGTGCCACAGCACAGGACTCTTTTTTTGCTGTATACAGACTAACACAGCTACCTCTCTGGGTACTTATCACTAGCTTTAATATAAGCTGTATCAAGAAATTCAGCTATTCCTCAAAACCCCCATCTCTGCAGGTGTCATAAGAACAAACTCTTAAGACACAGATTTCCTGCCCCAGCGATTCAGCATGTCTGATTCTGGCTGATCTAGAAACTGCATAGAGGCAGGGAGATTTGAAACAGGGAACTTCTGTAAACCTTTCCAAACCTGAGATTTATTTTAGGTTGGTCCTTATTTTACCCTGACCCAGTTCAGCCATCCCTCTTCAAGAGAAAAGCAAGCAGCTCACTACTGGGAGGGGTTGTTAGAGGAGACATTTTTTGGGGGGGGGGAGGGGGGGAGAGGGAAGGGAAAGAAGGTATTATTCTGTAACTGCCAACTGCATGGGCTATTACATCTGCCTCAGAACCAGCTAATCCTGGTTGTTTGATTCTAGATTAGAGGGGTCAGTTGTCTGACCCCACTATAGCAATTCCTAGTTTAGATACAATTGATTTTCTGCTTGGTGGCAGATTGAAGCACACCCTTTCCTACAGACATATCCACTTTGTTATCAAAAGCACATTAGTATTTTTATTGTTCAAGATCTTTGGATATATTTGTATATCCCCATTTCCATATGATGTCTATGAACTATTATTCTGCAACCAGGACCAATAAACATACTGTACCACACTGTATAGTAATAAAATGTGAACATTTCAAGTAATTTATTTGGAATGGACACAGTAATGCAAAAGCAATATTAAGACATAACTGTTAAAGACATTCATCAAAATAAATACAAATATAGATACCACAAATAATTTAAATTGGGTTTGTTTTGCACCAATAGGTGCTGAATATTCTTTGCATCTCATAAATAGATAAGAGTAATTTGCAAAGCCACACCACTTAAAAATATGTGGAAGCTTCATCAGAAGTCCTTTTTAAAAAGAGAGTCTTTGGTTTTTAAAATGCATCTCAAGCAGAGCTCAGGGCTCCTTGCTCAGCAGCCTCAGTCTTGAAGAAACCAAACTGTTCCTGGCAACCTTCTTGCTTTCCTTCATTGGTAGGAACCCTGTCCCATTTCAGTCCAAGACACTTGATCTGGTTTGTCATCCAATTGTATGTTCTAAAAAGAAAAACAGAAAAGTCAGAGGTGCAGCAAAAATGCAGTACTCTTGAGGGGTAAGGGCCTAAGGGAGTTTGGCAATGGTATTAAAAACTCAGCTAAGGTACAGTTCCTTAAAGAAGCCCCCATTAAACGTCTATCCACATTCTCAGCGAAACTGCATAATTATGCGATTGCTCTTGCTAGTTAGCAACCAGCACCTATCACTCAGAATCCCTGGTAAGCACCGCCCATAAAAAGGCGACAGAGCACAGCTCTTCAGCGACCTCTGCCGGCCACAGCGGCGCTGAGCGGCTGCATGAAAAGTTCCCGGCCGCGGCTTGAATTAGGAGGGACAGGAGTACGGAGCCACCTAAACAAATGGATCCACCCAATGCTGTGAATAAGACAAGTGAGGAGGCCCTGGCCCCTCCAATTCAAGCACTTATAACCCTCCCTCCTGCCTCAAAGAGGGGAGAGCCAGCTAGTGTCCGACCCTCCGGAGGATGTCCCCAGCCCGAGAAAGAGAAGAGGCCCCATTTCGGTGTCTTTAGCGAAGGGAGCTAGTAGCCGCGCCAGCTGTGGACGGATGGGCCGCCCACCCACCCAGCCAGCCAGTCACTTTCCAGTCCGGCCAAAGACACGCTGGTGTTTCCCGAGAAACATCGACTCGCGCTGCCCAGCAGGCTCCGCTGTGGAGCCGAGTCCATCCACCCCGCGGGCAGGGCCCGACTCCGCAGCCGAGGTTCTAGGGCAGAGCCCGCTGGGGGGCGCCCCAGGGAGCGGCTCGAGCCCGCGGTTACGAAAAGGCAGCCGAGGAGCCCAGATGGGCAGCGCCGAGCACCAGCAGCGTCAGAAAGCGAGCGGGGAAACGACGCATCGGTAGCCCGACGCTCGGGCCACTGCTCGGGCCATAGCCTGGGCACCGAGGGGACCCCTGCGGGCCGGCTCACCTCCGCCTGCCGCTAGGGCGCCCTGGCCAGTCGCCGCTCCTGGCTGCCCGCCGCCTGCTCCAGCTCCTGGCGGCTCTTGAAGTCCTGCAGGGCCCGCTTGTTCTGGAAGTCGATGAGGGCCATGGTGATGGAGGCGTTCCAGCAGCTCTGGTCCGGGCAGCGAAAGTCGATCTCCTTGCGGTCCGTGGTGACGATGGTGAAGTAGATGTACTTGCCCGTGCGCTCCACGCAGTCCACCTTGAGGATGGAGTGGAAGCCCAGCTCCTTGCCCCGGGCGCGCTTGTGCCCGTCCGGGAAGAGGCTCAGGCTGTCCTTGGTCAGCACCACCAGCTTCTTCTTCCAGAACTGGAAGAGGCTGTCGCTGCGCTTCTCCAGCTCGCCCTCCCGGATCACCTCGGCCGGCATCTTCATCCCTCCCCGGGACACCAAGGCAGCTCCGGCTCCCCCCTGCGGGCGCCTCTCCGGCACGGCGCGGCTGCAGCTGCTTCCCGAGGCCGGGCCGGCTCGGCACACGCGGCGCTGGCTGCAGGAGCCGACAAACGCTGCTGCTGCTGCGGCGCCTCCTCCCGCGGCAATGGGTGAAGGGAGCCTGTGTGGGAACAATTTATTGCCGTGAGTCAGCGCCTCGCTCTTCCGGCGCCACCCCCGGCCTGCCCCCTGCTTCCTCCCCACGCCCGGCCGGGACATCTGGTGCCTCCTCTTCCCCCGCTTCCGCCAGCTCCAAACCCTCTGCGTCCCGCCCCCGACCCCTTCCCTGCCTGCCTCCCTGCAGCTCCTTCCCCCAGCCCTGCCGGCCAGAGCTGCCAATGCTCCGGGATTGTCCTGAGGGCTCCAGGAATTAAAGATTATGCCGTGATGAGACCTCCAGGAACCCACCCTGCCACTCCCAGACCTCTCCCTCTAGCTGCCCCCTTTGTCTCCCCTGGCCCCCATCTGTCCTCTCCTCCCTGACCGGTCCGCCTCTCCCTGCCCCGCCCCGGCCGCCCCGCCTTGCCTAAAGCAGTGACTGGCTCAGGAATGCAGCCGCTGCCCAGCCCTGCGGTGACTCAGCCCCGCGGCGGCCTTTGGCACTTCCTCTGGGCTCCAAGCTGTTCCAGGCTGGGCTGAGCACTCGGATGCTGGGGGATGGGGAGGCCCCTTTATCCTAAAAGCCACCTGACAGGCTCTGTCCTGCAGGAAACCTCTGGGCTGAGGTTCTTTATTTTGTCCTTCCAGCAGCCACATATCTGGTATTCTTCCCCAGCTCATACACCAGGAACGCCAAAAGAAGAACGGCCCTAGGCTAGTTCTGCCTTTCCTGGCCCTCCACCCAACCTATGGAATTTCTCTGCATTTCTGAAGTGCCCATCATCATATTAATACGTAGGGATTTTTTATTCAGCTACGGTCAAGAATCACTACACTGGCAGTTTTTCATATCCAACACTCTTATCTCCTGTTGTGTCTGACAAAGTGGGATTTTCTCCCACAGACACTCATGCGATAAATCAATGTGTCAGTCTTTAAACGTGCCCCAGGACTCCTTGTTTGGCCGACCTAGACTAACACAGCTCCCCCTTTGGAACTTATAGCAGTTGGGCCATCCAGGGCCCAGATCTACAATTTATCATCCTGGAAAGACTGCTGCACTTTGCATGAAACTCTCCCAGTCTACCCTGGCACAATGAATTGCAGTTTGCAGAGTGAAGGCTGCAAATTAGCTTTCATGCAAAAAGCTCCATTTTCACTTGGCAGTTTGGTGAGACATTTTAATGTTTCATGTGAACTTTGCTTTTGGCAGGTGTGTTGAGTGCAGAATCATCAGCTTTCAGAACACGTTTTAAAATATAAAACTAGAGACATGGTTTAAATTAAGTTCCAAAGGGGTAGCCGTGTTAGTCTATTGTAGAAAGACAAAAGAGTCTTGTGGCACTTTTAAAGACTAACAGATTTATTAATCGCATGAGCTTTCGTGGGAAGACTTAAGGGTTACTCCACGTCCACACCATCCTTAAGTCGATCTAATGAGTGGTAGTTAGAAAGTTGACTTAAGCTTTCATTAAGTCGACTTAAGGATTTTTCTTAAGTCGACTTAATGAAAGCCTAGTGTGGATGCGGCTTATTTAAGTCGACTTACGCCTCCTTAAGTCGACTTAAATTGTCAGTGTAGACATAGTCTTTGAGCTTGGAGCCTTCTCACTTGGGGAAACAAAGTAACTGATGGCATAGCCCCCAAACCTCCCTGTGGCACCAAAATGCGTAGTTGGTAACAGTAAATTGTCCAGGTCTGTGAGCCTTCCTCTTCTTTCTTTAACCTGGTGTAATTTTATACCAGTCCACTCTCCAACCATGTTGGTTAGAAGTGTGATTTCTTTCTTTCTTAATCAATAGAGTTATACCATTACCACCCTTAATGTGGACATAGTTATATCAGAGTAAAGGTGCTTTACTCAGTACAGCTTATTCTCCAGCCTGTGTGGCTCTACAGGTATAGTGACAGTAGTATATGGCACTTTTATACTGGTATAATATTGTCCATAATGGGAGCAGGGTGAGTTGTGTCACTTTAGTATAGTTAAACCAGTATATCTTTTGTGTGACAATAAACCCTTGTATGAGGAATGACCCTGTTAACAATATGGAGTGAATTATCATAACTGGGCATGTGAGTTAAAACCTCACGGAGATTCTTAGATTATAAAATTAGAAAGGACCACTGTGGTCACTATTCTAGTATGCCTTCTTGTATAACAGAGGCCTGGGTCTGCCTGAATTAATTCCTGGTTGATGAATGAGGCAGGTCACACCTCTGAAAGCTAGTATTCCGGGCTCTCTGACAATGTGCTGTACAACTTTCTTGAGGTTTCTTTGCAATCCGAAAACCTAGAGATTTAGGGGTTTTTTTAAAAAAAAAAATGAAAGCTGGGAATGCAGAGAAACAGATGATAGATACAGCACAGCAACGACATCATGTATGAGCATGTCTCGACTATTTCCAATCCCTGGCTAAAATTTGACATAATTAATCTTAAATGGCATTAAAATCTGTGAGTAATTTTCTTTGATTGTAGGTTTTGTTTGTTTTTGTTTGAAATAAAAAGCAGTGGGGAGAATTGGAGGATTGTACACAGCAGGCTCCTTTTTCCCCTCAAAAACTAAAACATGGTTGCTAGTTCAGTCATTGCAACAGGGAATCAACATAATTTTTCTCTGATTTCATGAGCAGACCTCTACCTTTCATTCCCACTATGTTGGCCACCTTCATTACTTTGTAATGACGGCTTATGGAAACATACACATGGCTCCTCTTCTCCCAGTCCTTGTGGTACTATGATTCTTTGTAAACGTTTCTTCTGCTTCCAGCGCACAGAAATAGAGCAGGCGGACACAACAGTGAGGAAGTGCTGTTTAACTAAGCCACAATTCTTATCGCCACTCATCCATTCTACCCAGTTATTTTAACAACCATTTACACAAAAACTAAGGCACAGATGGCAATGTGTAAGTGAGGGCAAGTGACGCATTAGTGGTTGCAGCTCTGGCTTTCCTCGGCTTTTTTGGTTGGTTGAATGGTTAGACACCTAGCATTACTTTAGCGTTTTTCCTTGATGCAATTTTTAAAAAATTTCTTAATTGTTGTCAGTTAGGATAAATGATACTAGCAGCTTCCTTTTCTTATCATTAACAGGACACTAGTCATCCATTAACAATAGCCTCCATGGTCTTTGATCCATAGGTCATGGTACAGGCTGTCACTTGATCAGTGTTTGTTTTAAATTAAAAAGATTTTTGCTTATTAAAATAAAAGCATATAAAGTACTGTATTAAATAATGCTGTAGCTGTCATAACAGATGAATGGGCAGACCGTGGCAGTAAATCTGTTGCATTCCCTACACCCTGGCTACTGAAATCAAATGGATTCTACACATAACTGGGTTCAAGCAATCTGTCATTGGCTTCATTTCAAGATGTGACTGCTTCCCAAAAGTCTCACCAAATACACACAAGCTGTTGTTTTGTTGCCTGTGTCCCCTTTACATTTTAAACAATGCCACGAACACTAAATCACAGCAAGTCTTGGATTTTCCTTAGTGACTTGTTTGAAAGTAAAGGAATTCCCATTTGGCGTGCTCACACTTCAGAGAGGCCCCAGTTCGGGAAAGCATGTCTGACGAAGTGGAATTTGTTAGCCTTCATAAGTGCCACCAGACTCTTTGTTTGTATATGCATAACTGTAACACATGCTTAAATTCCATTGAAGGCAATGGGCGTACCAGCTGGGACTGCTTCCAGGTACAAGGAGAACAGCTGTAATAATCACTTTACAATAGCTTCAGATATGCTAGTTCAAAAGTAATGGATTAATCAATTATGCAGCCTTCACAGGTTTTCTTTCCACACTCCCTCCCCCCAGCTTTTTTAATGAGCTATATTTCTTTACATTTTAAACTAAATGTACTCATGATTAGTTTAAAAAGTGAATGGGGCCTGTGGGAATCTTGGTTCCACTGAAGTTAATGGCAAAGCTCTCATTGACTCAGTGGGGCTAGGTTCCAGAGGGGTAGCCGTGTTAGTCTATTGCAGAAAAACAACAGACTCCTGTGGCACTTCTAAAGACTTTAAAAGTGCCACAGGACTCTGTTGTTTTAGTGGGGCTAGGGTTTCACCTTAAGCGTCCAACTGTTGCAGTTATCAAACCCTTTCTTATGCAGGTGACCTCTCCAAGGTGAATAGCAGGTTCTTTTTGATGTCTATAGTAAAATATGCCTTTGGGCTGGGGACCAGCACATCGTAAATGCTCCTTCTAAGCTGGGCCTTACAATAGACTAGTGAGAATTGAGTGGTATTTGTGCTGTCCCTCTGCACAGAGGTGAATTTCACCCCAGAGGTGCTGATTCTTCTACCTTTACTCAGAATGAGTGGTCCCTTACTATGCAAATAATTCCACTGATTTCAAACCTGAGCATGAGCAATACAGTCAGACCCACAATACATGTCTGCTGAACATCAATACATGTCTTAGCATGAATACATTCTCTCCCTGAATTCAATGTTACAGTGAGTCTGGCTTCATAGGTCAAACTTGTATGAAATATCCAGAATATTCTTCTAGTTTATTCAGGAAGAAACAAAGTATGGTTTAAGTGCTGAGAATAACACTGTAATAGTAACCAACCTCTGGGCCAAGATATAAAATTATGTACTATGTACACATAACTTCTCTTATGTAGCAACACATGTTCTACAAGGCTCTATCCAAGCCCATAAACTGGCTGGGTTCCTGTCCAACAGGAGTTCACAATCGACTTTGTAAAAGTACATCACAGACTATTAAGGAAGATGAAGGACATGGGCGTGCACTCCAAGAGGGAGGAGATCAAAGCTGGCTGGCTAAGCACAAGGCAGTTTTAGGAATGGCTGTGAAGAAGGAGAGGGAATGAGTTCTGTGCACAGGAAATGGGACACAGCACCAGGAAGAGAAGATTGGCCTGAAAAAGACATCAAGTCAGCAGTGGGAAAAGGAACACCTGGGAGGAAGGTTCAGTGAACATCATGCCTACAGGAATGTACATGTGCACACACTCTAGTTCAGCTGTTCTATTTTTAAAAGTATACTTGGTTTTCAATAAAACTCACTTCTGCAGATACACACTCAGGCTATGTACACACAACAAACTTGTCCCGCACTAAGCTATTGTGGGACAAGGAAAGTGCTATAAATATAGCACTTTGGTGTGTACACATGAGCTAGTTATATTGCAAAGGAGTGTTCACCCGTGTGAACGCTCCTTTGCGATACAAGAGCAGCGCATGGCAGGGCTGAGCTAGGGGGTTCAGCCCCGGGACTTCGGGTCGCGAGGGCTGTGCACTTAAGCGCTGCAGCTCCCGCCGCCACCTGAAGCCCGGGGGCTGAGCGAGGGGGCTGCAGGGCTTCAGGTGGCAGCAGGAGCTGCGGTGCTTGCCCCTGCCACCACCCGAAGCCCCGGGGCTGAGCTAGAGGGCTGGCCCAAACCGGCATGGGCAGCCAGTTTGGGCCAGCCCCCTAGCTCAGTCCAAGGAAGCCAGCGAATCTGGCAGCTCCCATAGCAGTCAATTTCACTGCTCTGCTAGAGCAGTGAAATTGACATATATGTCAATTTCACTGCTCAGCTAGAGCAGTGAAATTGACATATTTGACAGCTCCAATGTCCCAGAGTGGCCTTGGTTGGCACTCTGGGACATTTTCGGTAGCTGTCTAATGCGCAAAAGGGGTACACACAAGCATTACTGCAGAACAGCAGTTCCACAGTAATGCTAACCACTCTCGATTTGAGTGATTTAACTGTTGCGCAGCAAGAGGGTGTTGCCGTGCAACAGGGAAAATGATCGTGTGTAGGCTAGCAGCTTTATTGCGCGGTAAGGAGCCTTACCGTGCAATAAAGTGATCGTGTGTACATGGCCTCAGTATTGCATTTATATGTTCTTCATTGAGTTGTTTCCCATGGGCTTATCTGTCATTTAAAAAAAGACAGGGCCTAATCCAACTGGAAATATGTATAATCAAACACACACACACACACTCTTTCACCTTGTTGGCATTGCTAAAATGAAAAATGAAAATAACAGCTGTTAGACCAGATGTGACTAATACCTTCAATCTGGCCTATACTACAGAGTTTTGTCAACTTTTTCACTAAAACCTCAGTGGTGTACACACTACAAGCCCCTCATTCCCTCCCCCCATCCCGCCAACTACCACCCACACTCTCCTGATTTGGCAACAAAATAAAACCACCTCAACAAGAAACAGAGAGCTTTTTGTGGCAAACTTTTAGCACCAAAGGTTCAGTGTAGATATGACACTTGGTTAGGTTGCAGGAACTGATCTCCAGGATATGTCCCACAATGCCCATCCTGATCACTCAGGTCTGCAGTTTGAACGCTTCTGCTCTGCAGCCATCTTTAAAGGCCACCCCTTTTAAAGGCCTGGCCTGGGAATATTTGAAATTCCACTTTCTGCTTAGTGGATGTGAAAGCTCACATCACATCTTTCCAGCTGCCCAGGGTGGGTCCCCACAGCAAATGCTCTCCTGCTCCCACAATGCATCAAGTTAAACCTGAGTAGATTGGGGTCCTAGTTTGCACTCAATGTAAATTATAAGAACTCTTATTTTTGTAATATTGCCATGTCAACTAGCAAGCCCGCTCATATTTAAGTCAACAGGGAAAAAATCCCATCAAAATGCGATTGCAGTATGGTATCAGGCTTGAATTGGGTGTGGCTGACCTGCCTATCAGGGATAAATGCACAAATGTATTATGTAGGCCATCTGATATACCTGCCCATTAAAGGTATTTTGGAACAGTTTCAGCATTTCAAATGCTTCTGTTGATACCCCTTATTGTATCCATCAACCTGTACAACCTGGTTGCCTTAGTTACTGTGAGTCATAGTAAGTAAAGCAAACCAGTTACATAGGTGGTATTGCAAGGGGGGGGAAGCATAAAAAAGGATTTTTTTTTTTTAACTGACTGTAATGAGCATTCAAGGCTGCTATTTCATAACCTGATAGGCCCGAAAACAAAGGGGCAGATCCTCAACTGGCGTAAGTTATCTAGGGAGCTATAACAATATACAACAGCTAAGGATCTTCCCACAAGCTAGATACCAGTCACCTACAGTTCCCACTCTCTACCTGGATACCACATTGCATGTAGGGATTTGTAAGGATGTCTAATCAACACCTCACTAAAAATACTTAGGCTTAGATCTTCAAACACACTATTTAGGCATTGATTTAAATGGGATTAGGCACATAAATGACTTTGAGGATCTGTGTCTCAATGGCCTTGACTCTCTCTCCCCATCCCAGGAGATACAAATAATGCCGCTGGACTTCACGAGAAGTTAGTTATATTCCTCAGGGGACTGGAATTTCTACTGACATAATTTTTAATCCTTGCTTTCATCTCATCGTCTGCCTATTTAAGACAAATGATCTGAATTTTCTCTCACATTAATTTTGTAGTAGGTCCAGCTTTCTCCTCATTCCCACTGTTTCTTTTTATTTTATGTATTTATTTATTTAGTTATTTTTAAGGGCAGTTGTGGGGAGGGATTGCTTAGGGGATAGGAATTACAGAAATCTAATTTGAGTTAGATTAGTGGGCACAGTGCAAGTGAGACGGTGCAAAGTGAATGCAGTTTATTCTATGGTTTGACGTTTATTCCAATCTTGCAGAAACTAAGTATTTATGGTTCACATAGCCAGGATAGCATAAATAAGTGTGTGTGTGTGTAACCCATATGCCTAAAACAGGCTATCTCTTTAAGGCTATGTCTACACTTGTTAATTTAAGTCGACTTAGTGTGTCTACACGTAAAATTAAAGTCAATTTAAAGGAGAACTTACAAAGTCGACCTAGAGCGTCCACAGTGGTCGACTTTGTGGGGCTAGCGGGACCTTGGGCGGGGGGGGGAGGAGGCACCCCTTGTGTGCTATGGGGCAAAGGGGAACAGAGACCCTGGCAGGGCATGTGGGCAGGGTGTGACGCTGTCTGGATTTAGGGAAGCATTTATGATATTATTTTCTATGAATATCTCATAAATGCTATAATCCGTAGGAACTATGTCATGTTTGGTATCAATAGAAAGGTAGTAATTTGCTGGGAATGATTATATCGTTTATGTCTATGAATTCTATTTATATTAGAAGTTATTTATTTAGGAATTTGGTGTTATAGCTATACTTTAACTTGTGTCATTCTGGAGGAATGCCTTAGACAGGAGGGTGTGAACAACCATTGTCTCCTTAATGGCTCATCAGGTTTCTCCCTTTGGCCCATTGTAGGAGCTTCCTTAACATTACAACCATTGTCTCCTTAATGAACCCAGAGGCGAGCAGTGCAGTGCAGTGCAGTGCAGTGACGTGTCTGGAGTTGGGGGTGGGGGGGCCGTAGGACGGAGCACCAAGTCCAGACAGCATATGCCTGAGACTGGGGGACTGTAGGCAGGAATGCCAAGGTCAGACAGCATGCGCCCGACACCTGTGGCATGTGGCCTCAGAAGAGACACCCCCGCCCCCCGAGGCAGGGCTGCCTGCAGCTCACCACCGTGGGCACTGCACCTGACCTGGGCAGCACAGCGCACCAGTGTGTACCAAGGGACTGAAGGACAGGGACTGGGAAGCAGGGGGCTGGTCCGGGGACAGCAGCTGCTGTCAGGCTGCACACCGCTCCAGCTAATGGGAGGGATTCTCTTCTTTGCTTCTTCTCAGCAGCCCCTGCGCCCTTGACACGTGGCACTCCCGGCGCCCCACCAGGCTCGACCACGAGGAGAAGGAGGGTGCATTGCTCGCGGGCCGAGTTCCTCAAAGACTTTGTCCACATCGGCGAGTGAACCGAGGCACACCTGGCGGCGTGGCAGGAGCAGGAGGATGCCAACCAGAGGGTTGAGCAGGGGCTGAAGAGGGGCGAGCAGAGGCTGCTCGAGCGCATGCTCAACCTCAGGGAATGGCAGACCCAGTCCCTGGAGCGCCTGTTCCCTCGGGGCCCTGCCCTGCGCCCCAGAGGCAGCCCTCCTCGCCGGTGGGCCAGGACCCAGGGCAGACGTCTGCAAGCCCGGGACCTACCTTCTGGAGGCCAATAGCACCAACCCCTCCCCTCGACCCTCCTCCCTCCCCCCCAACCCTTTTCATTCCCCACAACTCCCAACCCCCATTTCTCCCTCAGAATAAAAACCTGAACACTGTTGTACAGTGCATTGTGCTTTTTATTGGTGTGGGGACGGGGGGGGGGAGATGGATGCATGGAGCAGGGGCAGGCATAGGCAGGTGGTGGAGGTGACGGGGCCTGGTAGTAGGCCCACCCCTTAGTGCTCCTCGCTGTTGAAATGGGCCCTCAGCGCATCCCGGATGAGCTGTGCTTGCCTCTGGACCCACTGAGTCCAGGGCAGGGGATCATCAGGCTGCTTGTACTGCACAGCGAGCCACTGAGCTTCGGCTTCCCAGACACGGGGGAACCTTCCCCCCCGCCCCCCCGGGCAGCTCGCAGAGGTTGTGCAGGCAACAGCATGCGTTGACCACCACCAGGAGGTTGCTCTCTCCAAGCTGCAGGAGGGTCAGGAGGGCCTCCAGCAACTCTTCAGGCGTCTGAAGGCACACTCGACGACTCTGCGACACCAGTTAAGTCTCCGATTGAAGAGGTCCCTGCTGGCATCCAGGGCCATCCCTAGGGGGGAGCGGGGCTCAGGGCCAATCGGCCTAAGCAGGGTCCCCACCCGTCCCCCCATGCTGGTGGGGAGTGCAGGGGGAGGCGGCCTGCTCCGCCTCCCCCCAGGGACCCCAGTCGCCCCCCTGGGGAGCCAGCCCCGGAAGCCATGGCCACCTGCAAGACAGCGGGGAGTTGTGGCCACGGGCTGGGAATTTGAGGCCACCCGTTGGGCGGCGGAGAACCGCCACTGCAGCCCCAACCCCGGGAGCCGAGGCCAAGATGTGGCTGTGGCCCTGGCGAGCCGAGGCTGCGACCCAGGGCGGCAGCAAGCCGAGACCGCGGACGCGGCCCCGGGTGGTGGCGAGCCATCCCCAGCTGAGGCTGCCGCCACCCCAGCCGCTGCCAGGACCCCAGGTGGCCACGGCCGGACCAGAGGCCAGGGCTCATGTACCTGCCCCACCCCGGGCCTGCCTGCTCTGCCCTGGGGCAGGGAGCAGGACCGGCCTAGGGGCCAGGGGAAGTGTTCTTGGCCCACCCTGCTGCCTTCAGCTTCCCGAAGGCAGCGGGGAGCCAGGGGATGCACAGCTGCAGGGGGGACCGGGACAGCGCAGTGCCCACATTACCACAGAACCCAGTTTGATCGCCCCGTTTGTCCCCCCCCCCAAGGACGGCCCTGCTCGTATCCATGCAGCCCGCGTATAGCTTCATCAGCCAGAGGAGCAAGGGGTAGGCAGCATCCCGGAGGATCAGGACTGGCACTTGCACATCCCTGATGGTGATGGTGTGGTTGGGGAAGAAGATGCCCACCTGCATACACCTGTACAGCGCGGAGTTGCGCAGGATCCGTGCATTGTGCGCCTTCCCTGGCCAGCCCACATAGATGTTCTGAAAGATTCCGTGGTGGTCCATGAGGGCCTGCAGGACCACAGAGTAGTACCCCTGGTGGTTCACATAGTCCCTGGCACGGTGTTCTTGGGCTTGGATGGGGATGTGGGTGGTGCCCACAATGCCCACACAGTTGGGGAAGCCGAGTCGGGCGAGGCCGTCGAGGAGTTCGTGCAGGTTGCCCAGTGTGATGAGGCGGGCTAGCAGGACCCAGTTGATTGCCCTGCACACCTGCATGACGGCGGTCCCTCGGTGGCCTTCCCAATGCCAAATTGCTGGGTCACGGCGCAGTTGGAATCCCGGGTTGCCAGCTTCCACACAGTGACAGCCACTCGCTTATCTATGAGCAGGGCAGGTCGAAGTCAGGTGTCCATGCATGCAGAACCGGGGTGAGCTCGCGGACCAGCTCGAGGAAGGTCCGCTTGCTCATCCTAAAGCTCTGCAGCCACAGGTCAACATCCCAGGTGGTGAGGATGATCCACTCCCACCAGTCCCTGCTGTCCTCACATACTCAGAAGCGACGAGGCACGGAGCGCAGTGCTGTGAGCGCAGCAGCTTGCTGGGACAGCAAGGTGCGGGGCAGGCTGTTGTCTTCCTCTTCGGTGGCGGGTTGCCAGACAGGCCTGCTCCACAGCCAAAGAAGCCTTACCACTAGCAGGCAGGTGTTGCACAGCTGCCTGGCAAAGCGCAGGAGAAGAGGCTGGTCCATGACCTGCTCAGGCTCCATGTTGCCAGGCACAATGGGAAGGGGCTGAGCTGACTTCCTCTTTTGAAGGCATGGCCGGGGGAGGAGAGACCTTCTCTGCTGCCACACGTCCCCCAATGCACCCCTCCAACCCCCACGTCGACTTCAGAGTCTAGTGTAGATGCTCTAGGTTGACTTGATAAAGTCTGCCTTAGGTCAACTTAAGAGTCTAATGCAGACTCTCTAAGGCCTTGTACACACGATCAGTTTATCTCGCAGTAAAGCTCGTTACTGCGCGATAGCAACAACAGGGTACACACGTGCAACACAGCTGTTGCGCGTTAACTGCCTTGTTGTCGCGCAATCCAACAACCACTCGGACGAGAGTGGTAACAGCTGTTGCGGATCATCTGTTGCGCCTTTGAGCTCGTGTGTATGCTCACAGCGCAATGATTGGCCTCCGGAAATGTCCCAGAGTGCCAATCAATGCCACTCTGGGACATCGGAGCTGTCAACATGTCAATTTCACTGCTCTAGCTGAGCAGTGAAATTGACATATGGGCTCCGGCAGTCAGCTGCAGCCGCGGCTTTAAAGCCCCGGCTTCAGCTGATTGCCCCCA
>ML685792.1:11259005-11301762 GCA_007922175.1 Pelusios castaneus | reverse complement strand
TTGTGTGTACATAGCCTGAGGTTGCCTGGGAAACAACATGGAATACAACCCCAGTCCCAACAAAATGACAATTTCTCACTCTAGGAAAGTCTCATAAAGTCATAGGCTATATCTACACTAGAAAAAGTTAGGTCGACTTTGTTAAGTTGACTTAATAAGGTCAACTTTAAGTTGACTTAATGTCAACCTTATTAAGTCGACTTAACAAAGTGGTTACCCTGAACGGGGACTTAGTAAGTCGACCTAACTGCCCTTAGGTTGACTTAATACAGTTGACTTAAGGTTAATCCATGTCCACACTGTGCTTAAGTCGACCTAAGGAGTCGTCTTAAGGGTTAGGTCAACCTAACTGGCGGTTCTTACTAAGTCGACTTAAGCTTTCCATTATGTCAACGTAAGGAATTTCTTAAGTCGACTTAATGAAAGTCCAGTGTGGACTTAAGGCTACTTAAGTCAACCTAAATTGCCAGTGTAGACATGGCCATAGACTTTAAGGTCAGAAGGGACAATCAAGATCATCTAGTGCAGGGGCAGGTAATAATATTTGAAGGTGGGCCAGTGGGGGTGGTGGAGAGCCGGCCTGGGGCTGGGGAGGGGGGTGAGCTGTGGGGGGTGAGCATGGAAGGGGCCAGGGGCAAGGGAGAGCTGGCCGTGGGGGTGGTGCAGAGTCAGCCAGTGGGGAGAAGAAGAGGGAAAGTGCAGCACCAGCCACCGGCATGGCACAGCACCAGCTGGGGGAATGGAAGGGGACAGTGCAGTGCTAATCCCAGCCCCGGAGTTGCAGCACCAGCGGTGGGAGGGGTGGCGGGCCAGATGGTGATCGCAGGTGGGCCAGATTCAGCCCACGGGCCATATTTTGCCCACCCTGATCTAGTTTGACCTCCTGCCCATTGCAGGTCACAGAAGCTCACCCATCCAGTCCTGTAATAAGCCCCTAACCTCTGGCTGAGTTACTGAAGTCTTCAAATCATTATTTAAAGCCTTTAAGTTATAGAGAATCCACCATTTACACTAGTTTAAACCTGCAAGTTATCTGTGCCCTATGCTGCAAAGGAAGGTAACCCTTCCTCCCCTATCTCTGCCAATCTGACCTGAGGAAAAATTCCTTTCCAGACCTAAATATGGCTATGGGTTAGAACAGGGGTCTACCACCTGCTGCTCCAGAGATGCATGTGTTTTTTTGGCTGCCCCCCTGCAGCTCCCGGCTCTGGGGGGGGCGCCCCCCCCCACCACCACCACAAGAGGACCTTGTGGGCAGCCTGCTCCTGGATCTGGGCCCCACCCCCGCCAATGGTGGATCCTGCTGGCAGCCCATGCCAGGCTCCTCAACCCCCCTGTGGGGGGGCCCACTCCTGGTTCTGGGTTCCCCCTTCTTCTCCCGCCAAGGGACCCTGTGGTAAGAACCCAGACCCAGCTCCCTGCACCAGGAGGCTACACCCATTGAGGCTCTCAAAACATTTGGTTATTGAAGGAATTTTTTTAAATGGCTCTTCATATCTTTTGGGTTGCTGACCCCAACCCTGAGCTTGTGGGCAAGACCCACCAGCCAGACACCTGGAAAAGAATTCTCTGAGAAAGTGAGAAAGGAAAAATCACCTTATGGATAGGGTTTCTAGGAAATCTACTCTGGTTGTATAACACAGTATATAGAGACTGCAAGGCATTTTTATGAATGGAAAAAAGATTAAAGGCCACAATCAGTGATAAAGCAGGAGGCAATAAACACAGAGGAAAAGGGTGTGCTAGGTAAAATAACCTTCGCTCAGGTTCTATTCAGATGCCCTCGTATGAATCAAGAGTAAGCCTATTGATGCAATTGCTCCAGGTTTATCCTGCTGTAGCTGACAGCAGGATCTGATCCCTTCTATTTACTAGGTTCTAAGAGCTAATGGCATTTCTCAATGGCCAGCATTTACAGTTGTGCATGGGTGGTAAAAACATTAGCTGCATGCACTTAAGTGGTGACTCTCAACCTCTTCCGATTACTGTGCCCCTTTTAGGAGTATGATTTGTTTTCCACATCCCCAAGTTTCACCTCACTTCAAATCTACTTGCTTACAAAACCAGCCATTAAAACACAAAAGTATCACAGCCCATGGATACTGAAAAATTGCTGACTTTCTCATTTTTGCCAAAAGAATATCAGTTGGAATATTGTACTTACATTTCAGTGTACAGTATATAGAGCAGTATAACCAAGGCCTTGTCTGTACTGACTTTTTTAGTGCTTGTTATGTGGCCTGTTTTAAATGTAGGCAAATATAGAGATGTGTTGATGTACCTTCTGGAAGACCGCTGTGTACCCCAGAGGGGTATGTGTACTCTAGTTGAGACCCCCCCCCCCCCTGGTTTAAGGTCCACGTCTCAACATTAACTTTTTCTATCTTAGCATTTCAATTTAACATGCACAGCTGCTTTATGTATGGGTGATTTTCTCACCAATTCTCCCACTCCATAGTAAGAGCCTCCCATTTATGGCTGTCTCATTGGGGCTGAGGCGGTAACAATTTTCATCCCCCAAAAAACATTTTTAGTTTTAATGCTGAGCTCTTCAACTGTTACTCATTTAAACTCGACTTACACTGTAGCTAATCAGAAATGTGCATATGACCTAAAACCATGTAGTTCCATGGCTTTAGACGGTGGTAGTTAGCATAGGAGAAAATTATTTCTCAGTGGTGACTATTTTGTTCTTAAGAAAGAAGGAGAAAAGTGATCTTGCAGCACTGAATTTATACAAACCAAGGGCCTGATCCTTTGCTTTGAGAGCTACTGTTAAAAATTGCTATATAAGAGTAAGTTATTATTTATTTCTTCTGCACTCTATTGACTTCAGTGAGCTTTGGAAGTCAAAAATTCAGGATTGGGTCTCAAATCAATAACAATGTAAAAATGCATGCACAAGTAACATTTTCTGCTAATTGAGTTTATTGTAAGTATAAATACAAAAATGCTCTTTAATCTGTGAATACTGCAACAGGTTTCCCTTCATGTCATAGAAGTGTAGGTTAATAACCCAGAAGTAATAGCTTTTTTTAAAAAAAGAGATATAATGTACTTAGTCTACAAACTCTTTCAGACAGGGCTATCTGTTTGCTCTGCTTGTACAGCACTTAGCACAACAGGACTAAGGATCTTAGGCTAGGTCTACACTTGAAAAGTTAAGTTGACTTTGTTAAGTTGACTTAACAAATTGGCTACACTTTAAGTCAACCTTATTAAGTTGACTTAACAGCAGAGATAGCCATTATACTGTCTTTAAGTCGACTTAATAAAGTCGATTTAGCGCTAATCCCCATCTACACTGGCCTTAAATCGACTTAAGGAGTTGGTGTTATTATGTCGACTTAAGGAAATGCTTAAGTTGACTTAATAAAAACCTAGTGTGGACACGGCTTTGTTTAGGTTGACTTAAGCATCCTTAAATCGACCTAACTTGCCAGTGTAGATGTACCCTTAGATCCCAATAATAATCCTAATGCCAATAACAACCATAATAATATTTTTTGTCACTGGTGGAAACCTAATATAAAACTCTAAGTAGCATGTACATGGCAGCCTCTGATAAAGAAGGAGGCAGAGTCAGGTTTCTGTTGGAAAGAAAGTAACCAGGGAGGTTAATTTGAAGGGAAATGTGACAGTGTCTCAAAGTCATTACTAGAGTAAGGACTGTAAACTCCAACTTCTTGTTCATCTGTGATGCTTGATTCCTTTGTACTTCTCTGAGGATCAGAAAGCATTAATAAATGTTCCTCTGCTTAGCTGCGTCTTTATCATTACTAGATGGGGAAATAATGAACTTCCAAGAAGAGCAGAATGAGTTAAGCACCTGTGGTATGTGACTAGCATGACTAAGTAGTAGTCCATTCAGTAATGCGTATTGTAAAAATGATCAGAGTCATAAAACTGAAGGGACTGGCCACATTGGGAAATACCCTTGGGAAGCTAATGATCCATACATAACCCTGCTGTTCCACAGGAAGGAATTAAGGAAACTGGGTGGAGTGGGTATGAATGTGGGGGTGGAAGAAGTGCAGAGCCTGCTGAGAAGGTTGGATGCATCTGATCGAAGTGTTTCAGTGCTCTGGAAATACTGAATCCGTTTGATCTATGAGCAGTTCTTAATGTATCGTGGAAGAGTTGCATTTTATTGAATGGGTTAGAAGCAGCCATACTAGTAGGAGAACATGCACTGGGCTGCATGTATAGTCACACATTACTGTACCACTTATTTGCACTTCAGAAATCCTTTGTAGAGTCAAGATAACTTGCTCTGTACAGCCCAACTTACTGTTCCTGAAGGTGATTTCTCTACAATGCAGAACATGTGGCAACACCCAAGTGCTTTTCATGTGGCCGCATGGACGCTTTATCACCTGCACTTTATTTACCTATAATATCTTTCTGAACTGACTTGCAGAATAACTGGAAATTCTCAATGGGCGTTGGCTCACTCACTTACTGGTGAAAATTGTCAATGGATTAGAGAAAACTAGGCATTTTGTATAGCCGTTCAATATGTCACCTTCAGGTGACTGAATACAGCTCTCCCAAAGCCTGATCTTAAACCCACTGAAGTTAATGGGAATCTTTACATTGATTTCAATGGGGTTTGGCTCAATTCCCCACTGATCACATGCCTCTGGAATTTTATAGCACATCACACGGTGGACCTCACCTTCTTACATATCTTAATGCTATGCAAGTTTATCGCTGGTGACTCATTAATTCTGCTGATTCTCTTATGCTTTAAACTCGGGTTCCCTCAGGTTGTCCTTTGCAGAATCCACTTACATTTCTTGATTGCTCTAACTATTAAATGCAAGCAGGAAGGTTTGAGCAGAGGGGGCTCAAAACCTGGCCAGCTTCCATGGATCCCTCCCCTTCAGAAGTAAAGCAGGTCCCTCTTCAGCAGAGAAAATCGGACTCATTCAGTGAACTTCTTATTTATTCTGGATGGCTTCATGTGGCCCACGGAGTAAGGACGGCCTCTTACCAATTATGCTGCTATATACAGGTTTCAACAGATCTGTTTAACACCCTGTGTGTGTGGACGCACTTATTCAGGTAGTAGAGCCATTTTGTTTGGTTTGGCTTAAACCCCTTCCCTATAAGCTAGCTTGGCAAGAGGTCCCTTATACTGGGCTAAGAGTGTCCGTGCCACTGTAACTATCTTGGTTTAAATTTACTTCTTAGGTAACAGAGAAAAAATGTTTCCTTGCAGCCAAGGCCTAAGGCATCAATTCCAGTGATGAAAACCCAGCGGCCTGGCCTCTTGCCTAAGGGGCAACCTCTTGCCCCACCGTTAGGGTTCCAAATATCAGGGCACTTCATCAGGGCTTGCCCATCCCTCTAGCATAGGAAATACAGCTAGGTGCTGCTATTAGCAGGCAGGTTTTCCCAGGCACTTACGGTTGTTTTCAACAGGGAGTTAAAACAGAGGGGAGGGCGACAGAAAGAATGGACACAGACTGCATTTCCTGTCATTGGGGAAGGAAGGGAGAAATGCCAACCTCCAGATTTCAGAACCCCTGCAGTACAAAGAGGGCCCTCCTAGCCTCTTTCCACATGGCACCTACTCTACTTTCTAGCACCCAGATGTCCTTATAGTGAGTACCACTTAATGCCACAGGTGGTCCCAAAAGAAGGAACCACCGATAACAAAGTCATGTTGTTTAGCATGCTAGTAGAAGGCGCTCAGATACCATGGTAGCAGGCACAGTGTAAGACCCTGAATAGCACAGAACAGAGGTCAGTGCAGGGCCGTCCCGGGGTGGGGCAAACAGAGCGATCGCCCCGGGCCCCGCAGTTATGTGGCCCCCACAGTGTCCCACTCCCAGTGGAGCAGTGTGGGGCCTGCGCCCGCCACAGCCCATCCTCCCACAGCTGGCCCGCTGCCTTCGGCAGCAAGCCGAAGGCGGTGGGGCGGGGTGGAGTGGGAGGGCTATGCCTGGCCCCTGGGCTGGCCCTCCCCGCCCCCAGGATGGAGCAGACAGGCCCAGGAGTGGAGGACATGGGGCCCGGCCTCTGGGCCAGCCTGCCCCACACAGCTGGCTCCTTCCCGCAGGCGGCCTCTGGGGCCGGGAGCAGGGCTGGGACCGGAGCCGGCTCCCCCTCGCAGGTGGCCTCAGCCTCCGGGGCTGTAGTCGGCTCCCCCTGCACCCCTGCAACAGGCGGCCTTGGGGCCAGAGCCGGCTCCCCACGCCGGCAGCCTCGGCATCCCGGCCCAGAGCCAGCTCTCTGGGGGCGGAGCAAGCCAATTGACCTGCCACACTCCCCTCCAGCATGGGGCCCTGGGCCCCGTTCCCCCCGCGGGACGGCCCTGGGTCAGTGGGCCTAGCTGCAGAGCAAGGGGCAGTTCAGTGTGAGTGAGGGGGCAGAATCCGGCCCTAGGTCTAGGTGATTTAGTCAATATGGCTATTCCTAGTCACTTGCCTATGTCTACACTGGCAAGTTAGTTCGAATTAAGGAAGCTTAATTCGAACTAACTTAAGCCTTGGCTACACTAGGCTTTCATTAATTCGAATTAAGGGCTTCCTTAATTCAAACTAATAAATTGGCTTATACTTTTCGAAGTAAGGGTTAATTCGAACTAGTTATTTCGAATTAAGCCAATGTGGCCATGTTAGCTCGAACTAAGCACTTAGTTTGAACTAATCGGCACATTGAGCTCAATGCAATTGACTAATTCAAACTAAGCAAGTGCCATGCATGGCACTTGCTTAGTTCGAACTAAAATTTGCTAGTTCAAATTAAGTTAATTTGAACTAACTAAAATTAGTTCAAATTAGTTAGTTCGAATTAACTAATTCAAACTAACTTTAGTAAGTGTAGACATAGCCTTGGAACTGGCTTTCAGGAAGATCCCGTCTGGGTTCCCTTCTCCGGAATAAGATGCTGTTCAGCTGGCACTCTACTCACAGGGAGCCTGTGGGTTAAACTGTTCCTTTGTGCTACTTTGGCATTATTTAAATGTTATTTTTAGTGCTGATGGAAGATGCCAGATGGACACCCTTCGCCAATGACCTGTACCTGGGCAGATGCAGTGCAAGCTTCTCACACTGCCCTGCACACTCTGTGCCAGAGGGCCTACCTCTGTGTGGAAAGGGTAATTCAGACTCTGGGCTAATACAGATTTTGCCTTCTCTACTGAGATTGCTGAGGTGCTGGTGATGGGATGTGTGAGAGATGTAGACACCTGTCCAGTACAAACTGGATCTAGACAGTTGAACAACTGACATGTGGAACAATCTGGTCTATTGGCAACTAAGATGGGCTAGGTTATATGGGAGCATAATGCTCATGGATAATCAAGACAGTGGGTGGACCTAGACCTGGTGTAAACAGTCAGCTTTCAAGTTTTCCTCACACAGTTTTTCCAATGTGCTTCAATCCTGTCCTGCAACGCCCCAATTAATCCAGTCTGGCAGCTCCAGTGTAGTCTTTTGAACAAGGTAAACTGGGACACATTAGGCACAATGAAGTGGCCTTTTCTCCCACGAAAGCTCATGCGATAAATAAATCTGTCAGTCTTTAAATGTGCCACATGACTCTGTTTTGTTTGGTTTGGTTTGTTTTTGGTTTTTTTGTTTTTGTTTTTTAATTAGGCACAATATAATGCATTAAGGATGAGGATCATATCCTTATAGACAAAAAATGAACGAGTTGTAAGTTCTATGGGGCATAGGCTGTTTCTTTGTGTTTGTACCGTGCCTAACACATTGGGAGTCTGATCTCGGTTGGGATCTTTAGGGATTACCATAATACCAACAATAATCAGCATGGAAAAAATTTCAGCACCAGGGCACTTTCAGATATTTCTAGGTTTAGCAGGAAAAATGCATCTTGTGCTGGGTGCTACTGTACAATCTGGGAAGAAATATCATTGCAAATCTATGACTGATGGATTGCTTTCCTGGAAGCTCTGAACACCATCCATAATGGTGGCATGTCCATCCAGAATTTCCACACAGACTGTCTGACCCTCTTCATTTACTGCAAGCATCACTGCACCTTTAAATTGTCAGACTCACTTTAATGCATCAACTACTTGAGCCTTAAATGTGCCAAAGCATGCCTTACAAAGAACCCTAATCTAATATGATTTCTCTTCAGCAACAAGAGGGTCTCTTCCTTAACAGCAAAACATCTGTAGCATTCTTTAGACTCTATGGGCCAGACATCTTCAGCTGGTATCAATCATTGTCATTCCATTGCTGAATGGAGCTCCATTCATTTGAAGAACTGTTTCTGGGGCAATGATTAGGTGAGTTCTGTACAGTCATTTTCCTCATGCATCTTTGACTGCATTGCTGACTTTCAGCTCTTCTCAGCCTCAGCTCTCCTTTCACACTCCCACTGTAAAATTAGGCAGAATGAAAAACCATTAAAGGTCAAGTCTGGAGCCCTGGGTGGAGAGCAGGACAAATCAGAAAGCAGTGCACAAACTGTTGTGTTCCCAAGGAGAAGTAATCCACACCCATGCCAAAGAATGCTTAATGATTCACACCATTTGCACAGCAGCTCACCACAGGACTTGCCTGAGGGCTAGGGGTTGGTCATGGAAAAGCACCGGAACTCCAGGAGATGGTCTCAGAATTGTACCATTTACTGGTACAGGGCAGTGTAGCCAAATGGCGACAGTTCCTTTGGTTTCGGTGCACAGACTATCAAGTAATTCCAGTAGCCCAGAATGGGTCAGAACAGCTTTCCTTCCCAACTCACCGGCTGGAGAGCAGCCACAGCACCGCGCTCACCTGCCTAACAGACATTAAGCAGTGGCAACCTCTGCAAAATTCCCGGGGGGGAGCAGCGGTGCATGAGCAGTGGTTAAAGTATAATTTGATGGGCCCCGGAACCCTCCTAATCTCCGGGCCCCCTTCCCGTATTGTCTGGGCCCCCTTTATGCATGTGCGGGCCCCAGCCCAGGTAGGCATTTGCAACCACTTCTCAGTACCACATGCATCGGTTATCGCTCCATAAAAATATTTATAAATTTATATGGTGTTTATGTCTATAGCAATTATTGTCATAAGCTAGCAAACACTGCATAACACAGTAAGTATTGTGGGGCGTAGGACCTACCAGCAGACAGGGCAGGGTGGAACATGCATTCCACTGGATTTTTCTATTTTTAGGGGCCCCGGAACTCTGGCCCCTCAAATTTGGGGGTCTTGGAACTGCGTTCCAGTGTGTTCCCCCTTACTTTAACCCCTGTGCATGTGCCACTCAGGATAGGCACATGTGCCAGATTTGACACATATGCCAAGGGTTGCTGACCCCATGCAACAGTATAGTTTCTCAACCTGTGGTATGCGTACCACTGGGGATATGCCAAACACAGGCTGGGGGTATACGTGGCAGCTGCCTGTCTCCCCTGGTCCCAGCTGGAAGGCCGTTGAGGGTTAGGGTGCATATTTTTCAGAAGTTAGGGGGGTACGTGCTAATTAAAAGGTTGAGAACCTGTGCAGAGCCACAATTAAAACATCAACCTATGTGCTACAAATCAAAAGTAACAACACACTAGATGGCTTCAGCTCCCTGCCCAAAATTGCCCCCTCATCCCAACACAATGTGCAAAACTAAGACACTCACCAAATATGGGATCAGTGATCATGAATAAGGGGTGGAGCCTGGGCAGAATAAAACACAGTCCAAACCCAGAAAAGGCAATGGGGTGACTGAGAACTTTATACTGATACGCAAAAGGCTGTGCAAAAGCTATTTCCTCAAATTATCTTGAATCATAAAAGACGTCTCATCACAGAGCAATGAAGAAATAAATGAGCCTATCCCTGGGAGAGAGGAAAGAGCTGTATGGCGTCTTGCTCCATAGCCATCTGCAGCTGGTTCAGGAATGGCCGGTGTTTCTAAATGGCCATGGGCTCAAACTTCACACAGCAGGTGGGCACATAACAAACAGGTAGCATCTACTGCATATAGACACCCGAGGGATGCATCTTTAAGGAAATCTGTATGACATGCCATGCTGCCAGTCTCCTTGAACGGAGTTCACTGGGCCAGCTATGTCTTCCCACTCATTTATCCTCTCCCTGGCAGGCAACCAAGTGGAATTTGATCAACACATGAGCAAATCAGTTCCAGTAAAATAATCCCACTCACTGAAACTTTCATCCCAGACTCAGCCCTTTCTCTTCTCTGGCTCCACTTCCATTAGTGCCAGTTTAAAAATTCAGGTAGGAACTCTTTTTTTGTCAGAGGTTTTAAAATTAGAAATGAGCCTCAGCTATAAAGGTAGGATTCAGATCTGAACGCCATCAAAGTTTACTGGTGCTCAGCTCTGTAGTCATCATCATTATTTGTACAGATGCAACAATTGCTTTAATTTGGTCCATTATTGATAGGGTTGAAGTATTGGTCCGAGTGAAGTCAATGAGACTTTTGCCATTGACGTTAATGGAACCAGAATTTCAGGCAGGGACTGGCTGTAGATCTTGAAACAGGAACAAGACCTCAGAAGTGAACTTCAAGGCTTGGAAGGCATTGGGATTTCAGCTGTTAGATCTGGCTCAGTCTTGAATTTACTTCCAATCAGATAGGAAAAGCAGATTTGATTTTATGATGATGTTTTAAAAAAAACTCTGCTCTTCCATCTGGCACAAAATCCAAAGTCCAAGCGGCAGGCTCTGTATGACTCAGCCCACCCACAGAGCAGCCTCTGATATTACTGACGATATACTTGTAGAGCATGTGAAGCAGTTATTTCATGCAAAGTACATTGTACCTGATTTTTCTGGTTCTGTTCTAATATTAAGCTATGGCTCCTATTGGCAATGGAACAGACTTGCTTGTTGTTTCATGTGCAGCCTGTTTCAACAATGATTTATTGGGATATAGCGAGAGGGAATCAAATTAATCTCTCTTAGCCTGACCCCTGCAGTCTTCTCACATGCAAACCTCCCTAATAACGCAGTAGTGCCCAGAAGTGCTGACTTTCATCAGAGCTCCGCTGCAGTAGGCATGATACAAACAAATTGGAAGAGTCAGTTCTTAACCCAAAGAACTTACAGCATAAGTGTGGAAGGGGAAGAAAGCACCCAAGAGACTCACCCAAGGTCATAGAACAGTTGAATGGCAGCCTTGGGAATAGAACCCCTGATTCACAGTCCCATGCCCCATTCAGTGGATAAGGACACTTCTCAAATGGGGTCTATACTGTGACATTAGCTTCAGGATCATATATGTTTTAAGCCAATGAGTACATGTGGCACTACGGCTAAGGCGTTAATACTAAGGACCAGATTCTGCCCTTGGGTAAATGCACAGTAAGGGAACTGCTCTGCATGAATGAAGGTAGCAGAATCTGGTTTGATGGGAAGAGGCATTTTGGTATGTAACAGGAAGACATAGTTCTGCAGCATGTTTTATATTCAGGACTGCTGCCAGTGAGGTGCTTCATGGTCTATAGATCCTGGAACGTCCGGAGGGGCTGTGCATTGTGCTTAATGCCCGGGAACTCAAGGGCAAAGCCACCACTACCTTCAAAGGGAGAAGACTCAGGCCCTGTGTAGTAGCATCTGTGAAGGAAGTGCCGTTAGCACAGTAAGGACGAGGCAGTCCAGCAAAGTCATAAAGTGACTAGATCTTTAATAGCAGTCACTGTCTGTGGCTCTGAGATGATAAATGTCAGGTAGTGTAATAAGAACACAACTAGGAGATGGGCCTTAATCAGTGACAGATAGATCATTTTTCTACCATTTGATTATACGTCCTTTACTTGATAAAATAGCAATAGTGTCACCTAGTTGATCTGCCAGAGGAAAACTACATATAGGACAGCAGGAATATTTTGTGGGCAAGCAACAGAAGCCAGATTGCCAGCGGGTGTGAATCGGTGTAGCTCTATAACCATCCACGGAGGAACCCTGATTTACTCCAGGTTCTAGAACCCGGGTTCTAGAACCCTCCCTTTGATTGGGAACACAGATGGAAGAGGGGTACGTCAGCTGCAGCCCAGGACCACACAGCACAACCCCAGAGGTGGGTTGTGAGGAAGCAAAAGGTGCTTTAAGCCATCTGTTTGCTCTCCTGATTCTGGCACAGCTGGAAGGTTTGAAGGAGGGTGTGCTGCTTTTCGTCCTCAGCTAACGCTGGGAGCCATCTCCCACTCCTCACCCTGACCCCACTCTGGCCAGCTGGCAGGAGGGCAGGGGCTGGGGGGCCAGGTGGCGTGTGGCCCAGGGCCCTCCAACGCAGCCATGCTGGAGCGGCGGTGGGGGCGGCCTCGCTGAGGCCGTGAGCCAGCCGTCCCTGTCCCTGTGTGGAGCAAACAGGGGCTGGCCCACCCCACTCCACCCGCAGGGATGAGTCTGCCAGCCCACGTGTGAGGCAAAGAGTAGAGCCTGGCCTCTGACTCCAGACCTGTACACCCCACACCCCCAGTGCCTGCAGAGCGCTCCTGCCCTGCCGGTGCTGAGCCAGGCAGGGACGGATTATTGCAGGGGTTTTAGAGGCTTGAGCCCAGGGGTCCCTTTTTGGCCCCTGCAATAATCTGGCCCTGGACAGAGAGTACATTTCCTCCTCAGAACGTGTTTGTCCTTAACAAGTTAACAAACTGCACCTTTTGTACTAGGTATGAAACGCAAGGCACATAAGGAAGAGTTTTTAATCCGTTCTCCTGGTTTGAAGGTACAGGACAGAAAATGGATTTTCAAAGCTATGGTTTTTAAAAAGCCTGAAAATGCTTTGAAAGAAAAAATTCAGACACGCAAAAAAGGTGTTACATTAAAATCACGGAGCCAAATCTTGCTGCCGCTATTCATCCCTTGATGGAGAACGGAGCCTGAGTGCGCAGGTGGCAGTGAACATAATATCTGGATTAGAGAGGCAAAACTCCAGTGCTTAGGAACTGTAGCTATGATTAACTTTCAGTACATTTTTTCAACCATGTGAGATGTGTGTTACAGAGCAGCGCTTCGCATCCTTTTGTGGGCTGCAACATGCTTGGTAGTGTGTTCAACTTAACATGACATACCACCCAGCCCTGCAAATCCAGCCCCGCCCTCCTAATCCAGCACCCCTACCAAGAAGCTGCTGCCACGCTCCAGCTCCGGTGAGCAGCTGCCGGCTCTCCACAACACTCTTATCACTTTGTGGTGAAACCGTAATGGGTCGCCACAGAGTGGTTGAGAACCACTGTTACAGAGTACTCCAGAGAGGGTCTCGGGAGCAGGTAACCAGGAAGCCAATGCTGGGAGGCCGTCTGTGTAGAAACCTGTTTGTTTTCATTAATGTACTCTACCTTTTTAAGAAGGCCTGTGAAAAAATATCATGCCAAGACTCGCCTTTCCTTGCCCAAGTAAGACATGACTAGAAAGCCATGTCTTTTTCCAAGGCTAATTATTGCTGAACGAATATATTCACAATGCATGTTTCTGATGAATAGACCCTCTTTCACTCGCGGAGTATCTGCCTGGCAAAAGCAATTTCCTGAAATATATTTATGATAAACTTTTTTCACGTTTTATTTGTTAAACCATGGACTGAGCACAAATAATCAATATCCTGGGTTTTTACAAGTATTTGAAATTCTTTCTAGCTCCTTGATAGACCCTGTTTAAGGCATCTAGATGGAATCATTTAACCACAAGCAGTTGACGAGAACATTGGATAAACAACTGCTTTATCACACAGCTCCCTGCAGTAGCCATATGTTGCACATACACAGCCTTTTACCTTGAATTTTGCCCAGCGGATTCTGGTCTCTGGTGAGCTGCCTGATGCCATTTTAAAGACACAGTAACACCACATGACTTGGTGTAGGCAGATAATTGTAAGGTGTGTCTGACCAGTGGCAGGGCATCACAGTACTGTGGGAAAGAACAAATCTCTGCAAATGTCACCTCTAGATTTTTCCACTGGTTGATTTCTAATAGTCATTTTGCAATTGCCTCAGTGATCACATTAGCACTGTCAACAGGAGAACAAAGATTTCCCACAGGTTTATGTTGCATTGACAGAACAGGACTGCAGCCTGGTTCCAATGTCTGAATAACTGTAATGTTTTTGGTTTAATGGAAGCCAGTGGTGGTTGAATAGCATGAGTCTCTTGATCTCTTGTTTTCTCTTTTATTACTATGAATTGTCTGAAAAATAAGCTGAAATTTGGGCTGGTGGAAAAATAGGGGGGAGTTTGTAGAGGGTCACCCCCCAACTCCCATTTTCATCATCATTTCACCCTGCTGGAACCTTACTAGCCACCTGTAACTGAAACTAAAGAAATGTGTCACTGTCGCGTACTGGAGAGAACATCCCACCTGCTGAGCTGTATTCATGGTTTACTCTCTAGCGACCAGCCCACAGAAAACCCCACCACCTCTGGTTAGCACAGAGCCTAGCAGGAAGAGTCCTGACTAGTCATAAATCCAATGTCCTAGCTCGGCTGCATTCCTGTTTATTATTTAGGCCTCATGCCCAATGAAAGGTTCAGTTGGCAGGGAGAGCATCCGTTGTTTGTCACCGCTGTAAGCCCCCCAGCCTATAAACCCTTACACACTTGAATAACTTTACTCACAGTTAAATTCAGGTTTTTTTAATTCAGTGGGGTCCCATGAATACTCCCACATGTATGCATCAGTATTTGAGGGGCTGGGGGCCCAAGCAACTTTAGGCGGTTGCTGTGTACTGCTCGCCCCTTCTTCTGGCATCAGCGTTACATTCAGACACTACAGTCATCCTCTGCCAAATGCTAGCAGGTATCTAGGGGACACCAATCCCAAAACTGAGCTGGTCAAACAGCATGTAGCCCAATCCCTTCTTCCATGAGGCCCAGCCCCCATACCAGTCCCCTATTCCCAGGGAGCAGCCTTACCACATGAATTGACCAATCCAAGCCTGAGGAAGATAGCAAATGTTTCTGCTACTCACACAGCTCCCTGTCTCCCCAAGCCACCTCTTCATATAATCTTGCAAAACCTCAAAGCCAAGACTACATAATATCTTCCCAAGACTCAAAACTTGCTTGCACACTCAGGGTATGGCTACTCTAGAATGCGGTGCTCTAGCTCAGACACTTACCACCGGTCTATTAGTGCTGTAGTAAATCCACCACCACAAGATGGGGTAGCGAGATTGATGGAAAAAGTCCTGTGTTGACCTAGCAGCGTCTATTCCCTATCGTCTGAGGTTGGCTTAACTACGTTTCTTAGGGGAGTAATGGTTTCACACCCCAGCAACGTAGAGTAGCCCTGCCCTAAGAAAATGACCAAGGTAGATTATGTGGAACAGCATTGACTGGTGACACCTTCCTTAAGCATGCCGCCTTGTATCAGATTAACTGGCTCCATCATTATGATGGTTGACATTGAGGTCAAGATTTTCAAACATGATGCGTGATTATCCACATCCCATTTGAGACCTCAAAGAGGGGCCTTATTTTCAGAAAATGCTGAGCACCCATGCTCTGAAATTAAGCCCTTTTAAGGTGACTCCAGGTGGCTACCCAAAATCACTAGTCACTTTTGAAAATCTTGGCCAATAGTGCTGATACCAGCTCAATCAAAGTGATGAGTGCTCAGGGTCTCTGTGATGGGATGGAGGAAGGGGGGGGGGGGGCAGCTGGAGATCATGTATAACATGCTCCTTCCAGATGAGGAGCAATTCCTAGTTTCAGCCCACCTTCACAAAGACCCTCCCTCACACTTCAACGTGCCCCACACCCTGGCTGGGCTTCCCTCCCCTCCCCCACCTAAATTAGAAACTGAAATTATGTAATCATCTCTTTATGAAAGCAAACTGGAGTCAAGCTGCCAGAGGAAAAGGCAGCACATTGTGCAACTTCCAGAGTCGATGAGAAAACTCAGCACAATTAAGCTGTCTGTTTGCTTTGCGCAGTACAACTTTTTAATCAGTGTTGGCTTGGAAATTAAACTCCCAGTTAAATGTGGTTTTCAGGCTTCTTCCTCTCAAGCGACACAACGTACTGGTTAAGCAGGGTCATGGCTAAGTGAGACAGACAGCCATTCTCCAGCCTGACAGACAGGTTGGCTCCTCCAGCACTGTGGGAAAAGGGGGCGGGAGCTTCATGCTTCCACCCACCAGTGTCAGCTTTGGGCTAAATTGCTCATCTCCACTCATTAACCAATCCCCTACCCAGGATAAATTGCCACCATTTCTGGTAGCTCTGCTGATGCACTAGCCATGAAAGGCTCCAGGCACACATGAAAGAAACACAACTGTGCTCCTCCAGGGCTTTGATGGCCTGGAGATCAGAGCTGGCATGTGCCGCTGCCAGCCAGAGAGAGCTTGTGTTTTGGGGGTTTTCTGCATGTCTGAGAAGGACAGGAGCTGAGTGGCTGAGGTTGTTAGCATTTGAATCTGGCCACATTGGAGCTGGTTGTCAGCCTCTTACACAGCTCTAACACTGCAAAAGGGCTTTAAAATGAGTCCCCCTGAGGACACTCTGGGCCCGCCCCTCAGCTGATCTACAGAAGCGTACCTCCATTTAAGTCAATGTATACCAGCCAAAGACAAACACCTGTGTGCAGAGGACCTCCCCAGCCCTTGGAGAGCACGAGTAATGTCTCTTACAGCAGCCCTCATCCTAACCTGCCCCCCTGCTATAGAGGGATGGTCAGGGAGATGGCTGGATTATATAATGCTATGCTACAGCTATTCTGTGCCTCACAGAGGGAGCCAAGGACAGCACAGTAGGTTAGAAGAGTTCTGAGGCTGCTTGAATTTATGCAGGGAGCTATGCAGACAGTCACAGAGAATAAGGGTGATTTTAACAGGCACCTTCCCACAGCTCATTCCTTGCCCATAAGTATAGGAATGAAGTAACTGAGAATCAGGCTCTCGTATTCTGTAATCCCATCTCTCCCAGTCTCCTAGTGAAATGTGATTGAGTGACCCAGACCTTCTGCACAACCCCAACTGTATAGCTAAAAATACTGAGCAGGCATTTTCCTCCTGAATACAGGAGAATTTAAAATAGATTTATTGAGGAACATTTCAAAGAAAGCAGTTACCATTAAGAGACCCGGAAATTACCATCTCAAATGCAAGGGACCAGCGGGTAGGTTAAGATGAGCAGAAATGGCACACATTCTTCCTAAAGAAAGCCCTTGGCATTTTCTACCAGTTGGAGAAGCGAATTGAGCTTCACCACTGACTCAACATGTGGCCTTGGGCATAATGTGTAATCTCTCTACCTCAATTTCCCAAGCAGTCAAATGCACATAATACTTAGTTGCTCCTGGTGAAGCTTTTAATTAATGCTTGCAACATGATTCGTTGCTTCTCAGATGAAAGGCACAGAAGTGGAGAGTATTAGCTATTATTTTTATTGGAGTCCACCTGCCACAATTATCCACCCTAAATTATTCCATCCATGCTAGATCACCTCCATTTCAGCCTCCTAAAATAAGGGGTGCAACATTCTTGCAATTCCGATTCCTAAGCTAATCATCCACAGCGAAACATTCGTTTTGTGTAAGGATCATCAATGGACATGCTGTAAACTTTAGGCCTGTGATCCAGCATCCCCCAGGGAAATAGACACACAACCATAGCTTAGCAAGTTGAGACGCTAGCCATTGCAGTACATGACTTGCAAGAACAAAGAACCTCTCAAAGAGAACCTGGTGTGAACATGGCCATGACTCCAGCTAACCCTGCACTCTAGGTTCAGTTTTGTTCTTGTTTTGCTGGTAGGGACGTGGCCGGGTGCAGTTAGACACAAGGGAAAGCCGTAATTCAGAGGATTTCCTCCAAATGTCATGGTGCTCTCCAGCCTCATTCGTATCCTTTCTGTTTGTAAAAATTCCCTTTGGAATGCAAACAGAATCACTAGTGTCTCGACAAAGTCTTTGAAAATAGCATGAAGCAAAGTACAGCATGAATTAAAAAATTATTAAAAGTCCAAAGCGCTTGACTTACGAGGGAAGACTGCAAGAACTGGGTTTGTTTAGTCTGGAAAAGAGGAAACAGAGAGCCAAGAGGACAGGATAACAGTTTTCAAGTACCTGAAAGGTTGTTACAAGAAGGAGGGAGAAAAATTATTCTCCTTAACTGTCCATGATAGGACAAGAAGCAATAGGCTTAAATTCCAGCAAGGGAGGTTTAGGTCGGACAGTAGTAAAAAATTCCTACCTGTCAGGGTGATTAACCACTGGAATAAGTTCCTAGGCAGGTTGTGGAATCTCCATCATTGGAAGTTTTTAAGAGCAGGTTAGACAAACACTGGGGTGGTTTAGATCAGTGGTTCTCAACCTTTTGCGGGTCATGACAGACACACTCGGTGACATGTCATGACCCTACAGGACACACCAGCCCACTCCCCCCCAGACCAAATCCAGCCATCTCCCCAGCTCTCTGCAACACACCACTGTGTGTGGTGACAGTGGTTGAGAACTGCTGGTTTAGATGGTACATGGTCCTGCCATGAGTGCAGGGGACTGGACTTGATGACCTCTCATGCTCCCTTCCAGTTCTATAATTCTATGATTCATTCATTATCTTTCCCTACTTCTTCTCGCTGCGGCAGAAAGTCAGCCCATCAGGCTTTAATTGCTGAAAATATGAATCACTTTTGCCCAATTTCAGCATATCAGAATCATTCAACATTTTATTTGTTTACTGGAGCGCTTGAGGATTTGTTAATGTGCTTGCCGAGCACCCAGAAGATGAAAAGCACTCAGTAGGTGTTAAATACATTCCAGGAGCTGAGCTGATGCAGTGAAATCACACTTAAAGCCCAAGTGTGACAACTGGGAAACAGTGGTTTCATGGGAATAAGACCACAAGTATCAATCATGTAGGCTATGTCTCCACGTGGCCAAATAAGTCGACTTAGCATGTCCACACTCAAAAATTAAGTCGACTTAAAGGGGACCCTGCCAAATCAACTTAGAGCGTCCACATTGGACGCCTAAGTTGACTTGTAGGGGTTAGGTGGACCTGGGACAAGTCCACGGTGGCAGGGGCCCTGCCAAGAGCCGGGAGCTCAGCATTTGCCCCATTGTACCTGGGTACAATGGGGGCTGAGCAGGACAGGGACACTAGCAGGGCATAGGAGCAGGGTGGGCAGGGCTGTGTCCTGCCCTGGGGGGGGGGGCAGCACGCCAGGCCCTGCCTGTGCCGGCGACCCTGGCAGGGAGGGCAGTGGGGGAGCCCTGAAGCCCTTTAAGTCGACTTTAAGTCGATTTAGGGCTAATCTGCCTCCACACTGGCTAAGTCGACTTAATAAAGTCAGCTTAGTCAGTAAAGTCAACTTTAAACTAGGTTTTATAAAGTCGACGTTAAATTTCCTTAAGTCGACTTAAGGAAAATGTAGTGTAGACGCAGAAGCAGGCATAAGTCGACTTCAGGGTGAGCTAGGCACTCTAGCAGATCGTGTTTCTTTTGGTGTCTGCCAGTGACCATTGCTTCCAAGCACCAGCTGATTCCACATCAGATCCAGAAAAGCCTGCGCCCATGTTCCTCACCTCCCTCATTACAGCCCCACAGTGTTAGCTTTTGGAACACATGAACCCATTAGCCACACGAGTCCTGCACTTTTCAGGGGGCAAGAGGGAAAGGAGAAAGAACTGTGCAGCCATTCATAGCGGGCAGGGTACTTCTAATGGAGCTAGGCCGGGTACAAGCTCCGACAGTCGGCTGCTTATGGGCTATCAGTGCATATCAAAAGCACAACAGATGGCCTTGTCTACAGTAAGTTTTTAGCTAATGGAATAGCTGCACCTGTGATGCAAACCGCCACATTGATGCAATTTACACGAGTGCAGCTGTAAATCAAACTGTAGAATTTCCCCAGGATAAATTACAACTAGCTTAAAGGTTTGGTTACACAAATGGCTAAAAACCCATGCTAGACAAGGCCTCAAAGTAATGTACAGCTGCTTTCTAACCTTGGATCTGACACTCCCTGGGCTTTAATCAATTCACTTCTCCTTCCTGTGACTGCTTCCTAGCTGCCAATTACGCTTGCCGGCTCTTTCCCAGGAGAATTATGATGACTTAATTAATGTTTGTAAAGCAATGCTCTCTAAGTGCTAAAGTTCACCTGCATGTTTATGCAATGCCCACTGGCTTTCAGACAGGCCACACTGCTTGCTTTGAGAAGTGTGCCTTCAAATGCTCTCTGAAGAGCTACAAGCAGTCAAAGATTCCACTGCCCTTATGGGTGGTTGGTGGTGTGCTCCGAGTCCTGACATGTGTTGGTGGTCATTCAAGCACCCTGAGGATTTGCCTCATCAAACTCAAAGTTTCAAAAGGAGTAGTCGTGTTAGTTTATCATAGAAAAACAACAGAGTCCTGGGGCACTTTTAAAGACTAACAGATTTATTTATCGCATGAGCTTCCGGGGGAGAAAATCCCAGTTTATCAGATGCTTTGAAGATGGGAAACCCTTAAAGGCACCCTAGGGCTAGTGACATGATCACATTGCAAGGAGGTGACTTTCACTTGGGATCGAGTCTGTGCTTCACCCAAAACTGACTCTGATCTTCATAATCTGAGTGACGCCAGAAAGCCCAAAGTGCTTTTTCCAACATTGTTGTGAAATAATAATTTCAAGAGCTTTAGAGCACACATCACAAGCCACCCTCGTTCCATCCAATGTGAGATTCAGGGGGAAGTGTGATATGTGGCATGAACCAGGAGGAATTTCAAGGAATTAAATCAGACAAGTGACAGCGGAATTTATACATGACACCTCACCCAAAACAACGCAAACTTCACTTCCGTGGAGCACAGAGCTGGTCGTCTTCTCTGGCATTTACAGGACCATGCGCTCTGAGGGGAAACTGCATAACTCCTGAACAGAGGACCAGCTTGTGAGCTGTCACACAAAGTATTCATTCCAACTGAAGCCACAAGGAGCACTCAGATAACGGCTCAGTGGCAGGAGAAAGGGACTCGCAATCACATCTTTCGGAAGAAGCAATATAGAACTTCACCACTGATCTTTCCGTGATGTAGGCTGACAACAGCTGACCATATCTGAGGAAGCCTCTTTGACACAGCTATTGCTACAGCTGATTAAGACGTGCCAGGGCTCATCACTATGCGCACATACTTGAAATAACCTCGAGGGGCAGGAGGACAGGCCTGTCCGTTTCTGGTTTTGATGACTAAGAGTATAAAGTGAATTCCTACCCGTTGCTGAGCAACATGCAAAACAGGGATTTTAAACAGGAACTTAAAAGTAGGTAAAAGTTGCAAAGATTGCGAATGTGAAGTAGAATATGCTTTTGGACGATCATAGTGGTGCAGGGCTAGGAAGTTATTTTCCCGACACCAACCTTCTGAACCCTGATCAGAACAGATTTAAACAGTGCTAGTGCCTGCTAGCTCTCGTCTACACTTACAGCTGAACTGCGCGTAGAACCAGTTCAGTTACCACGGTAACAGCCACTCATCCTAATGATTCAATTTTTCCTGTGTAGATAAAACTGTCATTTTTCCTCAAGGTGCTGCTGTTTGCCCTATTTTATTCTAAGCAGTTGTGCATTTGGGTATAAGACTCAGATTGAAAGAGAGAGGGGCGATTTTCACCTTTTTGAAGAGGTAAGCTATATTATGGGGTGGGGGAATGTCAGCGGTAAGTGTAACTTGCTTGGCATTAAGATGTCTAGAGCCAGTCAGCCAGGCCCTATCTGCACTGTGCAGTTTTGGCTGGTTTTTATAGCCTTCCGCACAAAAACTCAGAGGGCTACATGTCATCAGCAAGTTTTGTCAATACTTTTGATTAGCATCTCCACTTGCTTAAACCGATGCATCAAGCAGACAATGTGGAGCACTTCACAATCAGAAGACCTTGAAGCACCCCCAGGGGAGAAGGTATAGGAACAATAGCGGTACATACCGCTACAATACCGAAACAAAACAAAAACCCCCAGTCCCTTTGCTGGTTTCCTTTCATATGGAAAGGTTACATCTGTAAGTTGCAGCTCTCTTGTAACATGGCTTTATAAATTGGGATTGTTCAGGATGTTGCAATTTATTAGCTATGGATGTGGATTTAATCAAGGAAGAGACTTTCTTTAATCCACCATAAATAAAAGACACTATGGACCAAACTTTTCACTTCATTTGTTAAACAGAGGCTGCAACATACAGCGATACAGATACCTCCGCATAGAAGATGGGGATTTATACATGCGAGTCGAGTAACCACATGCAACTGCCAAATGACAAGTAATTTCTTGCTTTGTATCTATGAGTACTTGTATCTATATCCATTTTTAACAGCTACTGAACATTTGTTCCATAAATGTGTTTGGGTCTAGCATTTTCCACAGAAAGTTCAACAGTACATAAAAAAAACTGCATTCTCTCTCCTGTTTACATCCTCCTCCTGAGACTTTGGTATGGTACACATACCCTAACCCAAGACCATCTGCTACAAAGCAAATAAGCCAGATGACAAGATCAGTGCCCAAATGAAGTTTAGTTTAGACATCTGCCAGAGGTATTACTTTTGCATAAAAATTAAAGTGCATATAGAAAGACCAAGGAGAGCATCTATTTACTACCATCTTCATCCCTATTTCTATTTGCAAGAAGAAAAATTGCCATCTGCTATAGCCAGACTTCATTCTTTTGCAAAATTAGTTCTTGTGTCCACATGATGCATCTTACCTTCAGAAAAGTTATGAATGGGCCCAAGATTCGTTAATTGCTTGATTTGTGTTGCCTAATCACATCATCATCAGCTCACACCACATTTGCACCTTTCCTAGCCTACAAAGGCAGGATCTTCTTAGGACTCCTTTGTGCTGTATATTTTAGAGTGGAGCTTTGCAAGGAGAGATGGTAGAGCTGATAGTTTAAGAAAGCAAAATATTTTTATATTATTCTGCAGAGAAAAAGTTGTCAACATTTAGGAAAACAGTTCATATGAACCACTGAGTTACACACACAGGCTGAGCAGTGAGGATCGCCCTTCCTGTGCTTTTATTAGTTTGGAGTATGGCATCACAAGATATACAGATTCCCACGGTAAAAACCCTAGTGCAATGCAAGTTGTGAGACAAATGAACATGCTATTGGCTGGAGAATAATTTTCTTAAGTAGGGACAGATAAACAAGTAGAGCAGAAAATTGGACAAAAATCTGTCTTCCGTTAATTCATAATTTTTTTGATAGTTTGGACACTTGCCAAATATGAGTAACTTACTACTTGTGGAAAGACAACAGAGTCTTGTGGCACTTTTAAAGACTAACAGATTTATTAATCGCATGAGCTTTCGTGGGAGAAAATCCCACTTCGTCAGACGCTTTGAAGATAGGAAAGTTACAGAGTGGGAGGAAATTAAATGCAGGGGAGTGTATGACATAGCATCAGGTCAGGCTGTAACAGCAAATCAAAGTGCCACAAGACTCTGTTGTCTTTCTACAATAGACTAACACGGCTACCCCTTTGGAATTTTACTACTTGTGGCTACTGATCACAGTGCTGCCACTGGGCTGTAAGATGGCAGCAATTATTTGGGATCATAGCATGAATATACAGAGTACCAAGATCTCGAGTCAGTTCACTATTGTTACAGATACAGACTGTAGGAACACAAATGTTAAGAATCTAAGATTTATTTTAAAGGTAGGTACACGTCACTTTAATTTAGTTCAACTTGTGTGAGCAACATGGATGCGAAATCTGAGGATCTCATTGCCTTGACATTTAAATATTGATCAGAATATATTGTTCGATGGTTGTGGACTCACCTAGAAAGATATGTCCAAGACAAAATGTTATACGCTCACAGCAGTGGTGGATTTAGGCATGTATCCTCTCACCAAGAGGACAAGATGCTTCACACAAAGATGGTGCATGCTCTGTCAATTACGTAACATACCTAGATGAAAATTAGTGATAGCCTTGGGCAGTCAGTGTTCTGTTAATATAGGGGGCGGCAAACTCCAGCATGCATGCCAATAGTGATACACAAGCCCCTTCAGAGCGGCATGCGGTACCCTCTGTGGTGCTGCTGAGCTGCTCCTGCTGCCTAAGATGCAGACTGGAGCCAAGGCCCAGGCACACTGTGGAATGCAGCTCCGCTCAGCAGCGTGCCTGGGGACGCCATGAAAAGAAGCCACCTGGAGCGGCTCCTCTCTGCAGCGTGCCTGGGGCAGCAGTCCCCACGCATGACACCAAGAGGAGCCGCTCCTGCTGGCTTCTTTCCATGGTGTGCCTGTGAAACCACCCCCGCTCTAGCCCTGGCCATTGCTGAATTTTCAGGTGACAGCCACTTAAAAAAAAAAAAAAAAAAAAAGCAGAGGAAGCCATCAGCACTGGCAAGGGTCGGGGAGGAAGGTCGGGCATGAGGGTCAGCAAAGGTTGCCAATCCCTGTGCTAATGTCTTGAAATAAAACTTGCCTAATCAGAAGCAAACCCTGCCAGGAACACGACTCTGAGCATCCACTCAGGCCTGGCTCCCTATTGAGTACAGGGGCACTGTCAAGGTTAGAGTCCTCGTGTTCAACGCACCGCATGGAGCAATAACCTCCATCTCATGCATCAGATGAAGTGGGATTCTACCCATGAAAGCTCAAGCGATAAATACACTTGTCAATCTGTGAAAGTGCCACAGGACTCCTCCTGTGACAGCAGTGTTTCATGAAACAATGAACTTGAGAGATCTTCTATTTTTTAAAATGGGACGAGCTCATACTGCCATGACAGGTGTGATAGAAACTATGGCTAAGACAAAGTTAAATTTATTCTAGTTGCTGTAGACTGGGAATTTTTTATTATTATTATTGCCCATTGAATACTATTTATTTTACCTTTCTCCAATCCTTGCTTCACTATCAGGTGAGAGTTGCTGGAATACTCCTCTGGCTCCTGGCACTGGCCTGATTGAAATTAATTGAATACCTCTCTTTAAAGAGAGTGAAAATTCGACTTCTACTGCCATAGCCAGATGTGCATATAGGTAAGCTACTTTAAAATGACTCTGGAATAAGGCAGAACTGTGGCCCCTGTAGATTGCCACTTCAGGTAGTTGCACAGATTATTTTTGTTGAATAAAAGCTTAGAATTCAGTGATCACAAAAGCTAGAGAACCCACAATTTCCACTGATAGTTTGTTCCATTAATCAACATCCTTACTTAAAAAGAAATGAATGGCTTCAACTTCCAACCAATGGCTCTTCTTATGCCCATCTCCAGTGGGTTATGGAGCTCTTAAATACCCACTATTATCTCCCTATTAAGGTACGCAAACACCTTATAAAACAGTGGTTTTCAAGTTCTTTTTTCAAGACCCAGTTGGGAAAAAAAATCATTTATGCCGGTGACCCAACTACATCTTTGAGCAACGCATTCCAGACTTTTGGCGGCAGCATGTGGCGCCACGACCCAGTGCCTGAGGGTCTCCGACCCATGGTTTGCAAACCACTGTTCTAAAGGCGAAGTATTACATCTACAGTTACCTTTGGCAGAGCTTGTAATCTCAATAAATGAGATCAGGTTTGACAATACCCATTTTCCACAAAGCCGTGTTGACTTGTGTAATCTACCTGAATCCTGTATCAGCCCTTCCATTATTTTGCCTAGAAGTGAAGTCAGTTTAGCCAGCCTATGGCTATTCTGGTCATCCCATTTGCACCTTTTGAATCCTGGTACACCAGCGCTCTTACAGTCTTCTGGACTTCTCCTCATAGTCTAAAGATTTATTTAAAATTATCCAGGGGCAACAAATCTCAAACAATTTTTAGGTGCAAGTTATCCAGGCCTATAAATTTTAAAATGTTTGCCTAACAGATGTTTAGCATCCTCCATTGCCAATGGACTGGAACTTACTTCCTCATCTGGTACGAGTGTATCACCCTGCATCTTTCCAAACAGAACAATTAAAGCTAAACCTCTTCTGTGTTTAACATGAGCCATTTTACCATCTCCAATTAGTAATGGCCTAAACAAATGCTAGGATTTGTTTTGTTCCTAGCATACTCTTTATCTTTACTTCTGCCAGCCATGGATTTTTCTCTACTGTCTTTAGCTTCCAATTTCAATACTTCATAGCTTCTAAATTGTATGCTGCTGTTTCACATTTGGTATATATTGCTTTTAGCCAAACTGCCCTACCTGGATAGTGGAATCATGGGTTTCTTTGGGACCATCTAATAAACTTAAAAAAAAAAAAGTCCCTATTTGCACTCATGCCTCATTTTTAACAAAAAGTACATTTCTGCCATGATAAATGAACAAGAGACAATGGAACTTCATGGTTCCCTTATTCATTTTTCCTGATGTGCAGCAAAGCTTGTTTAGTTTGCAAGTAAACCATTACCTGCCAGCTCTATAGAACTTATCTAGGCCCTGATAATTTGTCAAGCTGGGTTCCAGCTCATACAGCTCAGGTAACAAAGTTACTGGGGACCAAATTATGTCCTCTGGCACCCATGCAACCTCAATCTACAGTGGGAGTGCACTGGTGATATTGAGGGAATAATCTGGCCAAATTCTTTACTGCCAGTGACTTGGGGGAGAGGAGTATTTGAAGGATGCAAATTCAGCTGGTGTGCGAGAGTCCAAGGTGAAAACTCTGGCAGATAAAAGTCTGCCAACTGAGCTAGTCTGATTACACAAATGATCAAGACAAAGAACTCTTCTCTAAATATTTGAATTTAGTGTAGGAACCTCTACACTTTTATACAAATTGTATGCTTGCATTAGGTGGTCATAAATGTTGGCCATCCGGCACACCTCTCCTTACATACTACACACAGAAGCATGTACACTAGGAAATCAAATGGGTGTTCAGTTAATGTAGGAAACAAGACAGCCATCACTTCCCATGTTTCACAACTTTAATAGAATATTTAACTATTCTGTACAAATTGAAAACACTGTATTAAGTTACAAATGTGTAAGGTAAGGCTGGAGCACTCTCTACATGCCTGGTCACAGTGTTGATAACAGCTGCTATTCGACTGCTGCCAGAGGTTGGCATTGGATACTTAAACTAGAAATGTGCACTTGAAAAATTCTGCGCAACAACATAAGGTAGTTTTGAAGACTTCAGAGTTTTAAACAAAACAAGAAACTGTGGAACAGAGTAATTTGAGTTTTGCAGTAAAACAGAACTTCAGATTTACTGAGTTAATTTAGATTTTCAGAATGGAAGTCCCTCCCACACTGAATATTAAGCGGTAAGATTACTGGACATTTTCTGGTTCTTTGGCTGCAACCCATTTCCATCAACAGCTATACTTTGCCCCATATGTTATGATTTTTCCCGCAAAAGATCTGTCATTTTGAAACATTTTAATTTTATCTGGCTAAGCTACTACATTGTGAGACCAAGTCAAATTTTCCTTATACAAGTACCCATGTTTTATGCAAACAGGAAAATATTTTCAAGTATATAAAAACTATTAAAAAGCACTAATTCAGTCAAAGTACTTACAAACATGAATAAATAAATAGAAAGATGAACAACTAAGTGAATCTTGAATGACACCTCCTTTAATGAAGAATTACTTCAATTTAATTGGCATTTACTGAGATAATAAATAGGACATTCAAAGCTGCTCACTCACTCATCTGATTTGTAGGATTGCAGGAAAAAACATTAAAAAGGAGAACAACTAGCAAAAGTCAAGTCATATTGCTGAATTTGTTTTAGATATCAAATGTAATTCGTTTAGTTTAGCTTCTTTGTATATTGCTTTCCCACAATTGTTAATGTTTCCCAAGAAAATGGGTAGTTTTTACTTTGTAATATGGACTAGTTCCCTATGAATAGGACAAAAGGCTGATCAGAAAGCCTTCAGAAAATTATTTAACTACAGTGTACCAAAGGCTGTAGAGTGTGCTTTATTTTAAACCTCATGTTTCCCAAATGCATTGAAGTCGCCACTGTACAAGTTAAGCAAAAAATAAGAAAAAAAGTTAGTGAAAATCATGCACTTGAAAACAAATGGATGTGAAGCATTGTTAATAAGATTGTGCTGCAGCAATGGACTATCCTGAACTGCAGGCCAGGTATCCAAATATATTTGTTACAAGTTGTTCAAATATCACTCTGAAGTGGTATTCCTTATTGTTGTTTGCATTCAGCAGGTTGGCTGGAATCTTTCTGTTTGGAGAGGAAAAAGAGAGAGTTAAAAACAAAGAAGCCAAGAACAGCAGTTCACTAAGTTAGGTTTGGTCATGAATCCTTTATAGGCATCTAGTTATAACCACAAATGTCTACTGGATAGGAAAGCTACAGGTAACGGGCTAATCATAAAGTGCTCAAATGCAATTCTTATTGGCTTACAGTTGCTCAACACTTCACAGATTATCATTCTATACTTGTATTCTCTCTACCATCTTCAACGTAGAAGCTAAGACTTTTAAAAACAACTTCTCAAGTCCACATTTAGGCTTCTAAACTAAGTGGCCCAGTTTTCAAGAGCACTGAACTCAATAGGAGCTGCAGAGTTCTCGGCACTGGGGGGAGATGACACACCTCCAAACTTTCCTCCGACTCCCACCCCCAGCTCTATGCTGGAGAAGATGGAAAGAATTTAACAAACAGGTTGTGTTCCCCTCATATGCCTTCTGCATCACTGGCTAATAACTACTCAGCTATTTAACACAGACCCTTCTTGTCAAACGTTCAGAAAGTAAAAGTACCTATAGCGCCACAGCAGAATAGAGAGTGAAACAACTATCTCCTTGGAAAAAAATAAGCAAGATACAGGTGTGTTGGTTAAATGCTCCAAGACCACCACACAACGTAACAGGATATATTAAATCTGAGCTCATCCTTCCCTTTATTTGCTTCACATCAGGTGTACTATAGATCTAGGGTTCTCTCCCCACCCGCCATATTTCTGAAGAAAAAATAGCTATAAGCAAGACATCTTGCAAGACAAAGTATCACTTAGTGACTGTAAAATAATTCTAGTTAACTATTCAAAACCTGAGCATTTCATACTGTAAAAAGCAACCATGTACATGAATAATGTTCATCATCAGGTGCCCAAGTGCCTCTTCCTAACTGTCTGGGTTTCCAAAGGACACCGAAATTGGCAATTTATCTGCACTGCATTAACTAACTCTAAACATGGTTTGTCTGTATTTTCAAGAAAGAATCCTCAGACTCAAAATAGTATTACAAAGAAATCTCAAAAAAATCAGGACATAAAAAAAGGGGCCTACTTGACAGACATCACTTGTAATCAAATTTTGCTGGTGTTTGATTAGCTGTGGATAATAGGGACACCATGAACAACTTCTTAGCCATTAAAAAAGCCTATTTGTGAAATAAAGAACAGTTCATGAAACTGCTTTGTAGTGGAGATAAATATCAAGTTGACTGACAGCAGTTTCCCTTTCAATATAATGGAGAGCAGAAACATCAACTATAAGATGGTGCTTTTATCAAAATTGCAAAACATGGCTAAATTTAACCCAAACACTTAACTCAGTAACAAAGGAATTAAAGATAGTTTACAGCACCATAAGCGTTTAGATGCTTTATTTTAACTCTACTTTCCATTTCCGTTCCTATCTGCCTAAACAAGGCTACATTTATTTTAAAAAGATCTAAAGTACTGACTGTTGTGACTGCTTCAGAGAAAAACATCATTTATTTCAGTTTTATTCATTAAGACAAAATCCTTGCATATTTTCTATTTAACTTCATTATTCTGTTTTCTACCACTTTAAAGCAATAAAGACATTTAAAAAAAATAAAATGCTGTTGCATAATTTCTGCAAGATACATAAAATGGAATACATATTGAAAAGTTCCCTCTGTGGCAGGTTTCACATGTTAAAACCTAGAAATAGTTCTAAATGCTATTTCATCAGACTGGAAATCTGTTTGTACAACTTGATGCATCTCTATGATCGTTTTATTTTCCATTATATATGAATACAGTACCTTGGGCAAAATTGTCAAAAGCACCTAAATTTCACTGTCTTTCAATGAAATACCTTAGGCATTTAGAACTGTAAATCCCATTTTCAAAAGCAGCTTAAGTGCTTTTGAAGGTTTTACCCATTAAATGCAACTGATATATAAATGATCTAAAAGCCAATATTTCACACAGTAAATTGCTTTGTCTACCTAAATCCAGAGTCCCCAAGCACAAAAGTAAAATAAATATGGGTTTATATAGCATATTCAGAAGGCTAACAAGGTCTAGTTTGACCAGACTCGGGAAGTTCCAAGACAAGGGACCTTTACATGGAAATACCCTGCCAGAAGACCCTCTCCACCTCCAGTTTTAATGTGGGGGAATGGAGGGTTGGTTTAACTTATGAACCGTCACCATCTACCGCTACTGAAGTATAACAGGGAGCAAAGTGATCTCTTAGGAAACCAAGACCCAAAGTATTTAGAGAGAGTTCTCTCTTACTCCTTGAGCTCCAACAAGTGCAGATAACATAGCACCAGTGCTGTGCTCCCAAGATAAAGCTCTGTTCAAAGCTGATAGCTGTCTCTCCAAGCTTCGTTTTCCAAATGGTCTCAGTGTAATGCTCTCTCTCTGTGGGGCTACAGACTAGCCTTGAAATGACACAGGAAGGGATAGCTATACTAAGGTTCATTTCATATAAAACCAAGTGTAGATGCAAAGTGATCTTTATCAAAGATACTGTTCCCGGAGAATCCAGTAATAGCCTAGAAATCTGCCAATACCCCCAAATTGTGAAGTTGTTATCCTACTGCTGCTGTGCCCAGTCTGCAGCCCCTTTCCTCCCGTGTGGTCTCTATACATAGGTCAGTTCACCAGGGTACAGCCCCAGGAGAAAGCAATGCTGACATGCTAAGAACGTGTTGCAGGCAGGCTTGCAAGGCAGCAGTCAAAGAAAGCAAACTGCAGCACTTTCCTTCCCTGGCTGCAGCCTTGCAAATCTGCCCATAGGTGGCACCTATCTTCTAAAACAGGTGGCTAATAAGTGGTATACCATTGCTTAATATCCAAATAGTTTCCAGTAAAATGTTCCCACTAACCAGAAGTTAGTAATATCAGGATTGTTTTTAAACAGAACGCAGTGTAGTTTATAGAATACTTGACAGCAGCCTATAAATATCTACACAGACAATGAATATTTAATAAGGGGATCTTTAACTAGTAGAGAAAGGTATAACATGATCAAATGGCTGGAATTTGAAGCTAGACCAATTTCATCTGGAAATAAGGTATATATTTCCAAGTGAAGATGATTAACCACTGGAACAATTTACCAACACTCATGGTGGAGTCTCCATCAGTGACAACTTTAACATAAAGGTATGCCCTAGGAATTATTTTGCGAAGTTCTGTGGCTGATGTTATACAGGTCAGACTAGATGATCACAAGGGTCCCTTCTGGCCTTAGACTCCATACATGGTTCCTTCTACCTTAACATCACTTCTACCTTGTCTGGACAAAGGTTCTGTCAACTAGCTCTGAGCCAACCCTCAGTCTCATTCAGATACTGGATAATCTGTTCCACCATCAGCAGTGTTAGATTATGAGGAGAGCTGGTTAGCTGCATTCTGGGGGGAGGAGGGCGAGAGGGGAGAGAGAGAAACCACTTTAGCCCAAGTTACCTAATTAAAACTTCCCAGCTGTTCTGTACAAATACTGTTTAATAGGCCATTAAACCAGACTCTGCAGGTGAGAGCCTTCAAGTCAAACAAGCCATTACCCAGAACTATTACCTAGAACCTTAGAGAAGAGAGGAGAGGAGACAATTAACATTTCTTTGCTTTTCATTTTTTGCTCCCCCTCCTTTTTTCCTTCACCATCACTTGAAAGATATACATTGATTAAGGTACAGACTAGACAGTATAACCATTAGTGGCTCCACTGGGCCTGAATATTCTTCCTCTGACACTTGCTCACCCACAAGAAACATTTTTCATAGAATCAAAAAAGTCTGATCACAATTAGACCCAAATTGAATGGGGGTGGGGGGTTGTTTTTTGTTTTTGGAACCATCAGTCAATAAAATAAATAAGATCAGTTATTTGCTGAGCTCTAAGGTCAAGTCTTCTGCTCGGCCTGCAGCTCCATATTTGCAGTGTGTTGGGGAGGGAAGGAAGGAAAAAGACAAACCCAAGATAACTTCTCTGTTCAAACTATTTTCCTATCTCCCATATATCTAGCAAAGCACGGCAGATTAAATGCTTTTCAACTACACCCTTTCCAAGTCCTAAACTGATATTGAAGTCTAGACAAATATTTCAAGTAATGGCTCTGCTCATTAACTGTAAAGTAATAAAGTCATGAAAGTTAGTCTGTTTTGATTCCCAATTCTTTGATTCATATTAAGAATATGTTTATTCAAAAGGCAATACTGACGATAGATACTCCCATTCATCTTTCCAATACTGTTTAATGTTGATATTGTTTGAGACTGGAGATAGCGCTGGGTAATTTAAAGAATACTCCGCAATCCTCCTCTCTCTCAATTTTTTTTTAAAAAACCAATATGCTTCTGGAAACCTTCCAGTCTGTGGTATCTTGAGTACTCCATTTTATTCCATATTTTAAATTTGACATTCATATCTCATTCCTTATCTACTTATTTCTGGACTGTAGATTTAGATCCTTAATAGCACGCTGGGCACCAACTACTGTAGGATCAACAAAAGATACTGAGCACTAAATATGTGTGCTCAGTCAGGCAAGGCAAAAACCAGGCATTTAATTATTTGGAAGCTATACTATGCATTAAAAAGGTTAACGAGATCTCCCTGCTCTCAAGATTCAGACATCACCTCAAGATGTCAAAGCTGGTATGATCCTATTATCCCTTAATAAGTCACCAACGTATGACTCTAAAGAATGGAGGAAAAGCAAGCATATTCATCGCATCAAAACACACCAGTTGTAAGTAACTTCACAGGGAAGAAGTGCATGTAAGTAGCTGTGCTAGAATATGGAGTTCCTGAAAGGTTCATCCTATGTAGTGAAGACATTTTGCACAGGTTACCAGAACAGATTTGCTGCTCAGTGATGGGGACTTCTGCCAAGGCTGCTTTGAAGATGGATCAAGTACTCTGAAGTATCAGCTGTTGTCCTCTCCCGAAGGAAGACTTCAGACCTGGAGTACTGACTGAACTGTGCTGGTTATTTCAATGTAGCCAGCTAGCTACCCTTCTCCCCTCAATGATATCATACTCATTCCTTCAGCCAGCTGGCATGCCAGGTAGACTGTGCCTTGGAGGATCCAAGACACTCTTCTTGGCACATTTTGAAGCTTTTATAGCAATTTGGCTCCTTATACAGCCCTTCCAAATCTAACACCTTTATATGGCACCAACCTTTTGCATACTGCTTTACAGAAGCTGAATTGATATGGCTCTGCCTGAGCTGTTTAGCATCGAAAGTAAACAAATTTAGGCTATGTGGGAAGGGAAATAAAAAAGCAAGTATGTTCTAATATTTATATAGCAGAGGCACTTAGGCAAGAAAGGAAGAGCAAGTAGCACAGGAATGGAAGTCAGTGGAAAATAAAGCAAAAAGTGGATTTAGGAGGAGAGATTTGAAGGAGAGTAAGGATTCTAGGTGCATAGAAATGGGAACGTTATCTCAGGCACAAGGAACGGAGGGTGAATAAAAAGGAGGAAGACAAGAGTGGACCAAGTGAAGGGGATAAAATAGGAGCAGTGGGAGATCAGATAGCAGGACAGAAGTCTTGCAGATCAGGACAAAGATTATGTTTTATTGTGAAAGATGGGGACCCAGTGATGGGAAGATGAGAACTGGGGAGTCCAGGTGAGTGAGAGACTATGATATGAATGAGTTTGACACTGGAGATAGGGGCTGCTTTTCAAAGCAAGAATATTTGGAGAAACAGTCACAAAAATTCAGTCTTGAGGTTGAGTAACAGGAAACAGTGGAATTATCAATTATAATCAAATCAAGGGAGATAGGGAGGTGTCGGGGGGGGAGGGGAGAAGAGTCCAGGTTGACATGTATTTTGCAAAGTAGCAGGCAGCTATGAGGAAACAGAAAAAACAAAGACAAGCTTTGGGAAAGAGCAGGAGCAGATAGATTTGAGAAGATCTCATGTGAACAGACAACAAAATCCACGATGAAGAGGAAGAAAGGAGCACTGGAGAACAGGAGAAAGAGGATCCAATGAAAGTAACATCATAGGAGGTGTAAGTGAACAAGGAAAGGACATAATCACAAAGTCCAAAAAAGAAACTGAGTTTTTGGAGAAATGGATGGCTGACTGCCAGAGACAGATTACAGAAAAATACTTAGATTCAGATTAAGTCACGAGGGCCAAGGACAGTTTAAACTAAAGTTAAGGAGCAAACTAGAGCAGAAAGTGAGTTTTCAAGTGTGCTGTAAATACAAATCTATCAATGAAGAAAAACTAAGTCACAGTAAAAAGACACCGTATAAACCCAGGTACAAGAAAAAACATCTGTGCGACAAGTCTCAAAGGTGTAACTTGTATCCTGAGAATGTCTGTGTATACAATACATGTTACCTTGGAGTACTACAATGCAAGCATAACTTGCAACAGGGAGGCAAGGAAATAAACTAGATACAAATCCATTTTAATATTAGTCATGATTATCCATCCATAGGTATTTCTTTCTACACTTTTCTGAACGGCAAGTGAGGACTAAAACCTCAGTTTCCGCTATTTTTTTTTAAAACCAGAAAAGGTAGCTATAAACAAACCACATAGCATGGGCTACACATTGGAAGCTTGGAAGTTAGGTATGAATGGAATTCCACCTTACCTAGAAATGTATGAATGATAAACAGACTTAAATTACACCTAAATGGAGAAAAAATTGAAAGGAACTGTCAGTATGAAAGAAAGTGAAATGTACAAAATTATACAGGAGGCAACAACCGTAACATTCCAAGAGCGCGCAAGACATGGATCTGCAGAATACCACGCTCCACAGGGCACACTATTGAATTCATATCTACATCACTGCAAATGTGTACGGCCACTATAATTAAGAATAGAGTAACTGGCATAATTCGTTACTTCCCTCCTCTGAAGCATCTTGACTCCATTACTCCAATGTTATATTTTTTAATCAGCAGCTCACTCTTCGTTGCCCTACAACTACTCTACCCTATTCTGGAGAGCCATGAAAACACAATGTGAAATATTGATTCAAATTGCCAGTTTTATACACTTATTGCCATTAAAGAAATGGAAAGATGCTACTTTAACACCAAAACAACTCGAACAGTCTCCTCCCCCTCTTCATTAACTACAGTTACTAACTGTTCGGGTGACTTAATTATGGCTGAAAACTGACTAGAGGGGGAGCAATGCCCATCTCTCACCGAGTTTTATATTCGGTACTATCTTTCAGCTTTTCTTCTGGTTGAACACTATGACATGATAGCAGTGTGAGAGAATCAGCAAGACAAAGAAAGGAGCAGTGTTGCTGTAGGACAAAGTAGATGGAGCTCACAAACAGACTTGTCAGAAAGACACTAATTCATACTACAACTAGACCTCAAACTGCTATAAAATGTTCATCCACAAACCCTGTAAATTGGTTTATTTGCATATATTTAAATAGTCACCTTTAATTTTATACAGGGAGATAGGAAACCAATACATCCATTGCATTTATTCCCCACTCTAGCTGAAAAAGTTAACGTGCCTAATAAATACTGTTATTACTGATGCAACTTTTAATTATTAAGGAAAATATTTAAGAAAACCTGCAGTTCAGAAGTTAATTCCCTTCAGAGTATAAGGTGTAAAAGAACAGGCATGAAGATAATGACCATAACGTAGTATTTTGATAAATTGTTCAAGATTTCAGTTTGCACTATTCTAATATGCTATGCGAAGTCAGTATGCCCAAACAAAGCTAACCTTAGGATCGCTCTCAGTATCCTCCTCTTCCTCTCCCTCCTCTTCACCTTCCAATTCCTATGATAAAAGAAAGAGAGACTAAGAGGAATTAAAGTCAGTTAAAACTGCTTACAAGGCACAAAGCCAACTATACAATTAGTGTCTACTACTGCATTCCTGAATGTTGTTTCAAGTTGTCAAAATTAAATCTTGGGTTAAACAAAACAAAAAGTAATATGGCCCAGAAAGTCTCAAATGTCAGAGTAGACTGAATGCAACATTCCTGTGAAAGTTACTGTAATTACACAGAATAAATAAATAAATAAAAAGTTGTACCTGTAACACAATTTTGAGTTTTGTACTTCTGGAAAAAAACTAACAGCCAGTAGATCTATACAGTTTTGTTCCTCATTTTAACCCTTATCTCATCTTTGAATAGCCATCTGTCCTGTGGCACACACTTCTTTACTACCTGGATGGATCCTTTCTGTTCCTCCTCTTGCAAAACATGCCTAATCTCAAGTTGTAGTATGCCTCAAAGGAGGCAGAGAGCCTGTCTCTTTTTCCATCTGCTTTGACAAGATGAAAAGCTTTTTAGTGCAAAAAGACTAGAACTCCTGTAGAAGCAGGGAAAAAGGACGCACCATGATGTGACCTGTCAGCTCACCAGTCTGTGAGAACTGCTGATATACTCCATTCCAGTATCTGATTAGGTCCTACTACCATGGCATTGTCACAAAAAAGATTCAAGCATGTCATGGTGAAAGGGGCAAAATTCAAAGAGTTATCTTGCCAAGGCACTGATTTGCCCTCAGAGTTGCAATTTTATATTCTTTTAGCAGAAAGATTTTGTATAGAGCTTACTACTGTGCTTCTGCTCTGGTAATACTGAAATAAACTGATCACCGTACAAGAAAACTACCTGTGGCCTTAATTAAACCCCTTTAATTAAGAATTTTAAAAATGTACTTCCTTTTTGGGAGGACCAAGACTGCTCCTCGAATATTTAAAACAGTTCACTAGTCTGGTCCCATGACCCTCCCCAAAAGTGTTCTTAGGATAGTATTTCCCATTCGTCTTCCCTGCAGCTCTAGCTGTAACTTGGTACACAAAGACTTAGCAGTGCAATGCAATCTTCACAATCACCCACAAAACAATTTTAACATTAAGTCATGGTTAAAAAATGGAAGTGACACTCCATACCTCCTTTGTCAGCTATTAAAGAGGTGCAACTGTATTTAGGTAATGCAGCTCTGAAGATACTGGAAATAATGTGCACTTTTATGGGATATACTTAGAGCAAAAGTTAGAACAGGTATCGATTTTACAGCTGCTTAACGTTAAGCTATAAAAGCTATTTCGTAGAGGAGTAAGACCATGGCACCATGCAATACACAAATCCCTGTCTGTCCCATACGGGACCACGTATTTCTATTTCAGAAAAGAGAATATGAATTAGTAATCTTCAATAGACAGTAGGTATCTCACCTCCTCTTCTCCTTCCTCTCCTTCTTCAAACTAAAACAAAAACAAACATTTTAGCTTTGTAGAATGGTTTATGCAATTAGCTACAAATAGGCATAGCAAATTCAAGCACAGTACATGAAATCTAGGCAGGCAGCAGCTGTTACTTTGGCTGAGGGCGGGGGGCTTCCGTGTCGTGAATGGTTGGCTATAGTGCCAACTGTGTCATGACACAGAAAAGGTTGAGAACCCCCAGTCTAAAGCAGTAACCCTATTTCACAGGAGTGGATGGGGATATACAGAACTATGGGACTTGCTTAACAAAGAGTTGGTGGCAAGGTGTCCCAGCTCATCCCATTCTCACATCTTATGACCATTATACTTGCTGTAGCCTCTAAATAAGGCTGCCTTTGTGATAATTGCCATTTAATCTTATATCAAGAAAAACGGTGGCAATTTTTTTTTGTCATGTGCCAACTAAGTAGTGCTATTTCATTCACGACTTGCCTCAGTTCAACAACACAACTGATAGGGTACAATCATTAGACATTATCTCAACAAAGAATATAAAAGTTTAATGTATTTGTGAAAGGAGGAGCCACAAGCTCTACTTCTAATTTACGAATTAAGCCACTTTTACAAATGTGGATGTTAACTAATGGAAAACTTTTATTTGCTTCTTGGCGAATGTACTCGTCAAACAAACGAACTATTTAAGCAAATTAAGAGAAACTTAAAAGCAAGAAATTTTAAAATAAAAGGGTGCCATTACCCTCGTGACTATTACATTTATACTAATGCAAGTTTAATCAGTATACTGGTGTCTTCTGCTGCATTTAGCAGTGTCTTGAGCATAAGACTGCTTAAATATTTTCTTTGATTTTGAAGATACCATAAAAAAAACATTTTTATGTCAAAGCTGCATTTGAATTATTTGCCTAAACCAAATTGGTAAAGGCAGTAATTTATAAATACACACATTGTAAAGAAAAAGGCCAATCCTTAGTACAGAAATCTTCTCTTCTGCCTCTAGCCAGTGTTTTAAATGCTACTTTAATATGTCCTGCTTCCTCCAACAAAATTATTGTGAAGTTGCCCACTCAAGGAAACCAAAATTTCAGATGCTGTATTTCTTCATAAGTCAATCAAACATGCAACTACAGTTCAGCAAGCAGAGTTATGACCCAAAGTGCTCCTGGCTCAGTTCTGTGAGCTATAAATAATGGGGGTATGGTGGTTGCTGCCTTGCCCGAAAGAACCCCCTCTACCTGATTTCTGAAGTTTTAGGCAGTCACTGGAAGGTTTCTAAAAAAGGTCAAGTCAGTTTGTCTCCTGTGACCCTATTCAAACAGTTCTCACTGTATCTGATTCTGACGAGTCATTTATTCCCACTATCAAAGAAAAACCAGCTCTGCTTTTTTATTTGTTTTACTCGAGAAAGTAACGCTATTTAATAGTTCAGCCAGAAGTACAAGAGGCAGCTTCTATAAAGAGAAAGCCGTACAATATAGGTGAGCAATATACATACATTATCATCATCCTCTATTGCTTCTCCAGTGAAATAAAGCACAGCACGTGGAACTATCCTTTCGCGGAAGAAGTGCCCAATTTCAAAGTCTGTGGCTAAAGTAAATTCTGAGTCTTCATCCTATAAAGTAAGTTAATTGGGTTTTAGAGAATTACTACTGGGAATGTTACACTACCCAGAGACAATACTATTCATGATGGTTCAGTGATATCCTGTGTCCCATTGACCTCTTGCCAAGAAGGAGTGTTGCAATACAGAGATAATGAGGATGAAGTGCAAGAGTCGAAAGTGGAAGAACTGGGAAAGTGCAGGGACCAATGATGAAAAGTATCTCATTTTAAAATCAAGCCAAAGCTCAGATTTCTTATTAGACAAAAGTCAAACTAATGGAAAAGTTGTGTGATTACTGATGTATCAATATGAGTAAAGCCTAGGAAGGGGAGCTTTAGGACAAAAGACATAGAAAAGATTTCGAATCTTGTTAAAGTGCGACTTACCAATGACTCTCCATCACCAGACACTACAAATAGAAAGAGGAAAAAAATCATTTCATATAGCACTTTGAAAAACCCAGCCAATCTGGTTGTTCAAGCTCACAGAATGTGCTATGAGGAGGTTTCTATTCCTAGAAGTATTGTGTGGATTAATGCTTGTTATATTACAATTGTATACCCTGAAAGCACTAGGTATTGTTAGCATTATTGAAAGAAAAAACAGTTTGGTTTCAGTCTAACTCACTCACAAAAATGAATTTAAAAGGACTGTATATGTTATAATGCACACCATATTATAATGAAGACCAGAGTTAAAAATGGCAATGCAGGAATTTTGATTTCATGTCTCATTGCATCAAAATGTTTGCACAGGGAAACGTCACCTTTGTAGAAAAACACTGAGTACTTACACCATATGTAGACTCAAAAGATGCACTTTTCAACCAACACCATAAACATTTTATCTCTACACTAAAACCTGACGAATTAAATAAAGCAGCTTAACTCTGTTAAGCAGTACTTGAAAAATAAGATGTTTTGCAGACGCTTGACAGATCTGGGGAAAGTGAAGTAGTATTTATGTACTGATATTAGCTACAAATTAAGGCCCCAATCCTGCTATAATACCAAACAGGCAGAATCCACTAGAGCCTCAGAAGTAGTAAGAATTCTCTTTGCACAACTAGGACTATGGTGCTTAAGGACATAGACCGGCTATCATTTAAGGAGGAGGTAACATGCAAGCAACAGATGGTACACTAGCTTCCATGCCCATCACAGAAGTGAGAATTTGGTGTCAATCAATTCTTATTTGCACAGTGGGAGTGTATGAGATGCCAGCGTACTGCTCTTCATTAGGGTCTAATCTAAACCTTTGCCAGTAGTGTCTTTGTTCATGACAACTTCAAAAAGCCAAAATGAAACCCTGGCCGAAGCAAGTAATTATTAGTATATTATAACTATATCTCCATTTATACCTGCCTATAAACGTGCACACATTCCATATGCAAGCATTTTCTGCTCCACGCATGTGGCATATATTATGAATAGACTTGGCCGAATTCAATACTTTTTGTATAATTGATGGTGTTTATTTTTAAAGCTTTTTTCCAAATTTTATCTATTTAGATTCACGGTTGCGCAAAATTACAGGATCAACATCACATGTAAAGATACATAAATTAAATATCCTGAAATCGAACTCCAAGAAGTTCAAGCAGCATTTTGCTCACTTTGCCTGTGTACAAATTTCCGTTATTAGTGGAAATATACGTTTCCTATGCAATCCACATTTACTGACAAAATACTTCCCAAGCCCAATTATGAAAGGCATGTGGTGACTGTACATGTGTTGGTGCTTCCAAGGCAGTTGATAGGTCATTTATAGAAGCAGATAAGACTACCAAAATACAATTATTTCAATCAATTCATCATCTATTAAGTTCACATGAAGAAACTTCTCAAGCCCACATTTTTAAAGAAGAGGTTAGAAGTTGCCATGAGAGACCAGTTTCGGATGGTTGAACTATTGTTTGCAGTTCAGGTAAGTACAGTTTAAAAATATTTTAAAGAGTCTACTTTTTAAACCATCCAACTTCAACAGTCTGCGGCATTTGGCTTTCTTATCAATTTAATTATGTTGGCTTCCGTGGTGAAAAGTGTTTACTATGAGAATTATGTAAATACTGTATTAAGCAAAATGTGTGCCATTTTCTTTGACTTTATGACTTATCAGTATCAATCTACCAACACCAAGATTTGTGAGGCAATTCAAGGAACCATATATTTACTCCAGACAGATAGAACATGCACTGGTAAGTGTAGAGAAAATCCTATTTCATCTTGAATGACATACGTAACAGTATGTAATGCCCAAACCTACAGCTCAGGCTAAATTCTTTTTGAATCACTGTAGCAGCAGCATGAAACTTAAGCTATCCTAAATAAGCCACTGGGATTACACTTATCATAGGGAAATCCCCTAGAGACAAAGCCAGCTAGCTCTGCATCAGTTGGTTCTTCTCCAGAGGCAGGTTTGGGACATGCGGTGGGTTAGCTGGAGTACACTCCAGACATCTTGCGTTCAGCAAAATGGCATCCAAGGCACCATTCCAGCCAGTATAAGTTATAGCACACCATGGCTTCACTAAATTGCAACAGAGGCCAACATGATTTTTGAGGATCCTGAGGATCAAAGTCCAAAAGTGGCAAAACTTCACACCAAAGAAACTAGCCCACTTTATTATCCTCCCCCAGATCCAGATGCAACTCTCAGGCAAGTTGTGAAAGTGGATGTTAATATGAAAAGAAAATAGTTTTGGTGGCATTTCTATTTAGATACTCCATCATGTGGCATCTACTGATGAAAAACCCCATGTAAGAGCAAGATACTATTACTAAAGAGGTTTTAACATATACAAGTAGGTGTTCTAAAATATCAAATGGAGACCAAAAAAGCATGAACGAAGTCCACTAGCAATTTTGCTTACGATGGATTAGCACTTGAATACAGTGACAGGCACTACAGCAAACCCTAAAATAATTACTGTAGCTACATCCTTTTCACCCTCAGGCTTAAGTGATAAGTCTATTGAAACCAACTGGGACCGGAAGTGAAGACTTCACACATTCCATCTACAATGGAAGTATGGAGCCACCCCGTGGCGAAAAGCAAAATATCCCTAACTTAGCAACATTAACAACACAGTCCAGCTGCAATAAGTTAACAAAAGGAGTCCTGTCTATACCGCTCTCCTTCAGCTCATATCCTCCTGTAGAATTATCTGATTGCTAAATGAGTTAGTCTAGTTATAATTCATATTCAAGACAAAAACCTGAGTCTAGTTATTACCAAACAACAACTTTTTCAGTCTGATAAATAGCCCTCATTTCAGGCTCCAGATACTCCGCTTTTGGAAAAATGAGAGCAACAAAATACTCAAACTCTCCCAACAGTCCCAAATCTTAGGATTGATTTATAGCCACTCATTTGAAGATGTTTATATATTAAAACAGTCATGTAATAAAACCAGAGTTACACTACACAGTATGGACAACACCTAAATGTAGCCAAGGTGAAGAAATTACTTTTACATGAACAGAGTTCAGGTAACTATGCAAAAATCCAGATTTTTTTGGCTGCTCAAACACACTTACCTTTTATGGGGCTGAAGAAGTTAAAAAAAGAATCATTGGGTACTTGTTTGGTAATTGTTCGAACTGTGCCTCGACCCTTGTGTTTCTGCTTCTTCTTGATTGTTTTAACTGTAACATTTTTTCCTTTCTTCCAGTCAATAGTACACCTAGAGACAGAACAAGAAAGGCTTTAAGGCAAAAAGACATTTGGGGGGAGGAGAGGGAAATAAGATACATCGTGCAATAAAACTTGAGGCAGCTCTAGATAGTTGAGATTGCTTTATAAACATGAAACTTGTTTTAAACACATGGCGCTACCAATACTATGGTTATGAGGACTAATGTTTAGTGTACAAACCAATACAGTAGAACCTCGATTATCCGGG
>ML685792.1:11236912-11258605 GCA_007922175.1 Pelusios castaneus | reverse complement strand
GCTCCTGTGGCCACCCGATCCCCCAGCTCTCATCAGGAGCTGCGGCTAAGCCGCAGCTCCTGCTGAAAGCCGAGCCCTGGGGATCCGGTCCCGGTTAACCGAATTTACGGTTAATTGAGGACCGGATAATCCAGGTTTCACTGTATTTTCTAAAATGTAGGGGCCAAATTCTATGCAGACCCTTCCACATAATTCTGTCAACAAAAACTGAGCCCAGAAACCTGCTGCATCTAGTCAGCTAGGTAATGGTGTGTGTTTGTGTGTAAGCGAGGACATGGCGAAAGTGCCACTATGCTCCTGGCACATCCCCTTTGAGCTTCAGGCAGCCAAGCATAAATTACAAGAGCTCAGTATTCGCTTTCATCCCAAGAATCAGAGGAGTCCGTTGCCCCAAGGGGACCACTCCTGTCCTGCTGGTGCTGGGGGGAGCTAGGGGGCCCTGGAGCCAGAGGCTGAGCTCTGCGCTCCTAGCCCGCCCTTGGGCCTGCTGGTCTGCCCCCGGTGCAGGGCAGGCCAGCACCTGTTGGCTCCTCCCAGGGGGCGGGACCAGATGGCACACTGCACGACCTCCACTCTGGCACAGCCTTCCAGGCCAATGGCCCTGTGGGGCTGCATGGCGCACCAGCTACCCTCACCCGTCTCCTCCCCAGGGTCAGACCAGCTGGAGCGGGGCCACAATGGGAGAATCCTCTGGCCCCATGGCTCCCCTGTAGGCTGCCATGCTGGGGGACAAGGGCCCCGGAGAGGGCCTTTCAGCACCTAATTCTAGTTTCAACTCTACTGTGATCCACAAAAGAGTCAAACAATAGGCACCTAAACTGACTTGATGCCTACATTTTTCAGAATAAAAGTTCTCTACTGCACACATTCCTGCCTCTGAGCATCCACACTGCTGCTTTCCTCTACGCGACCAAACATTCAGGTGCCAACTAAGCCCCAGAATAATTCATAAACAGGGGAAGAAAGGTATTCAGCTGCTTAAGTGACCTACTGGGCCTGATCCAGTAGGCATGTGCAGAGGTCAGTTACCAGACTGAATACTGTTCAAAACCCAGATGGAGGATGACAGAGGGGCACTGCCCACCTATAACTTTTAGCCCCATAGTCAAAAGCACTCACCAAGAAATGTGGGAGACCCAGTTCATTTCCCCACTCTTTACTAGACGGGGAGAAAGGATCTTAACAGAGGTGTTTTCCACCTCTCAGAAGAGTGCTCTTCCCAGTGAGCTATGCAATATTCTCACTTTCCTGGCGAAGCTGTTGCACTCTGGATAAATAATGAAAGAGTGGTTGGAGCAAGGGGACTAGACTCAGCATCTTCTACTTCCTATGCAGGTACCCTAATCATTGGGTTAGAGAGTCACTCCTAATTTCACCATGGGCCCTCCATCAACTGTTTCCAAATTTAATATTTAAGACACATTGGTAAGCATGCTGGAACCAAGGCACATGCCAATACACCTCAACCTTCTAGGGACCATCTCAAAAAAGACTGAAAGGATAGCTCGTGTACATGACTAAACTTAGAAGAACTCTGTTTTTATTGATAGATGTTGGTTTTCCATACAAACCGACAAAAAATTGCCATCAATAATCAAAATTTACAGATAGATTTAAATCTGAGTTCTCAAATAGCATTTTCTTACTTTTGGCTATTTCATTTGTATATTTTGACACTGATGTTGAAAGTTTGTATATTAATGGTTATAAAGCCTTTTGGAATCTCAAGTCTAATGTCATTAACTTATTGCCCCTCCCCACCAAATTGTCTGACCCTCTCAATTTCCCACAACAGAAAATATAATTTGATAATTAGGAAAGGATCCTTAAAAAACATAAGCACCTACCAAATTGTTTTTGAACATATCAAAATCAAGTCCTGCCAAACCAAGACATGACCATTGGCAACTTCCTTTTGCTAACCTTCAAGAATGTTAATATAATTCCAATTGTGATGACAGGCTTGTGAGGCAGGCAGGTACCCAACAAGGATTAGATGGAGACCAATCATTAACTCTGAACAAGAACAACTTTTAGCCAATACCTATCTGAACTCAATTTCAGTCAGTGACTTAGAACTGAAAGGTTTGTGTCTCACTACTCATCCCTTGAACTAAAGATGCAGTTTTAAATGTGTATTATATTCCATTCACATGTAATATGATGCTTTAATAAAAACGTTAGAGTTTACCATCTACAAACACTACCAGCTTCATGCTTTCACCCACAAGACCTTTTCCTGACATCAACCATTACCACGTTAAAGAAAATAGAGTCTGGGAGAATATAGATTAGAAGCTCAAAAATATTTTTAAAGCACAGGTTCTCCTTACCCCTCACAATCAACTATTTCAGGGCCTTCAAATGAAAAGGGATCAGTCTTGTCTGGCTCTGACTTCATCTTGTAGGTTTTTGTCAGGACTGAATTAGTAAAGTAGTCATTTGGCTCGAAGTGGAACTCTAATGAGAAAGACTAAAAGAAAAGTTCCATTATTTGTTATAATTTAACAAATTTTTAAAAAATCATTAGGAATTGCAAATTCTGAACAAGTACAGATAAGAGGAAACTGAAAGAGAGGATAAATACATATCTACTGACTACAGTAATGATTTTTTAAAGTGTAATAATTAACAAAAATAGGCTTGGATAACAGTCAAACATCAGACAAGTAAATTACTTTAATGAACCTTTACAAATTATTGTAATCTCTGTGGCATTTATTTTAAATTTGCATTTGAAAGCGTCCCAATTTCATTTTATTCCACTGAACTATGTCTGAAACCTGTTCAAAAGAATGCAGTTAGTCCTTCTGAACCTTTGATCTCACACAAGATTGACAAATCAATTTTTTAAAAAATTTACAAGAGTCTGTGATTCTAAATTAGAACACCACATGGGAAGAATTTAAAGAGTTAAATTTAATGGAGTATATTCTACTAAGCCCTGGATTTAGTCTTCTGCACTCAACCTGCAAGAATCTGACTTCATAAATTCACATCTAATTAAGATTACACACATTCTGTTATTGATTTAGAATCCTAAAAGTGAACTGAATTGCTTAAGTTAGATTTTCTTCCTCATGGCACCCCAAGTGTTTTTTTTGTTTTTGTGCATTGGGTGGGGGGGGGGGGGGGGGGGGTTAGGTCTTCTCGTTTTCAATTTTATTTAATTTGTGCATTGACACAGAAGTATCACTGATCTTATCCTTCACCTGAAAAATATGCTCCTTAATTCATCAAGTTACAGAAAATAATTATCTGGAAATCTGTGTTGGAAACATGCAAGGACCTGTACAAAACAATAATTTTAAAGTTGCTTTCTAGACCTAAATGTTCAAGGCAACCTCCCCCCTCCCCACAATTATTTTAGTTATGCATTAGCAATAAAGCATATGAACCTTAATAGTGTCTTCCCCATAACCAAGTAACCCAGAAGAGCTAATATATAAAACTTCACCTACATGTCCACCAACAATAATTCCAGGTCACCAGGGAGAACAGTCAATGGCCCCTGCCCTCCTAGAAAGGGTGGGCTGAAGTTTACAACCATGGGCCCTGGAAGGGGCTCCCAGTCCCACCTTTTCTGCCTGCAGTCTACTCGCACTCTACCCCTGCTGCACTTCAGGCCCCAATCCCCCCACACTTTGCCCACTCACCATCGCTTTCCTTCCCACCCCCACCCCTGCTCATTCCTCCTCCTCTCTTCCAAACTCTCCTTTCCCCAGGCAGCAAACAAGGAAGGTAGGGAGAAATGGCCTGGAAGCATGATGCACTGAGCAGGGAGTAGGGACATGGTAGCAGGGAGGCCAAATGGGGAAGAGGGCTGTGGGAGAGAGAAGGGGGACTGAGTGGGGAAGAGACGGATTAGACTGTAGGCAGGGTCATGGGCAGAAGAGGCAGGACAGGGAGCTATCCCCCCAAAGGGGAGGTTTCACCTGTCAAAATCTCCAGACCCTTGGACGAACAGACCTGGCAGGGGAGTGCAATTATCTAATATTACCTCTGTGATTCCTCCTCTTGCACAGGTGCTCTGTGGAAGAGCTATAAGATTGGCCATTTGGGAGATAGGAAAGGAGTGCTTTTGGGAAGGCTGGCCTTCGTGTCTTGGTTAAGCCCAAGAACGGATAGTTTACCTTCCATGGAGGTTTTTTGCTCCTCAACCATGCCATACCATTAAGATCAAAATTATAAACTTCCTTTTAAACAGAAAGGGAAGCAAGCAAGTGTAGTTCTTTGAAGATCTGAATAGTCGTCTTTTCTCTGCAAACACCCGTCCCCGTCCCCCCAGTTTGTCTGATATATGGCTCCGACCATCTTTTCAGTCAGATAACTGAATTCATCTCCATTTGGCACCAGCTGGTTGTTCATTTGCCAGGGCTGTTAGTGAATACAAAAGCTGCTTTTGTGAGAAGACATGAAATAGACAATCCTATCACTGCTAGCCCAGGAAGTGGGGATGATGGGAAGGGGGATTAGAAACTGGATACAGCACCACTGATTATTTTGGTCTTACTCTGGTTATATTTTAATCCTCTAAGAGCAACAGTAGTTGCACCTTACTGAGTTTATAAAACTAAAAAGGTGAGGGGGAGACTTGTAAATTCTGTAAAATTTATATAAACTCAATCTGGGCTCTGAAAAATCAAGCTCCACTTTATCTGTCACTAGGGATGACTAGAGCTGAGTTTAAAAAAAAAGATAGAGTAAATTTGCCAGAAAATGCCTTGCTTGAGGACACAATCTGCAAATTCAGACAGAATTCAGTTAATAATGGTGGCCAAAAATATGGGGGTGTGGGAAGGGAATCTAAAAAGTCAAAGTTGTTCATTTTGAAACAAAACATTTAGAAATTTAATTATATTTTAAAACCTGAAACAAACACCTGGGGAAAAAAAAAATGATTTGGGGTCAAATGAGATGTTCTGCTCTACCAAACGTTCTGTTGTTGTTTTAGTGAGGGGAAAAAAGCCAAAACAAAAAAACAACAAAAAACACAAACCCGCACACAAAAACCCACACACACAACTGCAAATCGGTTTTGGTTTGAGCCAGAAATAAAAATCAATTGTCTATACAACCCCACTGAATACTCATTTTACATGGGCAACAGAGTTGTCATTTGGCTTGCAAGATATTTACTACGGATAACGTGTGAAAACATTTGCAGGGCTGGCAGTTCTGTTCAACTAAAGCATATCTGATATGAATTAGACAATAACAGAACAGTAGCTTCTCCTACCCCACCCCAAAAAGTTAGTTTTCAGGACAATACCTCAGAATTAAGTGAGCCTGATATTCTCATTTCCGTATCTTTCTTTTGGGAATGAAATTAGAGTAATACCATTTTGTATGACATCATTACATCTCTCTTCAAGATGACAGATCAGAGCAATATATTCAATGCTCTGAGATTTTAGTTTCAAACTCTCTAATTTTTGCTTGAAAAAACCAAACCAGAAAATGATTCTGAAAGCGAGTCACCATAGCTTGAGAGCATAGCACTTAGTTACAGGATCCTGATAGCTAAGACTAGAAGACAATCTCCCCTATAAAGTTTAACTGGTTTTGAAAATACTGAAGATTAAGATGTATTGAGCTCATTTGTGGGCAAGATGCATCTGACATACTTGAAGAACAAGTTATGCTATGAACAGGACTTCTCAGTATCATGGTTTGATTGTATTCTTTTAAAGCTGCCCTTTAACTGCAGCAACTATGCTACGGTCATATTTGGTTAAAAACAAAAAATTGAGACAATTGCATCAATTTGCAGTGCATGCCTCTGAAGCAGAGGAATTGTTTTATCAGAATCTGGTAATTCGTAATTTAGCCAGTGCATACTTTCTGAATAAAACCATCAAGTTACATATGCAGTGCCGCTACTATTGCAAATTGGTGAAAGTTGTTTTTCAGAAAATCACTTATCAAAAAAGAGCAGTTTTCTTGTAAAGTAGGTAAGAGGTTCAGTATTTTTTTGTGAAGCTTGTCCCCAAACCCAGAAGAGACATCGAGTTTGTCAGTCTTCTATTATTGGATTTAATGTAGCACTGGAATGGAACCCATTATCAGGGAAATACTGTCAACAGGTTACGAACAGTGCAAAAAGCAAGAAAAGAAATCCATTGTTAAAATATGACCAGTCCTAAAAAGCACATGTTATTGCAATTCTGTTTAAGCTAAACTGTAGAATATTCAGCTGAGTGACGATATGCCATTATATGCAGAATAGTACAGTTTTTAAAATGTCTTTCTCTGAACTACACTGGATAAGTAGTTTTATTTGGATAAACAGATGAAAACCCTTTAAAGGGCCGTTTAGTTTGTTCCGGTGCTCTAACAAGCCACCTACTTCGGATCTTGATATTATATCTTAAGTTGGCAGGCAAGAGGACATTGTGCATATGGTATCACGTGCCCCGCTCACGCACCAATCACTCTGGCTAAGCACTCATCTCGGGCCATTCTTGCTGCTTTGAGAGAACTTTAAGTCTCTCACAAAAGTTACCACCATTGCTTGCCTTACATATTTGCTTCTTCCCTTGCATTTTACCCCCTCAATTAGTTTGAATTGTTTTATTTTACAGAGCTATGAGCACCTCTCAGAAGGAGGTAAGTCAACTTGTTCTCCAACTCTTTCTAATCAAGGCTTTTTGGATAATGTTCATCATTTTTCCTATGTGATCCTGCACTGAAGCACGTCTGGTGCATACACATATCTTTTGTCATGGACAACTGCACTGTCACAACACTCAACAATATAAACAACCCAGTAAGTGGGAAGAGCGCCTGTGAGAAGAAGTTAAAATATTTTAGACAAAAATGTTACAGACTAATGTCAGTTTGTATGGATTTAAAAACCCAATGCAGTAATTCATTGGATAAATATTCCAATGTAGCATTTGCAAGCCCTAATTACAGTAATGTGTTAATGCATGAGACCTGGAAAGAAATGTACTCTATAGTACTTGAGGGAAACAATTATTTTAAGAAAAATAAAAATTACTGGTAATTTGTTTTCTTCCTAAAAATATTCTGACAGAACTCCTGATCTCAGCTATCTCACAACACATCATCATAAAAAAACCCTGCCAGCTCAAAGCTCTTAAGTTTTTGCATTTAATAGCAATGATAGTAGGCACACCATATGCAAAGCCCTCTACTGGCCACCCTGAGCCAGCATAATTTTGACCACTGTCCTTGGAACATACTAGTCAGTTCTAACTCTGCAGGAAGAAAAACGCCTAAAAACAGGGTCAAGGTGCAAAAACCACCACCACCAAAAGAGGTATGAAAGGACATGGTGAGACTCTTGTCAGAACAATACTTTCAGAAAAGCAGAGTTACAAACAAGTACTTTTGCCTTTCCTAAAGATGACACTCAGGCATGAAATTCAGAAGGATGGAAAGAAGCTTGAAGAAGGTTATTGTCACCCTCAACCCATTCCACCAAAAAAAAATTTAAGTTTACAACAAGCAACAAATAGGTCAATGCAAATAGTGCAACCAAAGATGCATGAACAGGTACTTTAAAGATACACAGAACAAAGACCTCCCCAAACTATCCAGGATAACACAGATTGCCTGAAGGATGTAGCACACAAAAGCTCATGAGGTGTTAAGTCAAGTGAAGTAAGGGACAGCCTGAAAAGAAGAGAATTCCACAGTACAGGAATCCAAACAAGTACAAAAACAAGTTATGAGGTACTGAGGCACCAAAATGGGATTCCCTCAGGAAACTGAATGAAAGCAATTAGATTTTGCAAATGTATAGACAGGACAACATCATTGCCTTGCAGATGTCCATGACAAGAACCTTTGAGGCAGTGAAGGCCACTCTGCCTTGATTCAAAAGAGGACTGACATGACAATCTCAAGCCAGTGACTTCTATAACAATGAACGGTCTCAAAAAGTGCAGATTTACAGTTGAAGTCCATGAACGTTTTCTGATATACTTGTCAACACCTTGGGTTACTGATAATCCAAAAGTCAAAGTACAATCATAAGCCAGACATATTGATTTGAGTCAATTTCTGCAGGCAAGCTCTAAATGACTCCCTTTGTGTGTTCATTTATAAATTACACTAGTAATTTAGCCTTTTCTGTGCACAGATAAGATTATACTAGAAGTTGAACAACTGTAAAAAAAAATAAAAAAATTTGAAGTCTACATAAGAGAGGGGAGGTATAATTCCCAGCTTGGTTAGACATATGCATGCTAGCTTTGCTTGAGCTAGCCTCTACAAATTATGTGCCATGGGTGGTAGCTCGGACTACCCACCTATGTATGCATGCAGGGTGTTGGTTGGGACTGTACTTGAGTGGCCACCTTGAGCTGCTGTGGCCACCCAGCTATTTCCAAGCATTAGCATGAACTTTGGCAGCATGTGTATTTGAGCTGGGAATCACTTCTCCCAGTTGCTGTATTGATATTAAATCTAAAAGGCATGTCTATCTGGGAAAAAAAGGGTTCCTACATGTCAGTTTTAAAAATTAATAAATAATAATTATATACATAAATAAAAATAAAATCTTTCATTCAAGCTAGGCTTCTGTATTTTTCCATATGCATCATATTTATCATTACAGAATTTAAGTTACACTGATTCCATTTTTTATTTTGGGGAAGGTATAGTTTTCCCAATGGGATGAACAATACACAGGATTTTTTCTGAATAATGTTCACTAACTTGTCAAAGTATTAAATATGACCTAAGTAGCTGTTTCAGTCTTCAATAAAAACTAATTTAACTAAGTTTAGAAAAGGAAGCGTGAAGGGGAAAGGAGAGGAAAAATAAAGAGTTGAAGGGTGGTGATAAAGACTGGCTACAGTACAAGACAGTGAAGGGCAAGAAAAACTACTAAAATTTTGTATTAAGAACCTGAATTTAGAATTTTTGGTCAGAACAATATACCTCATGCTTTCACATAAATGACTGTAGGGGCCAAAAACATACTGAACCATTGCCCATCACTACTGTGTACTAGAAAAGTCAGAGAGCACATACCATAGGCTGTCCATGTTCAGAAAATTTCACTTTGATATCCTGCAGATGTTTTAAGATTGGTTCATCATATTCCTGAATAGAAATGGGAAAATAAGTCTGAGTAGTCAGAGTATGCAGTATTTCAAAAAGCAAATTGCATCCAAACTTGCTCACTTCAGAGAAGTGAACTATGTAGAACCTGGCAATCAGATCAGATGTTTTTGGCCTGTGTTTAAGGTTCAGACCCAAGTTCTTTGATATTCCTAAAACTCATTTGTCAAATTCTCAGCTGCTGAAAGCTGTCATTTTATCTTTGAAGTTAAAAGTTGCTGTCTCCTCACGTAGCACATGATTGAAAATTTAACTTCTCGGAAGATTAAAGCTTCAGTTACTATTTCCACTGCTACACAAAGGAATGACGCGACAGATGTATGAAATGACTAGATTCAGGAGATTATTCCAAAATATTAACAGAAAGTGTTAGGACAAATTGTCCAAGGGCAGACTGCAACAATATTTAGCAAATATACAAGTCCCATCTAATAGAGATATAGCTAATTTAAAGTACTTGCTCAAAATATCCTTATATTATACGATTACCTAAACCTTTACGAAATAAAGTGGCAAAACCATATGGAAATAAGTGTTTTTTGAGTAGTATGAGAATATATGTTCCAATAGATGCAACTAATTGCAGTACTGTTGTCTCCAAATAATTGCAATACCGCTGTATTGAACAGGAAGTTTCGCCTATAACAGGCAAGCAAACTACAAACTTTAAATGTTTTATTTGACACAGTCCAGAAAAAGGATTCTCAAGAACTGCAAACTCTTGGTTACACACATCTTCAAGTAAGAACTAGTAACTGGGGATAAAAGCAGGTATAGATGATATTCCAAGGGGAATTAGCTTACCTGTACTAATTCACTTAGCATATCTACATTTCTAAAGATTGTAAACCAGAAGTCTGGAATTCCTTTGGGATTTGACTCTTCTGCTGCTGCTTCTTTCTCTTCTATTACTACTTTGTTTTTAAGGTCTCCCTATGAAGTAAACAGAAGTGTTTAAGAAAAAAAAGTATGAAGGCTCCATAATTAAGCAACTTCCTCACTTAATTTAAGAAGTAAATGCTTAAACTGCTGTCAGACTCCTGAAAATTGTGACTAGAAAGTTTAGAGATAGTTAATTCCACTTACAAATCAAGTCAAACAGATACCAAGCTGATTTACAACTGTCTTTCCACATTTGTAAATTTCAAAGTACATACATTGCTCTGGTTTGGCACTTAGCTTAGTGCTTTCAAATTTACATGGGACATTCTTTACTACAAGATAGAAACAGATAACATTCCAATTTTAGTTGCTATACTCAGGAATTTTAAAATACATTAAGTAATTAAAACCTAAAGAAAGGTACATGCCAAATTAAGCACATACACTGTTCTATAGGGCAAGGAACAGATCAATCCTCTTCAGTTTGTCACTTTCACTGCGCTCTATCTAAAATATAAAACTGGTAGCAGAGACTCTTTTCAAATCTAGGAAACACGTGACAAATTTATGGTTGCTCTAAAAGTTAATCAGTCATAAAAATTATTTTTAAAAAAATAAACAGAAGTTGTTTATTGTATACTGAAAGAAATTTTAATACAGGACTATAAATTCAACATGGAACTGTGCTAATTCATATTTCCACTCCTATGTTACCACCTAACATTGTAGCAAAGCCAGTTCTTGATCATGACAAATTCTGCTGCTGTGCATTCTCACCACTAGGTAACATTAAAAGAAGCACTTATAATTGCCTCCAATAAGATCTGATATTGAAGTTATGAATCAAAAGTGGGGAATAAGAATTTATTACAGCTACCAGATTATGTTTTGGGCCATATTTACAGAAGTTTATAAGATTAACTGAATTTGTGCACATACATAAGAATAGGTAAATAGGAAATCTCAGAGCATAACCTCAAACCTGAGTTGCTTGTGAACTACTGGAAGTTGTCAAAAAAGTCCTAAAACATGCCAGTAACTTCATAAACTGCTGCCACTCATGCCACAGATTTATAAACCTATCAAATGCAGAGACAAGATAGTATTGTGGATTGCCACCAAATACAATTACTAGTAAAGACAGAATGAGGGCAGAGAAATAAGAATTACTGGAAAAAAAAAAAAAAAAAAAACCATAACAAGTCAGGCAGAAAAAAAAAAACTTGAGGGGAGGAAAACTGAAGAGAAACATTTTTAAGATCAAAAAAGTTGCTTCTCTGCAGAAAGCTATCAAACTTCAAGATTCCCAAAAACTCTTTAAATATAAAAGTAAGGTGCTCCAGTTATAGAATACCCTTCTTAACAAATATTTTTGATTGCACGCAGAATATGTAAAGATCCAGCAGGCAGCATGGTTTTTATTGAAATAAAACTTGCTTTCCAATACATTTTGTCAAATCTGTACTTATAGCACTAAAAACTAGTTATGTCCCCCAAAATAAACAGCAGCCAACCAATGAACCAGCCAGCCTTTCTTTACTTTGGTGATTTATGTAGCACTGGAATGGAACCCATTAGCAGAAAGATACTGTAAACAGGTTACGAACAGTGCAAACGATAAAGCAATAAAGCCATTAAACAGCATGGATTGATGGCAATATATTGGTGTTAAAAATAAGTTGCTGAAATTTAATTTTAAATTTTGCCTTTGAGGACAGAAGTAACCACCATGATCTTCCAGTCTGACCTCCTGGATATTGGAGGCTACGGACCCTACCTCACTCATCCACTCCTGGAGCAGGGCCAGAACCTCTGGATGAGTTACTAAAGTCCTCAAATCTTCATATGAAGATGGGTTTGCCTACATCAGGGGTCTCAAACTCAAATCACCATGAGGACCACATAAGGACTAGGATATTGGCCCAAGGGCTGCATCACTGAAACCTTTTCATTCAAAAGGCCACCAGTTTATTTAATTAAGATTAAATTAAAAATTAATTGAATTCAAAATGATTGTAAATAAAATTAATTAATTGGGTTTAATTGAATTTTAATTGAAATTTAATTTTTAGAAAGGTTTTTAATTAAAATTAGTTTAGAAAGAAAGAAAGGGCTGCTTGCAACCCCTAGCCCAGAGGGGAGGGAGCAGCCACAGCCTGCCTCCCAGCTGCACCCCAGGACCAGGCAGAGCCCCCTCCCAGAGACCTCATGGAGCCTCCCCCAGCAGAGAGCCCCCGGGAGCCCTCCACACACCCGCAGACCTCCCCCCCGCCCCCGAACCCAGACCTGGCCCCAGGCGCTGAGTCCACCTGCTCTGGTCGCTGGGCCGCACTCCCCCGCCGCTCCAGGCCAGGACTCTCCCTGGGGAGCAGCACGGCTCCCAGCCTCCCATGCGGAAGTAGGCTCCTCCCCGGCTGCCAAGGCAGGGGGCATGGCATGGCCCGGAAGCACTGCCAACGGTGGCAGGACCCTGGGCAGGAGTCCGACAACTGCAACCTGGCTGCTGGCTCCCAGCCAGCAGGGCACAGGCTATTTGAAAAGCTGGCCAGGGGTTGGGAACCCCTGAATTCCAGCTCTTGTTGTGGGCCACACGAGGTAACTCCATGGGCCACATGCAGCCCACGTGTTTGAGACCCCTAGTCTACATGAATATTTAGTTCACAGCAAGTTGGAGTGAAAAATGTACACCACACAAGCCTTTTGTGGACTGTCTGCATGGACTTGCTGATAAGCATTAACAGACTGCTGAACTCTGATAATGTACTAGAGTGGGGTAGATTTAATTCACACCCCAACTTGCCATGACCTAACTGTGTTTAGACACGTCCTACATTTGTACTTATTGCAATAGTTCTATATAGAAACTAGCTTTAAAAGAGATTAGATTTAAGTTAGTATTTTTTAGGTTATATAAACAAAAATTAGTACTCAGTCAAATTTACAAACTAAACATTTGCTTATTTCTACTCACAGCTAGTTTTTCTTCTTCTTCATTTTCACTGTGCCACTCTGACTCTACATCCGTAGGTTCAGCCTCACCAGTGACAAAGTCCCTTCTCTGCACAAGAGAGTTATACATTTAATGGAGAAAATACTAAAGCAGTTATTAAAGGTTACTTTGAACAAATTCCCGGGCTGCTATAATAGACTGGCCAAAATTACTGCCTCTAGTAAAATACAAAATTTATTCTCCCACTAACTCCCAACTTGCAAAACAATCCTCAAAAATCAAGGAAAACTGTCTCATTAACACGATAAATATTCCTGATTATACAGTAAGAATGTGAAGGTAACAAGTTACGGACAACTCATTAGGGCAGTTTCCATATGCATTAAAAGTAAGTCACAACACAAATGAACAGAATATCCTCAGCTACAGCAGAGGATCATAGTGCTGGAGAGGAAAGATGGAGGCTACAAATATGGTATAAAGCTCACTTTATCTACTGGTTCTGCACAAGACAAGTCCTGAACTCTGGAATAGTCTACAGGTTGAGTAACACAGGCAGCTACCACCACCAATAGGCTGAAAATGCAGCCAGAGATCAACAGGGCTTAATAAAACGATGCTCCCTACCAACCATGCTCCCTTATCCAGCAGTAAGGAGAGTGGTGCAAAACCAGTAAATTAGCTCTATGCCACCAGAAGGTTCCCCTACACCAGCATAAACCTCCTTGGAACAGATTCTGCCAACGCTGCAGAATACAGAAACTCTGCAACATCTAAGAATCTGCTCCCCAATAAACAGTAGAACTATCAGAAACTGGAGTGTTTATAAAAAACACAGGTCTCAGATTATGTTTAAGAGAAGTCAGATTACAACCTTATCAATTGACTATACAGAAAAATGCATTAGCTATGCAAAAAAATAAAGATGAATGGACAGAGGATGAAATAATGAACTTTTTGAAAACAATTATTTACACCTAACAGTGAATATTCTAACCCAAAGCCAAAATTTAGGTAAGAGCCAACAGATAACATTAAGAACAAGCAATCTGTCATACTAAAGAATGTTCTCCACCAATGAGAGCAATTCTTGGGTCAGAGAAGAATCTTTGCTTACTTTGTGTAGGTTTCTACATTTGAGAACAGGTACACCACCCTCCACCCACAGACAAGTTTTTGTGATTGTCTCATTAATAAATGTAAACAAAAGGAGTGACTTTTAAATACTGTCATAGGTTCAACATTTTTGTTTGCGTTGTGCTTTGGTTTTAAAAAGATTTTTAAAGTGAGGAGCTGGGATCTAGAAAAGTTGCTGAATGTATTATCTATCATAGTTCTAATAAACTCCAGGCCTTTCACTGTGTACACACAGAGGCGGCTTTTGGGGTAGGCGAGGCAGGTAGCCATCTAGGGCCCCGAGCAATAAGGGGCCCTGTCAAGGTCGGTCGCCTGCTTCCCTAATGGGTCAGCAACCCCCGGCATGCCAATGCTGAGTGGCAGCAGCACCACTCAGGCTCCCCCTGCCGGCCCTGCCCCCCAGCATGGCCTGAGGGCTGGGGCCACAAAAGCCGCCTGCCGCGGCTCTATATTCCCTCTAAGCTGCACAAGAGTGCGACCGCGGCCATCGCATCCCCCGCGCAGCCCGGCAGCCCCCGCTGTTCCCTCCAGACCCCCGGGGCTGTGGCTTTGCCGCAGCAGACCCGGCCGGTGCCCGGCCTCTGGGCTGGCCCTCCCTGCCCCCAGGGCGGAGCAGGCAGGCTCAGGGCCGGGGCAGGTGCGCGGGCCTGCCTGCCTGCCCCACGCAGCTGGGGCAGCAGAGTGGCCGCGGCTAGGGCAGGCTCCTACCCTCCGGCCGCCTCGGCCTCCTAGCCCGGGGCTGGGATCGGCCTCCGGAGCCAGGGTCTGCTCAGCCCCGCCGGCGGCCTCCCGGAGGTCCCAGTCGGGTCCCCCCAGCCAGCGGCCTCGGCTTCTTCCTTCCTTTTCCCCTTTCCCTTTCTCTTCCTTCCTTCCTTTTCCCCTTTCCCTTTCTCTTCCTTCCTTTTTCTCTCCCTTTCTTTCTTTTCCTTCTTTCCTTGTCTTTCTTTTCCTTTTTTTCTTTCTTTCTCTTTCCTTCCTCCTCCCTTCCTTCCTCCTCCTTTCTTTGCTTCCTTCCTTTCTTTCTCTTCCTTCTTTCTTTCCTTCCGTCTCTTTTTCAAAAAAAACTTTTAAAAAATTAATTTTAAATAAAAACCTTTCTAAAAATTAAATTTCAATTCAAAATTCATTCAAATTCAATTAATTAAACCCAATTAATTAATTAATTCTATTTACAATCACTTTAACTTCAATTAATGCCTATAATTTCTGTTGTGTGAGTTTACACAAAAATTTTATTCAGAAAATGTTTTGCACACGGCTTGAAAATTTTGCACACAAGCCGCCAAACCTTAGAGGGAACATTGCTCCAGGCTCCCTCCCGCTGGCCGCGATTCCCCGCTCCGCCCTGTCCCCGCCTCCACAACAAGGTAAGTGCTGTGGGGAGAGCCGTTTTGGGGGCCAGGGACTAGATCAGGGCCTGTGAGCTGGCACGGCCCTGTTCGGGGGCCTGAGGGCTGGCTCGGGAGCCCAGGGTCCAGCGTGGGGGCGATTTCAGGGCCCGAGGCAGCGCGGGGGCCTGGGAGCCGGCACAGCCCTCTTCGAGGGCTCAGAAGCCCGGGAGCTGGCCTGGGGACCGGCTTGGGGGTGCGGGGGCCGGCGTGGCCCTGTTCAGGGGGCTGGTATAGGGGCTGGCTCGGGATTCAGGACCAGGCACGGGGCGGCTTAGGGGCCAGCTCAGGGCATGGGGCGGTGAGCCGGCGTGGCCCTGGTCGGGGTCCTGGAAACTGGCGTGGGGACCCGGGGTCCGGCGCAAGGGTGGGGGCTGGCTGAGGGCGTGGGGTCTGGCGCGGGGGCCAAGAGCCGGCTCAGGGCTTAGGCCTTGTAGGGGGCTCCACAATGGGCATTCACCTAGGGCCCCAGATAGCCTAAGGCCACCTCTGGGTACACAGAATACACACAAGCTATACCTTCTTTTACATTCAGCAACAATGAATTCAGGAATCTGACAGGTATTTTTAAGGTTTTTGCCAGCCCCTCATTTCATTCCTTCGCGGGGTTTTGTTTGTTTTTAAATGTAGAGTCAGGTAGTTTGTGTGCCAGCCCTTCCAGGAGCAAGGCTTAATTAACTGATTGGCCCTGAAGTGGGAATTTCAAAAACATGCTTTGGATATGCTATTGCATCTGGTAAAGAATCCCAGAAATTGGCAAAATGACCCTACAACTTGTAGTTTCTAATACTATCAGGGGAGAAGAAAAGAGCGCTTCACAATGCTCTCCAGCAGTTCTCCTCTGGCTGTCTGTATGAGCAACTAACTCCAGCCTTTATCACTGGGGGTACAGTTCTACAACATCAGATAGGATGAGAAAAGATCTCTCAACCTATCTATTTTTTTTTTTATTGATAGGATGAAAAAAAAAAATTTGATCCCATCAATATCACAGACTGAGAAAAGAACAAGAGCTAGAATTCTAGATTGGTAATCAAAGCTGCTCTTTAAGACAACTTCAGGGAAAGAGAGACAGACAAAGACGAGAGAGAATTTGTTTCTATTTTACTCTTTTCTATTTACTCCCAAACAAAAGAAGTTATCAAGAAAACGGCAGTTTCCAAAATATCTTTATAGTCTTCGTACCTTATCAAAAAGAGGTTGATAGAGGGCTGAATATTTTCTCTCTAGATCATGAACTTCTTCATAAAATTTAGCTTCTATATGGGCACACATCACCTGGAGCTGTTTCAAGGCATCAATTCTTCTTTTTACTGCTTTTGGTAAACTAGAAATAAAGAGCTCTGTAAGTCTAGAAGGTTAGCGCCTTTACATCATCCAGTATTTACTGTGCATTATCTTGATATTATAGCTACACTCAGTCATAGGTCTGTTTGGTTCAGCCATAAAAAACCCCACATAAACAGAGTCCTTCTTTAATAAGCATTTAAAAGCTTTATAACAGGGGTGTCCAAACTTTTTGACTTCTGAAGGCATAGAAATGGATGTTACTATTAATAAAGTTTTAACAGTCAAAAATACTAATTTTATTAATAGTAAGATCAATCTATGCCTTATCTATCCAAATAAAGAAATGCCCCATGAAACTGAGAAAGTGCCTTATATATCCATGGCAGGGCAGGAATGGTGGGGACATGGGAGGGGAAGGATGGCAGGGGCATGGCAGGGCAATAGAGGGCAGGGACAGCCTGGTGAGGTGCTAAGGGAGACTGTGGCGAGCATGACAGGGCAGGGGTAGGATGGCAAGGGACCAGGGCAGGGCAGGAGAGGGATGGTGAGGAGAAATGGGCAGGCAGGGGGAAGGATGGGGGGGAGGGGAGGATGTATGGCAGGTGAGCTTGGCAGGGCAGAGGTGTGGTGGGAGGGGACACGGGAGCACTGGTGCCATGTGGCAGGGGTCCCACTACTCATCTTCCCTCCACTGTGGCCATATGCTGCTGGACTCCCTTCCCACTGCCTCCCCAGGTCCAGTCCCATCATCTAGACAGGGATCATCATCTAGACATCCCGCTGGAGTGGACCTTCCTGGGCCTTGCTGCCCCTGGCTGCCATCCGCCTCATGACCTCCACTAACCCCCAACCATTATTGCCTCCACCAGGCCCCGCAGACCCTCTTGGGCCTTGCCTCCCACCTGCTGCTGCCCTACCACCACCCCCCCCGGCCTCTGCTCTCCCCCACCCTCCAATCCCCTCAGGTCCCTCCGCTGCTTCCCCATTCCTCCTGCAGTCTCCACTGTCCCCGACCCCTGCTGCCCACCCCCCAACACCCTCCAGCCTTGCTGCACCAACCCCTCACTGCTGCCCCAGCCCTTGCCTCACTGATCCCTCCCCTGCAGCCCCTCGCCACCCCCCTCCCTCGCCCTACACCGCCTTGTCTTGGCCCTCACTACCCTCCCATCCCCCGACTTTGCCGCCGCTTCGCTGGCCCCTCTGCTGCAGCCTCACAGGCCCTCATCAGCCGCCCAACCCCCTGCCGCCCCCTAGCCTCACCGGGCCACCGCAGCCTCTCCCAACCCCTCCCCATGGATCCCTCCCCAACCTCTCCACCACCACCCCAGGCCTCGCCACTGCCCCCCAGGCCACCTCCACCAGACCTCACCACCTCCAGATCCCCGCAGCTTACCACTATCCCAGGGACCCCCCACCGCCTTCCTGGGCCCACCACCCCTAACCCTTTTACCCCCTCCCAGCCCCCACCTAACCTGGTGGAAGGAGCTGAAAGGGGGCCGAGTTAGCTCCCTGGCCAGGGGCTTCTCCCGCCCTGGGGCCACATGTGGAGCGTACTCAGGGCAGGAGATCTGAAAAGGCTCCAGCAGCCAGCCTAGCCCCAGCTCCCCATCCCACTGCGTCCTGCGGGCCAGATTCCGGCCCTTGGCAGGCCGCGTTCTGACTCATGGGCTGCAGGTTGGACAAGCCTGCTTTATAAGAATCTTTTCTTATCCATGTTATCCATGATACTATATTACTTTCTGCCCTCTGAAATACAATGGATGTTGGGAACCTAGGGAATGGAAGGTAACATCTTTATTTACATCTAAGTTTGGGCAACTACAATATTGTTGACTCTTTTATGGAAAATAATTGTGTATTTTGTAGAGCAAACCATGTATTATGGGATGGTACCCTGAAAAGTGTTTAATCTTTCACTCTATATCCTAGTACTGACCCTACAGAACTCAGTTCTAAAAACTAAACACGAAGTGAGACGCAAGATGATGACTGAAGCAATCTCAGATAAGTGATCCGAAACACAGTTAAGGGGAATTAAATATGGATATAAAAATGTATGAATTTAAAAAAATGAATGCTAAAGTGAACCTCTTTTCCCTCAGGATGCAATCTTAAACTAGTAGTTTGTGGAACTGATCTATATCATTTTGGGTCATCCTCTCTAGGATGGTGGCCGTTGCATCATCTATTAAAGCAGCAACACTCCTTAGTATGCCATTTCTATTTTTCTGACTAAAACATAACTCTGGTCTTATTTTTTTCAGTCTTGCTGCAAGTCTGAAATGCACTGTACTTACGTTTCAATATAGCTTGAAGGAGTGTGAGACGAATTGTCAAGTCGCTCCTGCAGAGCTGCCAGGACTTGTGGATTTTGCATCACTTGATCTGCTAGCTTTTCTATTAAATAAAAATACATTCTTCATACAAATCTGAATATGTTTAGACTGATTTGTGCTACCTTAAATATTTATTTTGATAAATAAGGAATTAAGCTTTAAGCAATATTATTAAGCCTCTGGCTCATAACTATAATCAATGCTGTACCAAACTGTCAAGAGCAGCAAAATTGGTTTAGGCTCAAATCAGAAAGATAGAAGTGAAACTGATGGGCAAGAGAACGCATATGGAGAATCAAGGCAATGTTGCACCAGAAAGGACCTCGAGAAGTCATCAAGTCCAGTCCCCAGTGCTTGGCAGAACCAAGAAAACCTACACTATCCCTGACAGGTGTTTAATCTGTTTTTAAAAGCCTCCAATGATGGGGATTCTACAACCTCCTTGGAAGCCTATTTCAGAGTTTAATTGCTCTTATATTTGAAGATTTTTCCTAATAGCTAATCTAAATCTCACTTCCTGAATATTAAGCCAAATTACTTTTTATACTACCTTCAGTAGACATAGTGGACAACTGATCACTGTCCTTTTATAGCAATCCTTAATATATTGAAAGGCTGTTAAAAATCAACAATCTTTTCTAAAGTCTAAGCATGCCCAGTTAATTTAAACCTTTCCTCATATCAGGTTTTCTAAACCTTTAGTCTTTCTGTTTCTCTCCTTTAGATTCTGTACAATTTATCCACATCACTCCCAAGGCCTGGCACTCAGAATTGGACACAGTACTCCAGATGAGGCCTCACCAATGCCAAGAAGAGTGGGACAATTACTTCCTGGTTTACAAACCACACCGTAGTTAATACACCCCAGAATGAGATTAGCCTTTTTCACAGTTGCATCATTTTGCTGAGTCTCAATCAACCTGTGATCCACTATAACTCCCAGATCCTTTTCAGCAGTACTACCAATTTATTCCCCATTTTGTATTTGGGCATCTGATTCTTTTTTCTTCCTAAGTGAAGTGCTTCGTACTTATCTTCATTGAATTTCATCATTTTTAATTGTAATCCTGTCCTCCAAAGTGCTTGCAACTCCAACTTGATGTTATCTGCTAATTTTATGATCATGTCCCTATTCCCAGTCATTAAGGAAAAGACCGACTAGTTCCAGACAGAGGACTGACACCTTTGCGGCCCCACTATATACATCCTCTCCCAGTTTGACTGTCAATTACTGATAACTAATTTTTTTGTATGTTTTTTCAACCCAGAGTATGTTCTGTGCATCCATCTTAAAGTCATTTCATTTAGACCATATTTCCTTAGTTTGCTTATGAGAATTGGATCAGGACATCAACTGCATCTTCCAGTTGGGAAGTAAGGCCTACCTTTGCAATCAAGGTTCACAAAACAGGAGGGACGGGGCACAGGGGATTCATAGTTTTCCTTGTGTAGCAACTGGAACATGCTCTCAGTAGAAAATCTGTGCTTTTAAAACTCTCTCTGTCTACTGCAGTGGTACCCAAACTTTTGACCCCATGTCCCTTAACCTCCCACACATCCCACCCCTACCTAGGGCTGGAAGTGGGGTCACAACTGGGGCCGGAGTGGTTCTCACTCTCTGCCCTCAGTGCGATCCGGCCCAGGTCAAGCCATGCCTTTCCCCCTGCAAATGTTCTAGGGGGACACGCCCCACAGATTGTAAACCTCTGTTCTAGTGCCCTGCTAAACTTTCAAGTGCTTCTGAAGTCAAACTGTGCATTAAGCTTATTGAAGATTTTTGGTTTAATTTAATAGTAGGGATTGGTGACTGGGAATCTTCTGGTTTCCACTGCTGGCTTTTAATAATAAAAGTTACTTTTTTAAAAAACATAGCTTTGAAAGCTAAATGAAATTTAAAACTGCAAAGTCAAGCACCCAGATTATGCAATGCCAGTATTAAGGTTGCCTATGCAACCTGAATGCAGCCTACTATATTTGCACAAAATCTTTAATTTAAAATTTGTTGAAAGATTCAGCCTAACTTTCCGTCTTCACCAACAAGGGACATTCTTCAGCAAAAGCACTTCAAGCATGTTCAAAATCCCATATAGTGAGAACTAATGTGCACAAAAACTGTCATTTTAAAATGTTCATAACTTTAAAAATATGCAAATAATTATCTTCAAAGTTTCTATGTTGTCATTTTTAGTTGCAAAAATGTTCTTAAACAAAGATAAGGGTAAAGCGTTTTCACACTTGAACAAAAACTGGATCAAGTGATTTGGTCAAAACAAAGTTTCTTCACTGCTGACTGCACAAAACATGGAAAGTTTTAACCCAGGAAGAATGAGAGTTATGAGCAACTGAAAAAGAAACTAACTTAAAAATGGCCTCTCAGCCTTAAATAGCAGTCACTGCCAGAGCCTTTTATAGACACACGCATACACAATTTTGGATGTAAACAGTTTTATAGTTGTATAGAAAAATATTTCAGTGTACAAGGCAGGCAGGATTACCACCTTAGTATAATCTTATACAGTTATTTACTAAGACAACAGAGTCTTGTGGCACTTTTAAAGACTAACAGATTTATTAATCGCATGAGCTTTCGTGGGAGAAAATCCTACTTCGTCAG
>ML685792.1:11184668-11236512 GCA_007922175.1 Pelusios castaneus | reverse complement strand
CCGCCGGAGCTTCTGCAGCCACCCGATTCCCCCAGCTGGTTGGCTATCAGCAGGAGCTTCGATTATCCGTGGTTTTTGATTATCCAGATGACGGGCACCGGTCATTAACCCGGATAATCGAGGTTCTACTGTATTTCTTATTAAACAATCAAAGTCACTCTGATTACCACAGTTTACAAAATCTGAGAATCAGATTTACCCTAAAGATAGTAAAACAAGAGCTGCTAAGGCACATTAGTTAAAGTTGAACTTTTGTTATCAATATGTACATTGATTCAGAGATGAACATTTTTCCTAAGTTCTGGACTACAAATTTAGTTTTTGAACATTAGATTTTGTGGAAATAACATTATTCCTACATAGGAAGAACTTTATGTGCAGCATATTCAATTCCGTATCATATCAAGATAAAGACACGATCTTTTCCCCTGAAGAGCTTAAAATATAAGCAACAGTTTATTAGTGCAAAATGGAGTAATTATACAAGTGGACTCACTCTCAACTAAAGCAGTAGTAATGCTGGGACTCTACCAAAAGAGAGTACAGTCCAAAAGAATGAAACATGGTGCAGAGCCTCAAAACTCAAATTATTTCTCTATCCCTGGAAAACCTCAGATCAAGAGGGATTTCTTTCCTGAATTCCAGTAAAAAGTTACTTTTAACAAATTAGAAAAAAAAAGTTGCAATTTCAGTTATCCTCAGTTTGCTCTAGAGCAGTGAAATTGACTATTATTGGAGCTGCCACCCGAAGCCCCAGGGCTGAGCTAGGGGACTGACCCGAACCGGCTGCCCTTGCCAGTTCGGGCCAGCCCACTAGTTCAGCTGCAGGGGTTTGGGTGGCGGCAGGGGCTGCGGCGCTCAAGGTTCAGGCCAGCCCCCTAGTCCAGCTGCAGGGGTTCGAGTGGCGGCAGGGGCTGCAGCCTCCACCGCCACCCGAAGCCCCGGGGCTGACCCGAACCAGCTGTCCGCACCGGTTCGGGCCAGCCCCCTAGTCCAGCTGCAAGGGTTCGGGTGGCAGCAGGGCTTGAGGAGCTTAAGCGCGCAGCCCCCGCCGCCATCCAAAGCCCCGGGGCTGAGCTAGGGGGCTGGCCCGAACCGTAAGCGCCGCAGCCCCTGCCACCACCCGAACCCCTGCAGCTGGACTAGGGGGCTGGCCCTAGCTCAGCCCTACGGCTTCGGGTGGCAGCTCAAATAATCTTCAAAGCATCTGACAAAGTGGGATTTTCTCCCACGAAAGCTCATGCGATAAATAAATCTGTTAGTCTTTAAAAGTGCCAAAGGACTCTTGTTTTTTTTGTTAACCTGATGAACCAGTGTACATGAGCTTGCAGTATGGAGCATCAAACACTGCAAGATGGTAGTTCTCGAAGTTGCATCTGGGACTGGGAGCCTTTGGTGGGGGATTGTCCCACAAGCGGCTAGTAAGAGCGCTCTTCCAGTGGTTGAGGGACCAAATACATGCAGGTGACTGGGCGTGAGCTGATCCAGAAGTGGGGGTTCACACAGCAAGGCAGGGTAAGTCAGGTCCCAGAATGGAGCAATGGGGTGGCACAAGGGCATACCAGTCCAGATTGCAGGAGGGGAACATCACAGAAGCCTGCGCTAGTTTTGTAGATCTGCAGCAATGCACTTTGCTTGAGTCCTTAAGCAAACAGGAGTGGAGTGGTGGAACTCTTTGAAAGACCTTGTGCGCCACTTTTGGCCCACAGGTTAAGAACCCTGCTTTAGACAACACTGAGAACAGTGATCTTAGAATCAGCAGTTCTGCAATATTCTTACCTTCCCACGTAACTAATTCAATTTCCTTTTTTGTGGCAGAAAGCATTAATGTTTTGGGTAACCCTCCCTATTTTTCATTATCCAAGTTTACTAGGTGGTTCTTTCACGAAGATACTAGTGAGCTCTGAAGATGGGTAAGTATCAAGCCATTTCTGTTCAACAGATATTGAGACCATTATCACTTACCTGTTATCTGCCATCTGTATGCTTGTATCCACCTATAAAATATAAAATATTTAGGTGACAAATACTGTTGCTCTTACAGAAAAGAATCAAAATCTTTTATTAAAACCTCATGCTTGTAACAGTTGCAGGATCTGCTAAGGAACAGTCAATAAATACCAACAGCCATAAACAGGATCTCATGATTGTACATCTTTCACTGGACCTGAATGCAAGTTTGTAAGCAGTTGTTCTAGTCCATTAATGTGATGTGAACTCATGGAATGTTTGTTTTTAAATAGTTAAGTACACTTTTAAGGGATGTAAAGAGCGAAGCATTTCAGCCTGTAATCTATTCCTATGGCATCATGAATCCTGAGCTATACATTAGAAACAAAACATTTAACAAAAATGTTAAAGTCTAGATTATGTATCAGAAAGATAGTGCTATTTGGGAACCTCTTGTACAGGTTCCCAATTTCTTTTCTGAAAACAGAATTTCTCTTATGTTTCCCAGTACCTAATCATCTCATTCACCTCCTGCCTCAAACAGAAGTGCACATATATATTCTTTAATACAAATATAACCAAGGGAAGTACAACCAAAGAGCTAAAGAGCTGAAATACCCGTCTCAATTTTTAATGATCAAAGTTTCCCTTTTTACATCTCCTAGTCTTTTCCTCCCACCCTACTCTTCCCTAACTTGAGAGAACATGCAGTTTTCAAGCATTTCTTTTTCTCTCTTACACCATCCTAAATTTCATACTTGGCCTAAACAACCAGCCCACTGTCTTAAACTCTGTGTCTGACCAAAAGGCAATTTACATAGTCATCCAAAGTATAATATCTTCAACCAGAGAGATTAAGGGAGTCACACATCAGAATATCCCATAGCTCACTGGTTAGCACACTCTCCTAAGAGGTGGGAGACTCCTGTTCAAATCACCTCCCAGCACAAGTAGAACTCTGCAAATCTGTGTATATCTGCTTTATATCCAGAGACATCAGACAGAAGCAGACAAAATACCAAAACATACCCTTTGCACCTTTACAGATCTAGATTGAACTTTCTGTAATTTTGACTAGACATTTTCCATGTCTCTCTCCCTGTGTTGATTGGCTGTTTATTCCAACCCTCCTAATGTCTAATCCCCATTCTCACAGTCACTTCACCCAAACTTCACTACACAGATGCCTAATTTCTTACTCTTTTCCCTGCCTCCCTTTTCTTTCCATTTAGAATATTACTTATTAAAATAAATCCACACCCTCCAAAAATAAACCAACCCACAACCCATAACTAACATACTTAATACCATCACTCTGCTTGTATTATACCAGAAATTCTCAGTCTATTTTTATTTTGGGGGGTGGGGGGCTGGACTCCCCTTTGAAAATATTTCAGGCTGTGATGACCTCATCCCCATGCCATGTCATCCTCACCAGCATGCACAGGGAGCTAACAGCTCACAATCCCCCCCACACACACACACTAGTAACCTCATAACTCCCAGTTTGAGAACCCCTGCATTATACTTTTTTCTGTAGGCATGTGTTTCTTGCCCAATTAGACTGTAAGATCTTCTGTGAGCAGGGACAATCTACGATTCTGTTTGTACAGCACCCAGCACAGTTAGGCCCCCTCCTGGTCAGCCCATAGGCATTACTGTGACAAACTTATTAAACATCTTCCTGAATCTGCAGGACAGACACTGCTACCTTTGCTGCCACTACTCACAGTCAAGTCAAACCAGATTTCTGTGCCAGACTTGTTATATATAACTTCATAAGCAGCAACCGATGTATCAATTTATACTCCTGCTGGGGAAACCTAAGAAATAAAAAACAGGAACGGGACAGGAATTCCTTGAGCTGGTCCATATGGACTCTTCCTTGTCCATATTCCAACATCTTTTAAAGCCTACTCTCACCTTACAGCAGGCAATAAGTCAATGTGATTGGTATAATTTAGCTGTTTTCTCCTTTCCCTAGTACCGCTGTACTTGTTCCTCTACAAATTACTTCAGGCATAAGCTTTCATGGGCTCCAACCCACTTCGTCAGATGCCCATGAACGCTTACACCCGAGGAAATTTGTTAGTCTTTAAGGAGCCGCAGGACTCTCGTTGGTTTTTCAGCGTGTAATATATAAGCCTCATCCCTGTTCTGTCACCCGGGTGCCAATGGGAAGTAAGAGCAGCAGATGAGAACCGCCTGCCTAGGGCACCCAGAGACCAGACGGCTGAGAGAGAGAAGCGAACACACCTCCCTTCAGGGCGGCAGCCGCGGAGCGGAGACACGCAGGGCCGCGGCCCAGGCCTAAGTCACTGCGGTGCCCCCACCACATCCGCCCCGCGAACCCCAGTTTCCCAGGCCCAGCGGAAGCCGCCCCGACTCCACCTCCCCACGACGCCCGCTCTCCGGCCGGCCCGCCCCACTCCCGCAGGGGGCGCCCAAGCCAATCACCGAGCCCCACCCCAGGCAGGGAGGCGGCCGTCCGGAGGCTTCAACCGCAAACAAGGCCTCCGTGCCGGTCACTGAGCCTCCCGCCTCCAACGCACCGCACCGGCTCAGCCCGGAAAGGACGAGGAGCCCCGCCAGCCCTCACCTGCCCGCGCCTCGCGTCTCCTCACGCCCCCAACACCAGCGCCCAGGTCCCCTCAGGCAGACTCACTCGCGCTGCGCCGCCGCTAAGAAAGCCGCTTCCCATTGGACGGCGCTCAGGCAACCGCCCCACCCCCCCAGAGTAAAACCCACCTCGATTGGCCTGTAAGAAACCACGGCTCTGCACGCGGGCCATGTTGACTATCTGGCGGAGGGGCGCTAAGCCAATCAGGGCACGAGGGCGGCTCGGTGGGGGGATGGGGTAGGGATGAGCGCGCGCGCCCGACTGTAAGGGAGGAGCTGGACTGGAGAGAGGTCAGGGGAGGCTCAGCATGAGAGCGAGAGAGGGAGCGAGCACGTGGTTGGGCTGGGCAAGGCTGCCGCGCGCCTGGATATTTAAAGGGACAGGCACCGGGAAATAGTACGGCTTGGTTGCAATCTGCACCAGCTTCTGTTTTGGCGGTGTTTGTCTTTAAAGCACCCGCCTCTGGAGTCGTGTGAATTTTTGCTCGTGTGAGCAGCTGAGAACGTTTTTGTCCCTCTTGCCTACAGGAGATAAGCCTGACAACTGTGATCCCTGGGGGCCCAAGAAACCAGGCAAAATAAAGCCTCCGAGGTGTTATTTCTAAGGCCCTCATTAATGTTTGTGGTCTGATTGCATCTCAGTGGCTGGAGTCCGTTGGACTAAGAGGTTATGATTTCAGAAGAGATTTGGAGCAAGCACTTGCCTAGTCACCTGGCTTGTCTGTATAGGTACAGGTAGCTCCCTTTCTTGCACTTTCCAGGTTAACTACTTGTGTGGTCCCTGCACACAGAGTTGCTCCTCTTGTATAGGGCTGAGGAGTGTAAAGCCTCGTCTGATACTGTGCTAGGAAAAATAAAATAGTATATTGAATCAGTAGGATTTAGGCATAATGTAATAGCTTCTCAAGTTGATTTTGCAAACCCTTAACTCCTCCTGGTGGCCCTGATCCTACAATGAGTGCCACGTATGCAGGGGAGCACATAGACCTCTATGGGATTAATTATGTGCATAAGAGACTGCAAGATCCAGTGCATATAATGTATTTACAATTTGGACATCTACTTGTTTATAGCCGAATTTTAATACATTTCAATGATCCATTATTCTCTAAATGATCAAGCCAAATGTTAAAACATAACCTTAAACAAATGGACACTTTCCTTTTGCTACACCACTTGAATGTGTACAACTTTAAAGATAGATGGGAAGAATAATGGATGAGGCATGAGATCTTGGGTTCTTTGTTGTAGACATCTTGTGTGAGCATGGGAAATTCACTAAGGGACTGCCTCTCAGAAGTCCTGATGATCCACCGCATTAGTTTAAGTGAAGTAGCGTAATGGCCTGCATGTGGGCTATAAATTTGAGTGTCAATTTTTTAACAGTTTGGACCTGTTTTTCAGAAGTGTGGACCATCATACCTTCCATTGATTTCATAAGGAGCTGTCAGCATCAGCACTTCTGAAAATCAAACCTTAGGAGTCTGAAAACTGAACACTCAAAATTAAAGGCCATGTTTGAAAACTTATGCCTTAACTTTCCTCTGCTTATCTGTACAATAGGAATGATGTCACTTACCTTCCAGAGGTGTTCTGCAGAGGCGGATCAGGAGCCGCAGGGCCCTTGAGCCTCCCCTCTGCCATTGATGCTCTCTCTGTTTTAGGCAAGCTGCTTACATTTACATTTCAGAAGTGACTAGTGACTTTGAGTGCTTTAGCATTAGATGTTCAACTTGGACCCAATATTTTTTTATTTTACTTAGACCCAATATTCAGAATGTGCTGAGCTCCCAGTCTCTGAAAAGGAATCTTCTTTAAGGTGTTTAACATTTCACGCATCCAAAACTACTAGTCACTTTTGAAAATTTAAGTCTTAAGCTTTCTGTGCCTGTTTCCCAATCTGTAAAACGAGATATGATTCTTTCCTGTTGTGAATTAATTAGCTCATGTTTGTTCAGTGCTTAGCATACATAAAATGTTAAAAGTAATAGTGGTATTGAGGAACACACATGGAACAGTGCAGTTTTAGCTTATGGGAACCATGGAAGAGTTTATAGTGACTATTCATTGTGTGGCCAAAATAACTAACCCTTAAAAATCTATGAGCTTCTCACTGGGCACTTCTTCTACAGAAAGAACTAATTCAATTATTCAATCCTCCAGATTAAACCTAAGGTGTTAGTAATTAATCTCCAGGGTCAGTTACCACATAATATCATTACTGATTAAATAGATAGCTTGGATGAATTCATTTACCCTTAGGATTTAAAGACAAAGCAATAATTGATGAGACTACAGTTACATTAAGTATTAATACTGTACTTAGAGAATAAGGCTAATGAGGATATTAAATTGGAAGAACTGAACTACCGCATGAATCCTGTAGACTTGGGTTCACAAACACTTAGGTTTCATAGGCCAGAATAAAGACAATTCATTTTTAACATGGACAGTCAGTAGGATGTAAAGCATTTGTTTATATCTTTTTCTTGTTCATCCAAATTAACCCCATTCCAGCCACTAACAAGTTCCCGAGCCTAATTCTCTTCTCACTTTCACTGGTTTTACTTTAGGGTAATTCCATTCATGTCATCTGATTTACACACAGTTCTCATTGGCATAAGTAAAAACAGAATGAGGCCATGTGTTTCTCTGATACAGCAAAATCTCTGATGATGCAGTACTGTAGAGAGAAGAGGATCTGACGAGGTCCCAGAAGTGTTCGGGTATTCCCATTTGAAATTTCTGTTCAGTTTTATGACTCAGAACTAGATTTTCATGTCTGTTATTCATAAAGGTGCTGGTGAAGTATCCCCAATACTCTGCTAAAAGCATTTCTAAAATATATATAATTTTAGGCCAGAGCTTGTTCCCACTGAAGTCAACAGGACTTTTACTATGTAAGCTTTAGTGAGTTCAGAATCAGTCTGTTTCTTTCTATTTCAATAACATGTCTGTGATTATTCAGATTTTGTTCTAAGATTGCATTCTGAGTGGAAAGAATGAATTTGATGGTTGTGCAAGGATATAATTATCACTAAAGCAGTTCTCTTCTAAATGCAACTTCTGGTCCTTTAAATTACATATTATATAACCAATGGTTCTCAAGGGGCTAAAAGTGGCCTGCGGGGGCTGTCAAAGTGTCCTGCAGCTTCCCTCTTGCTGACTGCAGAAGGGAGCCACTACCTAAGGACCGATCCAGGCAGAGAGCATTTCGGCAGAGCTAAAAGACCAGTGCAGGCTCCTTGCTGCAGCCAAAGGGGATGGGAAACCAGCTCTCCCCTGCTCTGCCTGTAACAGGAAGCATGGCAAAGTGCTTTGTGTAGGTGCATATAATGCTGGGGTACCTGCTGGAGCCAGAGGAAGAGGAGCATTGATCTTCCATCCCCCTAGCTGAAGAAGGGAGCCATTTGGAGTGTACAAGGCTACAGGACTTGTGCTCTTTTCCTGATGCAGACAAGGAGACTGGAGATCAGCAAGGAGGCAGTGGGGGTCTTGCTGGCAGAGACTGGTGGCCCTTCAGGGTTGTAAAAATGGTATCCATGGCTCTCAAGCCAAAGAAGGTTGGGAATCACTGAGACAGTCTGTGGAAATCTGCATAACAACCAAAGTGTTGAGGATGCCAGAATCTTGGAACCCTTGTTCTCTAGATGATAAATAAATTATCATATTTCTAGTACTTTGTCTCCTAGGGGCTTTTTCAGTCCTTTCCCTCAGGCTGAGATCCCATGATATATGAACTATACTAGCAGCTGCTTGATCTTTTGCAATGTGGCAGATTCTAGGACCCTGCATGGGAAGCAGGGCCCTTCCTTTGAGTCATCCTACATGAACCTTTTGCGGAGTCACCTTGGGGCTGGATCAGATGTATCCACGGTCCAATTTTAGTATATAAAAGGGGTTGAAGGGAGCACTTCTTTGACTCAGGAGGGACAGCAGTCCTCCAAGAAAACACTTGCAACAGCCACGCTGGGAAGGAAAGCTCAGGCTGAGTCTTGTTTTATGTGGGATTAATAAAGCCAAACTCCAGGACACCAATAAGTTTGAATTTTGAATATGGTGTACGTCAGGGGTCAGCAACCTTTGCCAGCCCCTGTGTCAGCCCCGCCCACCGCACCCTCAGCAGGTGCCGGGGTGGAGCCAAAAGGGAGCGGGGCCAGACCAGGTGCTCTGCCGGTCAGGGCCTGGGCTGGCATCAGCTGGCCTCCGGTTCCCGGCCCTGGGGCCAGATCCCATCTGCAGGGGCAGCTTGCTGGACGGCAGGAGCAGAGTGGGTCACGTTGCCCCGGCCCGCCCAGAGCCGTGCCGCTGCCGGCTGGGCCGAGTTGGCCCTGGCCATGGCCGGCAAGAGGGCAAGTCGGGTCGGCCCACCCGGAGCCGCTGCTGCCGGCAGGAGCTGGGGCCAGGAATGGGAGGCCACCCACTGGCAGCAGCGGCTCCAGATGGTCTGACCCAACCCGCCCTCTTGCCAGGCATGGCCGGGGCCGGCTTTGCCCTGCCGGCAGCGGCGCAGCTCTGGACGGGCCGGGACGACGTGACCCGCTCTGCTCCGCTCCCCTCTCCTCCTGCTGTCCAGCAAAGGGGTGGGGCCAGCACGGACCCTCAGCCACGCGCCGCAGCTGCTGGCCACGCAGTTTGAGGAGCCAGCGGGGGGAGCCTGAGCAGCTCCGCGTGCCACTCAGGCCACATGCCAGCTGTGGCACGCGTGCTGGGGATTGCCAATCAACTATACTCACAACCCCAGACATTTGGGACTCGGTTTTATTAGGTTAGTAATATTCCAAATTTAGCAATATACAAATAAAAACATTTTACTTGGATTCTTGTGTGTGTGTTTTGATCATTACTAAGTCAAGAGTCACACTGACAAATGATTAATGTGCTTTAAGGGGCCAGCTCTGTATCAGGCTATCTGCATATACACATCAAGTGGTAGTGATGAACCTGAAGCAATGATGTATATGATACACATTGTAACAGTGTTTTTGACACATTGTATCCTTGGGCTTTTAAAAATTCTATAACTATTAAAATTATATTGAATAATAACCCTTCTAAAATCACCTAGTCGTAGACTACACCACAAGAAAAACATGGAAAGAAAAGGAGGCCATAAATAAGGAGGTAAGTGGTCCTATTTAAAAAAACAAGCTACACATTAAGTAAAGTGTTAAGTTAACAAAGTGAGGAGGGAGAGGTTAAGTGGGGAGCACTATGAAAAAGGCACGATTGTCTGCTGCCTTGAGATGCAGCTGTGGGAACCTTAAGAGACTGGTATAAATATCTTTCAGAAGAGGGCTGGAGCAGGTCTTGAATATAACCAGGGCCCTGTTTGCTCAATTTAAGGACAATCTAAACAAATGCAGGCTTGGGACAATATGACCATGGCTGTACACACTATGAGCAAATTTACTCTTGCATTCTGAACAAGCTGCAAGTGATGGAAAAATCCTGATCTGCTCTTTTAAGAGAGAATTACAGTACTCAGTGCTCTTGGTTGCAGTGGTTTCAGATGAATGGGCCTATTCATCCATAAACATCTGACAAAGTGGGATTTTCTCATACGACAGCTCATGCGATAAATAAATTTTTTAGTCTTTAAAAGTGCCACAGGACTCCTCGTTTGTTTTGCTGAACTAGATTAACACGGCTACCCCTCTGGAACTTGGTTGCAATGATGTGCATTGCTGTTTGGAGGTCAACAGAGGATAGCCTGAGCAAATTGCTCAACTGAAACACAATGCTGCTATGGTCTCAAGTTTCCACAGAACAGGTGTGATCCCAAATGATATCCACAATGTATTAATTTTATTTATTACCTATAAGTAAGTCCTCTCCGGTGCTGTTCTTTTGTGATGCAAGAGTGGTGTGCGGGGACCCAAGGAGAACACCTTAGACCACTGATTTTGGTGTACACTGTTTTATGTAACTTTTATTAACTAAATACTTTAAAACAAATCACGATCTCTTAATTGCCTAAAACAACGCAGCAAACATACAAACAGCATTCCAAATCCTACAAGCAAAAGCAAGGTTATAACTATTCCTCCTTCTATTCCCACAAATAGCCCCATTAATAACTCTTAGCTACAGTTAGTATCATTTGCAGACATATTTATCCAACAACTTGCAGAAGCAGCTGCAATAGCATTCTGGTTACAGGTTTCTCATTTGTTTTGATACTTCATCCGCAGGTTATCATCAGTCAGCAGTGCAGACTGGTTCTGGTTTTTGTGCACGGTTACCAACCCAAACGATTCTAGGGTGGCCTTCTTTCGGTCCAAAGATTCTAGGACCGGGGAGCTGGCTCCGGGTGATCAGTTCGACGCCTTGTCAGGGCGCTACTCCTGTCGACTCCGCCCTTGCTGTTCTTGGGGCGCTGCTTTTATAGGCACACCCCAATGCTTGCAAAATCATTCCTTAGTTCTGTTTTTACTTTTGGGTGTTTTTTTTTTGCCAGTCTGAAACAGCTTCATCTCTGCTTCTGATGATTTTGCAAGGTTACCCGGATCTACGTCTTTGCATAGCCAATGACTAAGTCTGCGTACATTGCTGGGCAAAACAATCTCAGGGCCAGATCTAGTCCAGGACATGTACGTCTCTTTTTCCACATCCATAAGGAGTAGGCTTTATAGGGTACACTTCTTTATCCAGCAACTTCTACCCAGTAGATAAACTCTTTTCATTCCAAAGCACTGGGAAGACATAATGTAGCTGGCAGTATCATATCAGGCTGAATTTCCATTTTTTGAGGCACGTCTGCTGTTACTGATTGATGCCACCTTGGAGAAATGACTTGGACTATGGAAAGGCAGTACCAGACATATCAGCAATAGCCCTTAGTTACTTTTACAATAGTGTATACGTGATCCAGTGCATCAGATTTTATTGAGAGGCTCTATGAGATTGACTGCTATCTACAACCAGAGGATCATTCATGCTGCAACAAAATTACTCTCTACCATAAAAGGTAATGACATAGGCCATCATTGTCTGATCACGTGAAGGGTGCTGGTTTACAGTAGCAGTGGCAGAAGTCCAGCAAGGGAGCTGGTTGTATGTGTTCCCAGCTGAGAAAGATGAATCTAGATAACTGTGTTGCCTGGTTTATGCACAGGGACCAAATGTCAAAAGGAGCATGTGGTTACCTTAAATTTATTCTATCATATGCAAATAAGCATAAGAAGAGACACCTTCTCATGCACTGTTGAACACATTGCTGAGAAACCTATTGTCCTTGGAACACTGTTCACCATGGAAAACATCTATACTCTAAAACATTACTCTTTTCAAAATGTTTCTGAAAACATTTTATGTTCCTGTTTCCAGTTGCTAACCCCATGGCAGTAAGGAGGGCTTTAATACTCATTGAGAGGACAGTGCTTGAGTTAAATTATATTAAATGCATTTTTTTTGCTTGCTGTTAAATAGTTGTTGCTTCTTGATTTTTTAATTGTGTAGTTTGATTTGTTGCAAAGAGGGCTAACAGCAAAGCAACATATTGCCAGGAGCCTTTGCTAATCAAGGTGATTTGACACATTTGTTTCCAATAACAGTCCAATCCCTTAGTTCTTATTTGGGTGAGAAGGCCCGTTTACTTCATAATATGAAACAGTATTTCCTGTTTATAATGCTTATGAATCAAAACTAAAACATTTAACAGCTGTTACTTTGCAAGAGTAGCTGTCAATTAACTGCGTGTATTCAATTAACTTATATTTAGTAAAAATTATTCACAGGACAATCAATTGACATGCTTTCAGAGTCAGAAACATTCCCTGTTCCAAAGTTTTAAATGCCTAAAAAAAGACGTGACCAAAGAAAACAATTTAAGGACAAAACAGAGTTCAGGAGCCTGCGGGGCTTATAGGTACAGTGAACAAAGTGGGAGGCATTTCTAAAAGATGGTAAGGAAAGGTGAGGTAGAAGATTATTCCAAACAAAGGAAGAGTGAAAATGAAACTGAAAATAAAAGATGGTGGACTGAGAGATTGGGATGCATAGCAGGAGAGTAGAGAAAAAGAAGAGAGGGTGGAGACAGAGAGATTACACAGGGCACTGAAGGTAAATTTGAAGAGGTTGATTAGGATGACGTTAAGAACAGGAAGCCAGTTAAGGGACCTGATCCCCACAGAAAACAATGGAAAGACTCCCTCTGACTTCAGTGGTCTTTTGATCAGGTGCTATGGGAATTGAGGGATAGGAATGCTGTTTTCACACTGATAGGAGAGCAACATGACCACCAGCAGCTTCATTGTGGATCCACTGAGGGACAGAGATGAAGCAAGAATATCTGAGAGGGGAATGTTTGGAGTATTCTGGAAACAATCAAAGGAGCTGTTAATAAAAATTGAGAAAGGAAACAGCAAAAAACTACTTAGAAGGAAACAAAACACTCATCTTTGGAGAGAATGAGTTTGAGATGGTGGCAGAACATAGTCGGTAAAAGCACTGGAGTGGTTAAGTTCACTCAGAGCAAAAAGGAGAATAACTGCACTGTCCAAAGAGCAGACCACATTATGAATTGTAAAATTCAATATTTCTTCCTTGGTCAGAGGCTGTAGAGAGTTACTTTACCCTTTTATGTGGCACACCTTTGTTCCTGTGGCCAGAGAGTAGGGGAGGAGCAGACCTCCTCCCATTCATTGGCCCTGTCCATTCTCTGCCCAGCCCACGGTTCAGAGCAGATAATTAACCCCTGGACTTATCCTCATAACTGAAGTCACAAACTGAGCACCTCCAAATGGGGAGAAGCCTTATTGCCATTGTTTGGCCGAGTGGGGGCTGCAACAGTCCAGTTCTATAGAAATTTTTGTTAGCTTATGCCACAGATTTATTTCTGTGTGTATATTTGGGGGTTTGAATAACAACAACAGAAGCATCCTAGTTGAACTATTTATGGTACTTCTTGCTTATGTAGTGTCACTGAAATTATTTGAAAAATATTTATGGTTCTTACAGTGGGAGAAATTGATCAGCTTTGCTGCAGGTCTCAGTAAGTTCTCTTTGCTGTGACATTAACTATTCTAAAACACAAGCTACATTGGATATTAAATTGACTAAAGATCGACATGCATGAGAAATTACCCAGGGACCTGAAGAGGCTATAATGAGCAAGAAACCTCTGTAGATTTGCTGACTGAGGAGCATCTTCCCAAAGAGAAGTATTCAATCTATAACAATTGTGACATACAAACATCTTGTAGGTCTTTTTAATTTTAATAATAAAATTTTATTGACACCCTAAACCAGATATATTAATCCATGTAAACAAGTATTTTTAGCTTGTCCACAGTAGAATATGTAAACACAATACGAGCATCAATATATGCTCTTTATTGTTCCAATAGTAACCCAGCTCTTGCCTTTATTTTAAAAAGAGAAAAATGTCTTGTTTTTTTCCCTCAATTTGCACTTCCATTCTGAACCATTTGTAGATATTCTTTGTATAGTTTTTCTTGTGCTTCATAAAGTTTCTTCAGTTTCTTCATCTGTCCTTTGCTGAGTTCTTTGCCTTCTGTATCATGGGTAGGTAATCCCTGGAATATTAAGGACACAAATATTTTAGCAATTTTCATCCAGATACTTTGGCTGCGTCTCCACTGGTAAATGAAGTCGACTTAAGCTTGGCTTATGTCGACTTAATTGGCCCTGCGTCTACACTACACTTTGCTTAAGTCGACTTAAGCAGCTTGCTTAAGTCGACTTAAGCAAAATGAAGTCGATTTAATGAAAATTAAGTCGACTTTATTAAACCACCTTTCTACTCGACCTAAGGCTTAATTCGACGGGGTAGCCCTAAGTCGACTTAGGGCTACCCCAATGCCCTCCCTGCCGGGAGAGCCTGGCATGCCCCCCAAAGGGCAGGGCATGTGGGCAGGGTGTGATGCTGTCTGGATTTAGGGAAGCATTTATGATATTATTTTCAATGGCTATCTCATAAATGCTATAACCCATAGGAACTATGTCATGTTTGGTATCAATAGAAAGGTAGTAATTTGCTGGGAATGATTATATAGTTTATGTCTAGGAATTCTATTGCTTTTAGAAGTTAGAATTTGGTATTATATCCATACTTTAACCTATGTTAAAACCATTGTGTCCTTAATGTTTAGGAATGTGCCAGGGCAATGGTCCCAGGGAGTTACCTGATGAGCCATTAGGACACAATGGTTGTATTCCTTATGTCTTTAATTGCTCATCAGGTAACTCCCTGGGACCATTGCCCTGGCACATTCCTAAACATTAAGGACACAATGGTTTTAACATAAGTTAAAGTATGGATATAATACCAAATTCTAACTTCTAATCACAATAGAATTCCTAGACATAAACTATATAATCATTCCCAGCAAATTACTACCTTTCTATTGATACCAAACATGACATAGTTCCTATGGATTATAGCATTTATGAGATAGCCATTGAAAATAATATCATAAATGCTTCCCTAAATCCAGACAGCATCACACACAGGGCTCTGCCCTGTCAGGGTCCCTGTACCCCTTTGCCCCATTGTACACAGGGGCAAGCCCGCCCCCCCCCCCCCCCAAACGTGGACCTGCCCAAGATCCCCCTAGCCCCACAAAGTCGACCTAGATCATCCACTGTGGATGCTCTAGGTCGACTTTGTAAATTCCCCTTTAAGTCGACTTTAATTTTAAGTGTAGACACACCAAGTCGACTTAGTTAAGTCGACTTAGTTAAAGTCGACTTAAAAGTGCAAGTGTAGACATAGCCTTTGTTTGGCGTTAGTCAATCTGATGAATTTGTGATGGAATTTTACTTTTTCCTCCCCAGATCATGCATTACTGGTAGAAGGGAGTAACAGCATAATGTATGTTGTCTTAGCTCTTGCCATTCAGCTATTACTGAGAAAAATTACCTTTCTCTGATAGCACCTGCCTTTACTCTCCAAGGGAATGGACAGAGAGAACCTTTTAGTATGGTCCAATGGAGCAGTGCTGCCAGAAAGGAGGGGCACAGTGGGCAAAGGTCAACTATCTTCATGCAAATGGTCCTGTCTCCCACAAATCCCCTGAACCTGCCATTTTAGGGGTGGGAGGACAGGGGAGACAGGATGAGAGTGTAATCTTTGCCTCCCAATAGGAAGTCTCTGCAAGGAAATCCTTAAAAAGACTTCTACTCCAAAAGTCAAAGACGCCTTGCCCAGAAACGGTATGCTCGGGGAGACAGACATGTTCTGAACACCCCCTTTCCCCCCCAAAAGTTATGGCTCTTAGACACATGCTTAGGCATGACATCAGTGTTATACAATTCAGTGAACATGTAAGAGCATGAACTGGCTCCTATCAAATTAAATGGCAACATACTTTATTGACTTCAATGGAGATATGATCAGGCACATTAGCCAGTGGAGAAGTTCTTATTTTTCAACTGGAATAAAAAAAAATTCCCCATCATTCTTACATTTTCATCAAACTTGGAGTATTTGTCAATCTCGGATTTAAACATAGCATGTGGTGGAATCTTCATCTTTGCCAGTTTTGCTGCCTGCAACGTAAAATACACTTTATAGTGAATTAGCATCCTAACGAATTACTCTGTCATTTGCCCTTGCCTGAAAAGCTGTCCCTGGGTGGACATGATTTGATGGACAAAACATCTACACTGCAAAATAAGGAGCACCCACATCACACTTCTCCATTATGTGGAGAGTGATGGCCAGTTCTCTATGAATCTTGAACATATCTGTCTGGGGAAATAAGGAATTAATTTAGTACTTTGTTGCAGCAGTTAATCAGTTAGGATCCAATTAAGACAACCTCCTCCCCCCAAACCAAACAAAAACACAAAAGAAATGTGGTGTTTTTCCCTTGCAACAGATCAGAATGACCAGCTTGTGTGCTGCAAAGCCACAATTACATTTTGTGTATTTGAGTCCTTCACAAACATAAAAAGTAATCTATATGGCAATGAGCTCATTGCAGACATTTCCCTATGCTCAAGCAGAAATCTCATTGATCTGAATAGGGATCCACGCAGGCCATAGCAGGATCAGGGCTCAAAATAAACATACCATGTTGAAGGATAATCAAAACTTTTGTTTTATTAAAAATGGTGGCCACAGAAGATCATTAAAAACAATGTATGCCCACTCAAATGAAGTTATGAACATTTTTTAAAATAATGGAAAAGGCTGCATGCTTGAAAATTCATAAAAGGGTGATATTCTATTTACAGACAATCTTCCCTGTAGATCATACTTTCCTGTATTTCATTACTGGAACCGTGTGTGTGGAAATAAGATCTTCGCTTCATAAGAGTCCATCTGCTCCTGTTGCTTATTCCTCACCTGAAGTCTTAAGCCTTTATGCTATTTACAGTTAGATGCTGTGGAGACGAATGCATCTTCACAGAGAATTAGGCTTCAGGTGAAGCCTAAGTACCAGGAGCAGATGGACTGTTAAGGAGAAAGATGCTGTTTCTATGCATCTCTATACAGTAATAAAAAAAGAAAAGAAAATAGAAACACACAAGCAGAAAGCCTCTCTAAGTGAAATGTTTCTCAATTGCCTGAGCTCTGAAATTGTTGTACATGCTGTATCTTACTCACTGTTATGCACTAAAAAATGTGCTACAAGGTATTTTAAGAAGCACCTACATCTCTGTTCACATGTTGTGGTACATTTTTAGAAGTGTGGCCATCTTTTCGTGGTTCCACCAGTGTCCTGAACTTCTAAGTGACCTATATTGTAGGCACAAATAGCTGTGAGCAAAAAAATTCCCCTCCCCTGCCCCGATTGATTTTCCTCTAAAAAAAATAAATAAATGGGAGGGCCTGCTGAATCTGCACTGAAATTTGGCACACAGTGTATTCTTGTCTGCATGAGAATATTGCCATTAATACATATCTTTAAAAAACATAATGCCCACTTTAATGTAAATTAAAAAGATGATACTTGAATATTTACCTCCTGTTCTTGTTTTTTCCTAGCTGCTTCTTCTTTCTTTCTTTTTTTCTCTTCTTCTATCTATGAAAAGTCCATTTGAAAAAATCAGAATTAAACCACTGCATTAGATTGTCTTCTTAATGCAACCAACTAAGCTCTATGTTTTACGTTTGTGATTATAGGAAAAGCTTATAATGCCATCTATAATTATGGCTCCTCAACACATCTATTACAAGACCCTGTTTTCAGTTGCTTATATCTTTGCCAAACTTTAACTCTTCACACTGAAATTTTCCCTGCCTGGTGTCTGCCACAGCCTGAATATTTTTGGAAGTTTCCATAGAAGTGTTTCAGCCATTGCTGAGAAAGAAATTAAGGTTCAAATACATTATTTAGCTCACATTAAATAATGCTTAGAACTGTGAAGCTTTGGTGCGCCATGCTTCGAAAAAAGGGTTTGGAATTTGGTAGGAAGGTTATCTTTGTACCAGGGGTTGAGCTATTCCCATGGAAAACTGTCCAAATTTGGCCAAGTTATGAACCTCTGAAAAGTCTCAGTTTACACATGTTCAGACTTGTTAGAATTTGGCAGCTAAATTCTCCAAAAATTCTTTTAGGACTGAGCGTGCTTCAGCAGGGGAAATGGAGTCTGAGCAGGGAGACCTGCCCACAGAAAAGAATGAGGGCACAAAGCACCTGAACTGCAACTCCCATGAGGCCCTGTGACAATGTTTGTTAAACAAAATATTTAAATTCTGGCTGAAAATTTTCAGTTTCTGATTTTTTGCCAAAGAGTCAAAATTTTCCATGGAAAACATCCAACATTTTCCAATCAGCTCTAGTCAGTGTGACTCCAAATGATGTGATTGCAATTTCTCCGACTTTATTTAAAAACCTACAAATTATACACAAAAAAATTGCATCCATCTAAAGGCTATTAAGATTGTAAAATCAAGCACCCAAAAGTTAGGAAATAGCAGAATTTATGTTCCTGTGCAGTGTTAATTCCCCTTGTGGCTATGCATTATGATTTAATTACTCGATCACATGCTATTTTTTTTCCAACAGGGCCTCTGTCTCATTCAGTGCTATATTAATGAAGACTTAGTAATTTCATTCTGTTTTTATCAGTAAAGGTCAAAGCAGTATAGTCTAATTATATGGCAGAATTTGCCTTTGCTTTGTATTGACAAATATGTCAGAATAAATTACTCACAGGAATTATTCTGATAGGGAGACAAAAGCATAAATAAACCATACCCAGCACATCATAATTGTATAAAACCCTTGGAAACCTGAAAAGATATTAAAATCTCTCATAATATTCCTTTAAGTAGTTATTTCATATTCCTTTTCTCATGTGCTACTTGAGTTTTGCTATCGGTTTGGGTGCTATTTCCCATTTTGTTTGTGTTACAATTGCCATTTCTCTCATAAATCAACAAGGAAATATGTAATGTCTATAAGTATGTGTTTTAATTTACACGTGCAAAATAATATAAAATACTCAAATTAGTTTAACAAAGAATTAAAATACTGTATAACCTTTTTCTTTTCTTCTTTTTCTTTTAATAAGGTCTCCCTATCCACCAATTTGACCACAGTTGGGAGACCTAGAGAAACAACAAAGAGAAACAAATGCATAGCAGGTTCTAACACTTACATGTCTGGTACCGCAAGCGTTTCTTGAAACACCTCTTGAAGCAGTATTTTCAAATTAAACTTCTAAGTTAAATTCAAATACCACCAAATGAACATTTCAGAAATGACTGAGGAGCTATATACCAAACCCAAAATTTCAAACATACATTTCATTTGCATGCTTTTAAATGTTTAAAAACTAAATCTATTAAAGCTCTGTGCATTCAGTAAGTGTGACAAGGATTTCTGATTATTCTTGGTAATATTGACATTTTTCAATATTTTATAAAAATTAACCAATTTTAAAAACAGCTACAATTTACAACACAGACTGTTACCTTCATGATCTTCAAATCGAACTCCAAGCTCAGGAAGTACGTCATCTCGAAGAGCATCACTCAACTGCAGTACTTCAGTTACTACAATGCACAGAAAAATTAAAAGTTCTGAGATAAGTTTAAGAAGAAAATTTACTTCTCTTCCACACTATGTAGTTTTTTAATGCAGGTAAAAAAATTACTACGGTTAGACCCATTTATTTTCTTCTCTTGGTTTTGTTGTTATTTTTTAAGTAATAGATATTTTAAGTAAGGTTAGAAATTCTTCCTTCTTCCAGCTCAATGTAATCTCTTGAGCTTCTGTCCTGCATAACAGAGAAGCATGTTTCTTCTAGATAGAACTGGAATTTGTCACCTCTTCCCAAGATGCTGCCACTACTTCAGAAATCCAAAAAGATACCACAGCTCTATGATTTAACTATTTAGAGGCTCAGGAGTCCCACAGCTGCTGTTAAACAGACATTTAATCATGGCCATTACAATGCATGATTTTTAGTCCTCAATGTAACTCCTAATCTAAGCATTTTAAGAAGATATTTTGTGAATTTAGCCTTTTGTACCTTTTGAATGTCTCTTAAAATTACTTGCACATGCTATTACCATGCTTCATCATTCCATAAAATGATGAAAAATTGCAACTTTGGTGTCTGACTAGTGCCTGTAAGAATTATGAACATAGGAATTGCGGTCCTCCTAGTGCAGTATACTGTCTCAAACACTAGCCAAAACCAAAGCTTCAGAGGAAGGTGCAAGAAACCCACAGGAGGCAGATGTGGGAAAATGTGCCCCCTCACATGAAATCTCATCCAGGTCTCTAAGAGTTAAAGACTGACAAGCTCTGAGGCGTGAAATCTATGTCCCTTCCAAAATGTTATTAATTATAATGACTTTAGATATTCTTGATCTCCATATAATTGTTCAGTTCCTTTTTGAATCTTGTTAAGTTGACAGCCTCAATGACTTCTTATGGCAATGACTCCTACAGCCTAATTATTCATAGTGTGAAAAAATAATCCTTTTATTAGTTTTGAATTTGCCCCCTTTTAATTGAATTGAATATCCCCTAACTCTTGATTTCTGAGACAGAGAAGAGAAGCTCCTGATCCACTTCCTCTATACCTTACAGTATTGCACATACTTACTTAGATCATGTCCTCTCATGTTTCCTTCTTCCTTCAGTTCATTAAATAGTTAAGTAATTTTGTAAAAGTGGAGCTTTAATTTGAATATTTTATATGCAAAAAGCTATAGTCCCCATTTTTGCCAGTTACAGCTAATTGTTTATCTTCTAGAATGTCAATAACTAACTAAAAATCACTGCACGTTGCATAAAAAAAATAGGATGTGATGACTGCAAGTCTCACAGAAGGCCAACTCAACTAAAAGTAGGTGAAACTGGGGATACATCTTGCTTAAATGTTTGAAACCATTCTAAGTAGTGCCTCAAAGCCCCAATCAAGGATGAAGGCCTACTGTACTAGATGCAGCATACATGCAATAAAAATACTAAACTAGTCTCAAAGAGTTTTCATTGTACATTAATGACATGATGCAACAAGGTGGATGAAACAAATATACAGGTGGGTATGGAAGGATAGGTTAACAGGAATATATGCTGTAAAGACTTGAAGCTCACCCCCCTATGTGGCCATTATTAGAGCCCTTCAAATCCGTGGATATCCACATTACATCTGCGGATATCCGCATTCACAGATACAATGTGGCTATCTGCAGACAATTTCTTGCAGATGCAAATTGGATACAGATCCACATATTTGTATCTGTGCAGGGCTCTAGCCATTAGCAGTTGCTTATGTCAGCCAGGGAAAATAATTTAGCATGCTTTAGTTTTAATTAAAGAGATTTTTAATAAAGAGATCTTAATTGCTGGAGCTTGAAATATCATTTTTGTTCAACAATATTTTGAATCTCCAGACCTGCCTAATCAAATATATATTAAGACTCCTCTAAGGTCCATTTCCAAGTGCCTGAGTTAGATCCTCTAACCCTGCTGAAGAATCTTACGGTGCAGGGGAAAGAGAGATTTAAAGATAGGCAGCCTAATGTTTAAATTTGATTCACTAATTCAGATACACTTTTATCAAATCTTTATTGACATTTTGTTTCTAACACAACATTTTGGAAGCTAGATTAAAGCATATTTTTGCTGACAAGATTGCCCGAGTTTTAGTTTTGGCTTGCAAAGCAAATAAGTGCAATTACTCCTGAAAGAAACCAGAACTGACAAGAATGAATGGGACCACCCAGAGCTTTATTTTACCTTTTTATGTATTAAAAAGCTCTAGCTATTCAGTCCCTTGCCCATTATCACTTTCCTGTCTCTTCTCTCTTTCAAGCTGATAGCTAAATGAATGAAACCATTGCCTTATTTTATGGTAGCTCCATTATCTATATTGAATTGTTGTTTCATAATTTCTCACAGCAATGTTCTCTAATGCCACCTTTTCTAATCTGGATGACACCATCCTAGTCTATGACGGTGTGGGGTAGAGAAGTAGCATGGACAAGGAAGAGTTAAAAGTAGTTGGAAAAGCTGTACCTTCCCTGGAGCAATTTGACTGCTGGTTTACTTCTGTGATTAATGCTCTAGAGGCAATATTTGAAACCTCTCTGCTCCTGTGATGTGTGGTCCCTAATAAAAATAGCCACAGGAGTAGGTTGTGTACAGTGCTATAAATAAGGGAAGCAGTTTGTCACACCAAACATTGTGTTTGTCTCTGCTCTCATAATTAAGCTCAGATGTAAAAGCAAGTTTTGCAGCAACACAAAGCTATCAAAAGATGCCTCCTGCCCTAATTAGCTTGTAGCTTCCTGATGAATGACAAGAACAAGTTAGGAGGGAAAAATACACTAACATTTTCCTCAAGGAAAATAATAAAAATGAATCAAGCTGTAAGTGGTAAAGAAAAGGACAAGACAAGAAAGGAGGGGAACCAAGTGAGATGAGAAGAGAAAGTGGACAGAAATGAGAAGGGACATAACAGCTCTGAATGAGAATAACTAGGAAGGTGCCAATCCACCTACCTATGGGTGGAGGGTTTCTTACAAGAGACATTAGGTACCACTGACCTACTAAATCACATCTATCTCACCTACACACAATGGCTGCATCTACACTGGTAAATTAAGTCGACTTAAGCTTTCTTAAGTCGACTTAATTTACCCTGCATCTACACTACAGTTTCCTTAAGTCGACTTAAGGAAAATAAAGTCGACTTAATTAAAATTAAGTCGACTTTATAAAACAACCTTCCTAGTAGACCTAAGGCTTAAGTCGACTCCCTAGAGTTGACTTAAGCCAGTGTAGACGTGGGGTAGCCCTAAGTCGACTTAGGGCTACCCCAGGGCTACACCAATGCCCTCCCTGCTGGGGGGGGGCACAGGGGGAGCCTGGCATGCCCCCCACCACCTGGCAGGGCAGAGCCCTGCCCACCCTGCCCCTATGCCCTGCCAAAGTCCCTGTCCCCCTTTGCCCCATTGTACCAAGGTACAATGGGGCAAAGGCTGAGCCCCCTGGCATTGGGCAAGGGATGCCCGCCTTGCCCCTGTGGACCTCCCAAGCCCCTAGAAGTCGACCTAGGCATTCAGTGTGGACGCTCTAGGTCGACTTTTTAAGTTCCCCTTTAAGTCGACTTTATTTTTAAGTGTGGACACACTAAGTCGACTTAACTAAGTCGACTTAAATTACCAAGTGTAGACATAGCCAATAAGACAGTGGAGAAGTTATTTTCCTGTATCTTCCCAATATCACATTTCCAAAGCTGTGCTAAATAAAGGCATTGGGCATTTCTATGGAAAATTATCCTTCCCAGAGGTCTTTTCTGTTCATTATTCATTTCACTCTAGCTTTCTTCAAGTCAGCCCCTTGCAGAAGCACCAACTGATTTTACCAGAATGTGATTTAGCTGAAATAGAAAATGGCCAGGACAGCATGGCTAACATCTCTTTTCTTGTGGAAGTGCCAGTGGATGTTACTGACCGCAAGTGATAGGGCCGGGGTCTCAGATTTATCGCTTATCCGAAAAAGTCGTAAGTAGAGAGAGAGAAAAAACTATAAGTATTTACTCAGAAACAAAAGAAAGTGACAGAAAGAAGAAATAGGAAAGCAGGAGAGAAGCAGAAAAATCAAGAGCAAGTACAGAAATTGCGGACAATCCACATTTAGTTTTTTATCTTTGTTTGGTTCACAGTAAGCATTTTCTCCTAGAGGAGGCTAATTGTGACAAAAATACTTGGGTCAATTTACATCAAGAATTTTTAGTAAGTAGATTCTTCCCCCCAGTAAGCTGTTCTCAAACCCATTTCAGTAGGTTTGATATACTGAACAACATTTCTAAATAATTCCTATTAGATATGTTGTATAAGAAACGGTAACATTTGATAATAATTCTCAATACCTTGCACATACCAGGGAAAGTTTTCAACCCCCATAAAGGAATCAAAGTACCTAATAGGGCTAATGTAAGCTATTATTTTATTAGGTCCATTTTCTTTTGTTATTCCCAGGCACACATAGGTGCAAATGCATACCTCCTCACTGTCTGAGCTACTAAAATCAAAGGCCTTGCCTTTGCTTGGTATTATGAACCTGTGTCTCGTCTGTTCTTTGCTTGTGGAGTTGAAATCAAACCTGCCCTTTCTGTGCATATGACAATTTTCCATTCTAAAAAGAACTGTTTGCTTTAGTCTGTTTTTCTTTATCCTGGGTTGATGGGCACAGTGGGCCAAATTAATCGTTTTAAGTCTAAGAAAGTCAGTTTAGCCCATTCTCTGTTATACTGAAAGATGTTGACGAGTCAAAGTGAACGTCTCATGCATAGAATTAATACAATACATCTACTGAGTGCATAATAAAAGCAGTGTCTGCCTGGGTTATAAATATTTACCAGTCTGAACCTATGAATAATTAAATATAAGCAGCAGGAGAAATCCTTCAGGGTAGAAGAGAATGAGGAGTTTATACATGAGAAATTCGTAATTTATAAGAGGATGTTAGCAATTGGTGGCTGTAGAAGTGTCAGCAGAGTGGCTCCATACACTATATTAGGGTTGAACTGTGTCAATTTTCTGCTTTCAGCACCACCAGCAAAAGGCTTTAAAGGACAGTGGGATGTGGGGTGGGAAACTTGTTCACAAATCTCAGTTGCACCAATTGGAAGTTGTTCCTCTCACCAAAGAGAGAGGCTCCCTACAGAAGGGAATGGATAGAAAAATTCCTCAGTGACATTACTTATGTGCCGTGTTGATTAGGATAGCTGCCAGGCAACAGTCCTGTGAGAACCTGTGGATGCTAGAATCTAGCCCATTCTTCACATCTGCTGTGAACTTTAAGGTAATTGATTTCAGATGCCATAAGGAACTGGGGCCAGGAACTGTTAAAATAAGTTTGGGGGTTTGCTTGTTTTTTGGGGTGGGGGGTGGTTAATTCATAAGGCACCCTGAAAGACTAATGAGCGTTGTACATTATAGCCAGTAGTGATGACAGAAAATGCACAGTGAGAAGGATGGAGGCATTTTTCTACTTTTAGTCTATCTGATACATTAGGAAAATGGGGTATATTCTCACAACCCTGTTCTGGCTATAAAATAGAGACACCCACTATCACATAACACACTGCAACAGATTCCCTGATACCAAGTGAAGGAGATCAATAGATTTCAGTAATGGAAAATTTTGGTAAAGATAATAGACTTGCAGGGATCCAAGAAACAAGAATGAAGTTAGAAAAAGAGGACAAGCAAAAGAGAGTCAATGGTGTTTGAAAATGTTGAATAAATGTTTGGCTTTAATAGAAAATTATTTTCTAGAATTAAGAACTCCTGTGATATATCAGCAAATTGGCTAGACTCTGTATGCTTTAAAAGGCAGAGACACAGGAACTTCGCAGTTCCTTAAATATTAAAACTAAATGTAAAGGCACATGATGTGAAGTTATTCGACACAATGGAATGGAATTAAAAACTGATCACGTTTCCTGGAAACTATGAAAAGCATTTTATTTAGGGTAATTTCTGCCCACTGTACACCTACCAATCACCGAATGTATTTTTCTTTCCCCATTTATCATCATCAATAGCAATATTCACAGGTTAATCAATTTCCCACTAAGAATGAATAATGCAGGTCTCACATTCAGATGTCTGCTAATCTCATGAAATGGATAAAGACTTTTATTCACATGATGTTTGAATGTCCTATAATTAGGCCAGCCTAGTTGAAGACTGTTTATTCAATAATGTTTGAATATACACGGTGTTATAGTTCCGTCTGGTCCTCTTGCAAGAGTCCCAGATTACATATGCCTGGGTTGTGGAATGTTTTGTGGATTGTGTTACAGACGAAAAAGGTTGCATCTATTTTTATAGTTAATTTTATAAAAGAAAGGTTCATACCTACTAACATAAGCCTCTGGGTACATTTACAAAATTAGAATACAATTATTCATATTTAACATCCTGACAGCAACTGGCTAGTAAAAAAAAAGAGACACTCCCTTAATTTATAACAACTCAATTTAAAAAAAAAAAAAAAAAAAAAAGTATAAACTCAGAGGCAATATTTCCAACCACCAATCAGAGCCATTTAAAAAGACCTAACAATGCTTCCCACCAACTTATTTTACGCAGAAGTTCCATGCCCTATATGGTTAGCAAATCTGAATTTTGTTGAGCTAACAGTGTAAATGAATTCCAAAACTCGGTTTCTTCTCTTGAAAATAGACTACCAGGAGCCCCATGATAGTCAAACCACACAACTGTTAGAGTGTCAATCAGCTGACTTCAACTGCTGAAGTTTTTTTGCATAAGAAACAATAAATTTTATTTATGTTTTAAATAGTAAAAGGCACTCAAGCTCATATTCTGAACTGAAGATCTGCAACTTTAAAAAATAATCAAAATTAAAATAAATATATAAAAGTTGAAACCAGGATGACACAATTTTATAAGATCAGCTACGCAAACATAAGTTTGTTCATTATATCTGAATGATCACATAACAGAGCATTTTTGTGCTTGTAAGATTGTTTATTCTGATTAATAAGTTCCAGTATGGTAAAAAAAATTAGAATTCAGCTTCCGTGTTAGTACTTATCAATCTACTCAATCCAAGCCATTTTATTTTAAAAAGTGAGTCTTTCCTATTTTGCTTTCAAGAATCTCTCTCAATCATGAAATTACTTTCAAGAAAATCAGCATCAAATGTACGTTGAAGATGCATAAACACCCATGAGGATTAGTAGGCAGAACAACAAGAAATCCATTAGGTGCTCATCAACAAGTGAAAGCAAAGGGAGAATAACAGAACAGCATTTGTAACACAATACAGCTCTGCTGACAGCACACAAAGTAACATCAATTTCTAAGGAGAAGAAAAAAGCCCACAACAACAATCTCCAGCAAACTTCCCTATGAATTCTCCAAAGATATATATTAAAAAAAAATACTATTGGGGGGATCTGTGACATACACTATGCTATCAAACCAAAAAGAAACAACTCAGCTTGTTTGTAGTCAAACTGGTTGGTGTATCCAATAAAAGGAACAATTACAATTTACGCTTTTTAAAGCGGGTAAGCCTTCAGAACAGGAATCACATCTTTTATGTCTGCAACCACTCGGCACACTGTGGGCACGACAGCAAACAGAAAATACATACTACTCTTGTGCCCCCTCCCAATGATACAGAATTTTGAATACTTTAACAATAAGTTAAAATGAACATCTCTAGAAGCATACAAAAAGACCATCATAATTAAAAGGACACCTGGCAAAGATTTACAGATTCAAACTAGCTCTTTCAGAGGGCTACAGATAAGTATGTTATTTTATTCTCAAAGCAGAGACGATATTTATGTAAATCAGATAATAAAAAAAAAAACTACATTTCATTTTTTTTCCTCACACCCCCTCCTTGAAATAAGAATAATGTTTGAAAAGTTAACTTACCTTTCTTTTCTCTGGCAATTTGTCTCACTCCTTCTCTGAACTCAGACAACACCTGTAGGTATGGCATCACTGTAGACTCAAGCTATAGAAGAAAATATTTCTATGATTAGTTAATAATTTAGATTCAAACCATTTTCCTTAAAACTGTTTCATATCTATGTATTTAGGGGGCCAAATTCTGCCCTATTTCTTCTCTGGAGCTAAAAGTTATATGAATATAGGGCAGAAGATATCCATTCAGGACAGATCCTCAACTGGTGCAAATTGTCATAGCTCCATTGACTTCAACAGAGCTATGACAATTTACAAACAGCTCAGGAACTGCACTTCATGTTTAACATTCAGTATGATTTAGGTTATACTGCTTGTAAGAGATACATACATTATGCACTTAGGCTGGAGTCTTGATCAGAGATTAGGTTACCAGAACAGTATTTTTTTTTTCAGTGTATCCAAGGAGAGAGAGGTGATGTGTATCATTAGGCTCTGCTATGGCAAGAAAGTAATATTAAATGGACTCAGAAAATACCACTTGCAAAAGCTACAAGAAAACTCCTGCTCACAAGGCTAGTAATGAACCAGTGCTTTGTCTGGGGAAGAGGAGCTATTGCTCGTCTTATTATAGCACCACACATGGGCAGTTTTCTAGAAATCCCAAGTGCAGAAGCCCAAGAGTTTAAGAAAGTTATCCTCAATGTTTCAGTTCTTAAAGGATAGAAGGGAAACAAGAAATGCGTATACATTTATTATCCATGATATGTTTTCCATACAAATGTTTCTCCCATCTATTAAACCTTTTGTAGCACTGTCTATAAAGGAAGAAGTTGGTTGTGTAACTTCAGATGTGTGGTGCGCCCTTTACTCAGCCCCTACACTTAAGGCGTATCAACTCAAAAGTAGTTTTGCTGTATGCCAAATAAACAAACCTACCTGATGAAAATGGAAGTGAACAGAGTTCTTGGAACTGAGTGAAAGATCTTAGGGGAACCCCAACACTTTTTGTGTCAGGGCTCCTATCCATTTTAAAGGCAATAGCTCATTAAGAACTGAAAATGCCTATGTGAAATAAGTTGATGGGCTCAGTCCAGAGCCTGATGAACAAGAACCAATACCACAGAAACCACTATTATCATAAGCACTGGCAATCTCCTCAGGAAGACCAAGAATGGTGCACACCATGGAGAATGAACACCACTCTTGTTCCCACTATCTTCTCACTGAAGCCAGTTGAGGCACATAAGCAGGGCGGCATGGGGATCCTTGTACTGCCACTACTTTTGCTGTATACTCTTCTGCGGATGGAAAAGTTTGGTTTTAGTGCTGGCAACAGCACTAAATTAAACGTGAAAACCTTAGTCTTCTAGAATCTGGGTTTTTCAGATTGCAAGGTGGCAAGGATAGATTTTGAGTGAATTACTGAACCAGACTGAGTTAGCAATGGCCATATACCAGTAATTATTTTTCAAGTTTTCAAACAGAGAACAAGCCTTTGTAGAAAGAATGCCAGTTTACATGACTTCACAAACAGATGTTAAAACTCCTTTCAAATTCAGCTTATTTTAATGCCTTCTAATCTTGGCAGTATTTCTTTAACAGTGAAAGGCTTTGTTTGTTGTTCCTCACTAATGCTAGTCCTTCTGCAAGGCACATTTGCTCTAAGCATTGCAAGGCCTGCTTAAAAATAAGTTTTTAATCTCGCCCATGAAAGATTAATAACAAGGTCCTGGCTTTTCTGCTGGAATTTGAGATAATGGTGTATGCTGATTCTGAACTATATTAGAAATCCAATATTTATTATTTCTCCTATGGAACAGTACCATTTTCTTCACAGAGTCCGTTTTCTATTACAACCCAGGAAAAAAGACAAAAGTACACAACTCCTAATAAATGTTTATTTAGTCCACTGTCACAGTGGGCGCTCAGTACTACAGTAATGGGACCATATAAATACCTATATAGGACAGAAATAAACTCTGGGTGTTTATTCATCTGCCTGAACTCCAGCAAATGACCTTATTTTTTCTTGGTGAGTTGTAATGGGCTGGGTAACTTTTTTGTTTTATTATTCTATACAAAGATAGAATATTTGGTGACTGTTTACATTGCAATTCTTCTCTTTGGGGGGGGGCGGGAGTGGGAAGAGGACAGAAAATACCTTTCTAAATATACTTCACTTAAATCTGAACGGTCTCCTGTGACAATGTTTTGAACTACTGGCGTCAGATGCTGTGCTAAAGGAAAAACACTTGAAAGAGACAGTGCCATTTTTCACATTAGATTTTGCGTCTGAATGAAGAATGCGATCATTGATCTCCCCTCATGCTGGAGTGTTACTCTTCTATTTTCCCCATAGATTGTTCCTACAAGGCAAGGCTCCATCAGCATTCCCCAAGAGACGTCTCCTAAGTGCTCGCAATAGAAATACCTCCTTGCAGCAGTATTGCTGGATGAACAGAACAAGGCTGCCTTTAGAAGCCAGCTAAATGTTGCTCCTTTAACTAAACACTATGTCTATAATTTATAAAAAGATCAGAAAATGAGATTGAATTCAGAATCAAATGCCCACGGCCTCCCTCCTAGTTTTTGGTGCATTTCTAGGAGCCCTAATCAGTGTAATTTTGTGTTTTTATTTGGAAAAATATGTATACATTATTAAGCACTTTAGCAAATATTGTATGTAGTCAGTGTGGTGTTCTTGCCTGACCTCATGATGGAAGACAAAATAATGGTTTGTGGGTGGGAAGGAGAATGGGCTTGTGGTGTGGTGTGTGATTGGTTTTTTTGTTTGTTTGTTTGTGTTTGTTTTCTTTTTCTTTTAGGTAACAGCATAATTTGTCTGAGACAAAAATTCTGTTGGTAAAATTCTTCTCTCTTGCACCTCAGTGAATTTGGAATAATTCCATTAAAGTCAATAGAATTACTTCAGATTTAGACTATTGTAAGCGAGAACAGATTTTGGCTATATATAATTGTTTTTCTAAAACTAATTTTTCAAATGGCTTTGAACAGACACAGAATAAATTACTGGAATGTACTCTGTTTTCCACTTACATTTATGTTTTGATCATTTCCTCCAACAGGGAATCCAACAGCTTCATCACTTTCTATGGCACCAAAGATCTAGTCAAGGAAAAGGAAATTAAAGACAATCATTAAATGAAGATATCTAGATGCTGACTGAAATCAAATTTACTGGTGTTTGAAGACTCTACATGACCCATCTAGTCCATATCCAGCATTCTACTAGGGGTATGTCTACACTGGAGGCTCTGTTAAGTTGACTTAACAAGGTCAACTTTAAGTCGACCTTGTTAGGTCAACTTAGAGAGTCCATATGGAACACTCCTGTCGACTGCCTGCATCTACAGTGGCAGGTGCTAGGTCGACAGAGGAGCGGTGCATTGTGGGTAGCTGTCCCAAATTGCACCAGGCCTGGAGGCCAATTAGGTCGACAAGGGTTTTTCCTGTCCACACTGTCTTAAGTCGACTTAATAAGGTCGATTTATGCGTTAAATCGACTATAAGCGGTGGTGTTATTAAGTCGAATTAAGGAAGCACTTAAGTCGACTTAATAAAAGCTTAATGTGGACGCAGGAGTCTGTAGGTCGACTTAACCTTCCTTAAGTCAACCTAAGGCTCCAGTGTAGACGTACTCTAGGAGACTGTTCTTTATTCTTAAAAGCATCCTAAATAGCTGACAAACATTGCTTCAGTGATGTCGACTGCACAGTTTCACACTATCAACTATCCAATTTTCCATGTACTTATGTATCATTTTCCTACCATTCACCAGATGCAAATGAATTTAAAACAAAATATAAAGAATTGCAGTTTTTCTCCAGTGCATATAATGTTATGATTTTAAGCAACTGGTTCTTTAGAATCTTGCAATATCTAAAGAAGGGCTATACTGACTTGTTTAGTAATTATTGCTGTAGCAGCTGGGTAGTATAATGGCAACAAGTATTTTTTAATTTAATGTAAAAATCTCACTATCACATACCTTTAGCATCTGAGTGAGATAAGAACTAATACTTTCTAGCAGCAGCCTATTTGGCATTTGCCTGGCAGTTTTCTTAGCAGCAATATAGGAATTGCTCTGACTGACTAACGATCGCATTTCTTCCAAGACAGTGCGAGTGTCAATGTTGTCACACAGTGCTTCATGAACAGCTGCCTTCTTGTTGTAAAAACTAAATCGAAGGAAAAACAGACAAATTGATGATTTGTATCATTATTATAACATACATGTAAAAAAACCCTGTGCTCTGTCAGCATGCTCGAGTGCTTCTATAAGACAGGCAAAGGGAGGGATTTCCCTTTCTTGAAGGAAAAACAGATGATTGAGACAGGTGTTACTACCCACTCCATTACTCAACATTTTCAGTGTTTTGATTTTTCCCTTCCCTCTAACAGTCAATTTACCCGCCTGCCTGCTATGCAAAGTTTGTAATTCCAGAAGCAGCGCCATCTGCTATTGATAAAGAAATACCAATCCTTCCAGCACTGGGGACACAATGTAGCAACGCAGTGTTAGATTTGGGGGAGCTAGAAGAAAGAATATTTACTAGCACACAGTACAACACCAAATGTATGCAACTGCAATTGGAAATTCAGCACTGAAGACTCCAGTTTGCTGCTGTGTACAGGTCTGATAAACTTTACTGTTCCAACAGGCATGGTTTCCTGCTATTTTAATCCCTTCTTTTCACCACACAATGTCATTTCTGTTAGACTTTGGTAATTCCCAAGGACACACTTAACTATATGTTTCTTTGACTTAAAAAAAAAAAAAAAAAAAAAAAATCAAATCATGCACAAAGTTGTTTAAATTATAGCTACTACACTGGGATTTCGTTAAAATGCAAAGGAGGAGTATCTAAAAGAAGAGAGACCATAATGTCAATATCACTATTTTGTTTCACTGGATTGAGGGAAAGATTGAAAATCAGAAACTTCTGAATTCTAATCTTTGCTCTGTGATTTTAGGCAAGTCACTTAACTTCCATTTGTCTGTTTCCCCACAGCACTTTGCAAGTTCAAAGTGTTGTAAGTACCAACTATTATTTTATTACTACAATTGAAACACATTACATCAGCGTGAGCTGCCCTTTCTCAAATGGGTGGATAGTTAAGAAACTGATAGCTAGATAACCTTGTGGAGATTGAAAGCACAAAGAAATTCCCTTTCAACACACATATGCAAAGTGGCATTCAAAAATAAGGCATGCAAGTCACATTAATGTCAATAGAAGTGATGTGACTAATTCCATGTATTGTATGCTGAAAAATACATCATAAAACTGTTGCAAGATTAAATTCATCAATTTATAAAGTACTTTGAGATTCTCAGTCCAAGTGCTGTAGGAGTATACAGTATTACTATTAGATCCTTTTCCAAGAAAGGGAAATGCCAGTTAGAAAAATGGGTACTATAAATGTGCATATACAAATTATTCGGCAGAAATTAAATGTACCTCACTCACCTTTTATTCAACTCTGTTTCCTGAAATTCCCATTTTTGAAACTGGCCTGTCAAATCAACAGGAGCCCTAAGGAGATCCTTTACATTTAAAAAGAACTCCTAAAAGAGAAGAACATTGTTTGAAATCAGTGTAACTCAGACACAAGCAATGTTTACTATATCAAAATTAGCTGTTTTAATATTTGCCTCTTAGACACAACTTCAGCCAGAATCTGTTATAGACCTCCCAAAATAAGAAAATGCACTCATTTTGCATTCCCCGCTATATCATATTAGGATCATTAAGCTAGTTTTTGTCTAGGTTGTGACATAACATAACATTAAATTAGACATTAGCAACAAATAGCAGCAGTTTAAATTTCTTTAAACTATGATCTTTTTAGGTTGGAGTCCCTGTAACAGTCTTGTCAGTAGGGGACAAATTGAGGTAATGATAATTTACATTTGTTATGAATCTCTCCTTTGCTTTCTGTATTCCAGATTGTGAAAATACAAGTAGTGTTTTCTGGAAGAAAGTGTTTTTGCTGTGTTTCTAATTCTAGCACATAATGGTTTTCGTTCATTAGATTTGTGTATTTCCATGAAGCAATAATTCATTCTAGTGCTGATGCAGTGAGTAATATGTATTTCTTAGTGCTTTTCCTGTCCCCACAATAAACTAATTGTTACTAGCAGAAATTGATAGACTGAAACTAATTGCACACCACACTTTAAAAAACAAGAGTGTGTGTCAAGTTACCATGCATGAAAGGCAGGGCTTAACTGGAATGATCTAAATTGCGCACAGTTTACAGGTGCCTGCAAGTTTTTCCAGACAGCTCTGCAAATGCATCTCAGCCCTGACATGCACCACTGCTTTTATTTCAGTAAAAGCCTCACTTAACAGCACACTTCCAGCTATGCAGAACTGTATGGTGATTTTGAGACATGTGTAAGTAGGGACAAGAAGCAGATACTGGCAGTCATATTAAATATTTTTTTAAAAATTAAAAAGACACCAGATATATTCAGTTGAACATGTGATTCTTGTGGTACCAGGGTGGCTAGTTAGCTCTTCACATATTTCTCACCACTTTAGGGATCAATGACATAAAAGGACATGTTAGAAACATATGCAAGAAAGGCAATAACTAGTGTACTTCACTAAAATGGCGTTCCTTGAAGCTGTCAGATTGGTTTTTGTTTTCTCTCCCACACAATTACGGAGGGTCTCAGATTGTTGCATGAAGAATAAGAGAGAGAGTAGCAGCCTTAGCTCAGAAAAAGCTAAATAATTTGTAACAAATTCAATTATACTGGATAATGTGCTATCCCTCCTACAATCAATTTTTTATTTGATTTTCCATTGCACACACAAAAAATCATCACGTTCACCACAGTTATACAGACATGGCCCCAATCCTGTAAAATACTGAAGTGCACTGAACTCGCTGGAAATTAACTCTTTTTGAGGTGTATAATAGCCCAAAGTTTAAAGAGTAAAGAAGACGAAAGCTTGCTTACATTAAGGAATTTCTCATATTGAATAGCAGATTCCATGGTGTTGTTTGAATAATCCAGCGTATCCTTCCAAGAGTGCATAAGAAAAGCAAGCCGTAATTGTCGTGCTATTAGGAGTTTTAAAATGCAGATGGAAAATAGTCATTATCTAGCTAATATATTTGTATGGCCCCTAAAATTATAGTATCTGAGCACATTAATGTACTTATTCTCACAAATACCACTGTGAGATATGGAAATCCTATTGTCTCCATTTTCCTAGGCACTCCACTAGGCACAGAGAAGCTGAGAGTCAGATTTGTAAAGGTACTTAGCTGCCAAAAAAACCAGATTAGAGTCTAGTGGGATTTTGAAAGGCACTTCTGATAATCGCACTGGGTGTCTGTCTGCATTTTTTAAGAGGTTAAACATGTTTGAAAAATCTGAATCTAAGAGATTTGCCCAAACTCATATGGGAATTCTGCAGTGGAGTAGGAGACCTGGGTTCAGGTCCCTAAATCCTAAGCTAGTCTCTTAACCACTGAACTATTCATCCTCTCTTCCCCACAGAATTGATTTTGCTTTATTCCAATGCTCTGTTTCCAAACTACTGTAGTATAAACTAAAAAGAATTGTTAAGCAAATTCAATTACAAACCCCACTCCCCCACAAACTAAACTAACATAACCCAAACTTGCCCATTCTCATTTTTAATCAGAAAATTTATATGAGAAATAATATTCAAATTCTTACTTTCTTTTAAATTGCTACTTTTCATGGCTTAATTGTATTTAAAAATACATTTTGCAAGCTTCATTAAAAAAGTGTTTCTTCTACAAATAAGATTTTACCTGTATGTTTCTTCAGTGCATCTCTGATAGTAATGAAGTTTTTTAAAGATTTAGACATTTTACAGCCAGCAATTGTTAAATGACCAGTATGCAAAAAATATCGAACCCAGTGATCATTTTCAAAGTATGCCTGCAGCAAAATCACAAACAGAAAGGGTGAGTTTGTTGCTGGTTTTGGTATTTTTAAAATGAATGCACCACACACATGGAGTAGGTTTCTGAACAGGAAAAAGAAGTAACAAAAGCACCATGATGACACAAATTAAAAAAAATAAAAAAGATTTTCTGAAGGCACTGTTCCTAAAACTTGATGCAGGGCTGGTCCAACCAAATAGGTGAACTAAGTGGTCGCGTAGGGTGCCAGGCTTTAAGGGGCACCAGATTAGATGGAAGAGAATTTTTTACAGTTGTTATCTCTTCTAACATGTGGGGGAGGGGTGCCAAAATTATAGCTCATTTAGGGCACCAAAAACCCTTGGACCGCCCCAGGAATCATAAACGGCTACATTTTTAGAGTGATACAATACTCTTTACAGATTATTCCCCTAATTCTGCAATTAGATGTGCATGGGAGCCTGCATCTACCGGGAGTGCCATTGATGCATAGATGCAGACCCCCACTCGTGCAGATCCAGCTGTAGCAATGGATTCTGTGCATGTATTGCAAGAGTATTTGACCTAAGCATAACTTTAAATGAGAGAGGAAAAAAGAAACAGGATTTAAATTAAGAGAGTTTAATGATGTCCTGGAATTGATTATATTTAATAACTGTGTAATGAAATGTTATTTCACATTAGTTTAAAGAAGTCTCCCTTTTATTTAGATTATTTCCATCTTTTATTTTGAAAAAAGTTTTATTCTTTTTCATTAAAAGGATATTATCAGTTTCAAAATTTATTTCTACCTGCAATGTTTGCAACCTCTGTCATTATAAATAACACCCAAGATTACTTTAACCCAAGAAAAAGAGGGATATAAAAAATTCTGTTTTTTTCATATGTGCATTTGATATCATTTTTATATGATCAACTTCACTATTTTGTTGACTGTCAACAGCTAAGAGAAACTGCATCTTAAGAGATTGGGATTTCTGAGCTTTTTTTCTTTTTTAAAAAAGTTGAGTCAAATCTAAATTGTAGAATTCTCGCATAACATAAACTAAAGACAGATGGTGAACACATCACCTACCTCAGATTGTGCTAATTCATTGTCATGGTGAGGAAATCGAAGATCAAATCCCCCTCCATGAATGTCCATCGACTCTCCCAGAACGGATCCAGCCATAGCAGAGCATTCAATGTGCCAACCTGGACGACCCTGTTTACAGATAAAGTTACTTCAGTACAGATTAAATATCCTTTCTAGCTGTGTTTTTTTTAAAAAGAAATCCTTCATAGGAGAAACAACTTTCTTCCCACCTGTGTCTGAATCATTCCCACTAATAGATATAAATAAATTGAAATAAAACACAGAAATGAGGAAGAACACATTTTTAATTCTCATCCTTGATACAATTCAAGAATAGTGTTGAACTTCAAGATCTCCCACACTGTAGTAAATCATACAAGACAAATGTATCTATGAGCAGATGAATACACAGAACATAGTCCTGCCTCTCTAACAATTTCAAAATACAGCACTGCATTCAGGTAACGGTTTTGGCTTCCTTACCATCACAAAGCAAATTTGCATTTATTCTAGGGATTATAAGGTTTGGGACCCTTGCCTTAAATTGAGAAAGTCACTCTCAAGCAAACTAGTTTCAGATGAGTGGAACCTTCTCCCCTTTCATTACAACAGGCACGTGGATATGAGGACAGACTCTGAACTGAAACTTTGGGAGGTTAATAATGACAGAGTGGACAAGGCAGACAGAACCCCAGATCTGGAGCTACATTGAAAATATTGATGTAATGGACACATTTTCTGCACACAAACTTCTATATGAGAAGTGACTAACTGTAGAATATTATTAAACAAATAGAGCAATGCTACTGAACATGAGGTTAATGTAGTTTAGACTTCACTAAATGCAAGGAGGATGGATCATTTGTTGTACAAGATAGTACAGAGGATATTCATAAGATGTAGAATAAAGTTCTGTATTATGCTTATGACTGGAACACACTCATCCTTACCTTTCCCCAAGAGGAGTCCCATGAGGGCTCTCCTGGTTTGGAAGATTTCCACAAAGCAAAATCATTTGGCGAATGTTTCTCACTCAAACGATCAACTGAGATACTCAGGTCACCTGTCAATGGAGAAAACTTTATAAATATTTATACTTTCTTTAAAGATCAGCGTTAGCTACTCTTGATTCTACTGTAACTTTCAATGCAAAAAACCCCCCAAAATACAAAATTAAAAAAAAAAAAATCAAAACAAAGCCACATTAAAAATTTACAATTGACAATAGTAATCCTTTACTTCTTGACGAATCCTTAATCTCTCCTGAGACTGCCAATAAAGATGTCTGTGTCGGTTGTGAAGCTTCTTAAACCCTGAATTACGTGAGTCAACTGCTACTCTGTCAGCATGCGTAACTGCAGCATTACAAATCTCATCCCCACACCTCTCACCCCCAATGTTAAGACTGCAAATTCAAGGAGTCAGAAGTTAAGACAATGCCAGAATAAAGGCTGCCTGCGCAACCTTAATTCAGTGCCCTTTTACATATGCATTATGCTTTTGTCTTTAATTACACAATCATATTTTTTCCACAGCATCCCTGTCTCATTCAGTGCACAGGATGGATGCTAATCACTGAATGGATAGCTATTTCTTTTTATTATCTTTATCATTCAATATGACACCCTATATATTATTTACTGCACCCCATTCAAACCTTGTACTGAATGTAGAATCATTAATTTCCTCATAGGCATCATGCTTTGTTGCAAATTTTAGCATCACCCTTTACCACAGGTTTAATTTAAAAAAAAAAAAAAGATTGCATCCATTTAATTCAGCACTTTAACATGAATATTTACAATGTGTAGGACAATTCTCAATATATAAAAATAATTTATATTTGAAGCAGGAAAGTTGTAAGAAGAGTTGATCCAACCCCAGTTCTGTTCACTGATTTCAGTTAATTTGTAGAGTTGGTTGGGAATTGTTCAGCTAAATATTTTTCCATCAAAAATGCAAGTTAGTCAAAAGCAAAACTTTTTGCAGGAAAGGGTCAATTTTGACAAATTTCTTGACTCAAAGTTGTTAGAAAAAAGTTTCAGAGTTGTTGAAACATCCCATTTCAAAACAGTCAGAATGAAATACTCTGGCCTTCCAGTTCAAAGCGACTTTTGGTTTCAAAATTTAAACTAGAAGGATTTTTTTTAAAATATAAAAAGTGGGTGAAACTGAAATATTTTGATTGACACAAACGGAACTCTTTTTATTTTTCCATAGATCTTTGGTTCTTACAATTTTTTAAGAATGAATTCTTGTCCAGATTTGGGACAGAAATTTTCTTTAACATTTTTGGAGTACAGGAAACCTGTTTCCTGCCCACCTGAATTTCATTTGTGACTCCAGAAATAAAGGAAGCGCAACGTTTAGACACAAAATTTTTCCATTCTGCTAATGAACATGATCCAACTCAAGGGGACTGACTGACACTGCATGTTGATGGTCATTTACATGAATACTGAGTTTATTACCTTCCCCCTCCTGAAGAGCTTTCTGATCACCTACAGCTTCAGGAACCAACTTAGCATAGGAGTGTTTCTCTGTAGCATCAAACTTCATTGTGTCAAAGTAGACAGACCCATTTGATACATAACTAGAAGGTTAAAAAGAATTTAACAAAAGCTCTATCAATATCAAACTAAATCTCAGCAAGAAGTATCTCTTTCATACTATATATAAGATTCTTAGCAGGACTACTTGAGGCATAGGATACTGTTCAACATGAATAAGGATGACAGAATTTGGCCCTAAGTTGTTGAAGTGTTAAAGATAAAAACTTTAGGCAAAAACTGTAAAAAGCCAGGATAGATGTATCATAGAGAAGTCAATTAAAATTCATTTGTTAAACAAATATTTTAGCAAGATATAAAGACACTGTTAGATACTTCTTAATAAATATTAACATTTCCTTTCACCTTTGCAATAACCTAAAATGTATGTAACATTTGTTTTCCAGGTTGCTTGCAGTGTTGGTTTCAGGATATGAGAGAGAGAATGTGAATGAGACAATACATTTTATTGGACCAATTTGTGTTAGAAAAAGAGACAGAGACAAGCTTTTGAGCTACACAAAGTTTCCAGAAGAGCTCAGTGGGCTTGAAAGTTTGTTTCTCCCTCTTCCACCAACAGAAGTTGGTCCAGTAAAACGACATTATCTCACCTACCTTGTCTCTCTTTTATTTTCCAATCAATTTTGTGCTCTTCTATTGGCCAATTTATTTTGTCATGGCTTGATTGGGATAGAAGTCATCCTTGGGGTTTGTTTCCCCTTCTTTGTTTGAAAACTACTGGGAGTGTGAAGCACTCAGAGCCAGTTTTCCAGTAGACCTGTGACTTGAGCATGAGTACAAATGCAGATTTTGAGCATATGCATATTAGACACCCTATGGCACTCTGAGCCATAGCATATGAATCTTCACAGCTTTTCTGGAACAATTAGCTTTTTAACTGTTCAGATTAGGATGTTTCTATGATAAAAAATCCTGTCAATACAGTAAATCTGACAGAGTTTAAACTACCAGTAGAAAAAGCTTTAAAACTACGAAATTTAGGCACCTATGTATAAATGGCTTGATTTTCAGAGATATTAAGCAACAGCAAGAGTTAGAGAAATCAATGGGAGAAGTAGATCTGCACTTTTGAGGGGAAAAATATCAAGACACTTTTACTTAAGTGTCTAAATAAAGATTTAGTGGCCTATTTTAGAATTCTATTTCTGAAAACTGTTACCTAAGACTATGGGTAAAATCCTGGCCCTGTTAAAATCAACTGGAGTATTACCATTGACTTCAATGTGGCCAGAATTTCACCCAATGTTTTTATGATCTGAAGTTTCTGTTTGCAAAAGAATACAAAAACCATAGAAACAAAATTTTTTTATCAGGTTTGAGATTATTGCTTGGGTGAGAAGGAACAAACTGATTGTTTTTGTCCCAAAAAAACACTGCTTGAATGCAGTCTCAGGTACCATTGCATAGAAACAGAGCAAGATGGGTCCACTGTGTATTCCAGAATTATTATTTCAGTATTAGAGCTCTGCTTTGTTACACAATCATTGCAACGAATTTTGCAGTGTCGTGTGGAACCCATAAAGGCACTTACCCATAACCATTATCCACAATCCTTTGAACAAATTCCACAATTTCTGGTACATATTCGCTGACCCGAGTTAAGACATCAGGGGGTAACACCTATAAAAATAAATGGGCATTTATATATACTGCATTACATATCACTTTTCATGCCAGAATTTTAATTAAATTTCATCATACTTGTAAGGTAGGTAATAACTATTTTGTAAGATGGAAAAACTGAGGCAGAGTTAAGAGACTTTCTCAAAAGAACACAGCAAGTGGCAGTTAGAAATAGAGATATGAGTTCTAATTCCTAGTGTCCTACTCTGTGAATTAAAAGACATATTTTGGAACTCTTTTCTAAACTTTTATCCTATCAGTCAATTTACTAAAGATCCGGCTGGGCAGGAATTATTCCCCACCATGTTTCTGACCTACTTTCAAGGTAGAGAAATAGCTTTTAGTTTATTGGAACCTCTGCATAAAAAACAGTGTTTGGCTATAAAAAGCTTAGGGCAAGCTTGTTTATTGCCCCCATAGAGTGAGTTAGGCACCCAGTGACTGTGGACAGTTAGTCTAAAGGCTGATATTTGTTGGCAAGGCTCCTAGTGGTGCAGTTAGTGGTCCCAGTATGTATCTCACATACGAGACTCTGACTGGGACAACAGGTGCAGAAAGTAAGATATTAGAAATGTTGGAGGAAGGAAAATGGATCTTATTAATGGGTAAGGGGAAACATCCACCCCAATGGGTTTGCCCACTTCATCTCAAGGAAAAGGGATGGGTTATAAACAAACAATGCAAAATGCTTGATCTCCAGATGGCTGGAAATGTTAACATAATCAATTGCAGTATGCCTATGCTGCTGAAAAGAGGACAGCAAAGTCTTATGGTGCTGATTTAATAGCTCCCAGTTCAAAGATTATCAATAAGGTGGTGGGCTGATACTTTTAATCACACCAAGTTGTGAGGATTTTATTTCAGAGCCTTCTGAGGGTGCAACCAGCAACCCACACACCTGGCAATACAAAAGTTGATAACTTGTTTACTTACATTGAGGGCTTTCATATCTTTATGATACTCCCCTTCCCAAAATTTGGGGAGGTTGGAGAATATAGAGTTGTCAGTCACCTGACTGCCAAACTTGGTGTCTAGCCACTCGGACAGCACATCTTTTGCTTCTTCCAACAATTTCTATGAAAAGAAAATGATTTACAAAATTCAGTGCAATCCAGTATACCAAATCTAGGAAAAAGTCTTATTCATGAACATTTTTAATAATAATAATGCTTTTTAATAGAAAAAGTATTTTTACACTGTTCATTTGCCTGCATAAAAATATCCTTGAACCTATCATTGTTTGTTGCCATACAGTCTTTCATGTGCTTGGAGTGAATAGAAACAGGTACGTAATTTACATGTGGAGAGTTTTAATAGTGTTCTGATGAAAAATAGCAAAGAAAAACTGAGGGATTTGCATTTTTCTGAAGATCAAGCAAAATATGATGCAAATGAAGAAAAAAGTAAAGTAAAAAAGTGCATCCTAAATATAACTCAGCATGTTTTCTCTGAACACTCTATTATGCCATACATTCTGAGGATAGATAAAATCAGTCCAAAAAGAATGCTTACTTTGGTGACATAATAGAATCTTTGTTTTTAAAAAACAAAAAGATACACATTAATACATCACTTTAGTAACTTTAAATAATTTGGACCAAAACAGATACATTTTGCAAAACAGGAAGCACATATTTTGTGTCCTCAATAGATATTGTACCAAACAGCTTGAAAAAGAAGAAATACCATCCAGTATTCTAATTACCCAGAGCAATAAATTACAATATCTGTTGTGTTTATTGATGTGTATCCAAAGCACAATGAAATCAATATGAATCTTTCCATTTATTGTAATGGGCTTTGGGTCAGTCCCGTATCCAGATGACAGAGGTCTCTGAATTAATTTAGAAACATCAATTTGGTGAACAAGAGGCATAAAATATTTGAGTGGCACAGCAATAAAACTGTCAAAAGGTATTAGCAGCTGCACTATGGATGGATCTCTATGTACAACAATTTATGGCACAAATCCCTCTCTAAAACAGAAATTCCATAAAAGCAGAAGACAAAAGACACAAGTTTGTTATTGTGGAGAAGAAATTCCTTTATGGAAAACTGGAAATAACTGAACAGTAGTAGCAGCTACCTAAAAAGAAGATCATGAGGCAGTTCAGTGCCTGAGTTTGGTTTGAACGGCATATGAAAACTATTTATCTGAGTTCAGTGATATAGTTTTATCATACTGAATGTTAAGTATTGGGAAATTCTCTGGCCCACTCCCTATTATCGATTTTAGTAAATATACGTTTTTAAAACATGTTTCAGAAAATTGTTACAAACCAATAAGATTAAAAACCCATTCATATTGACCTCAGCATGTTTGTTGATCTCTTCTCCGGTAAGTTTCTTTTGTACAGCTTCTTCTAGAAGTTCCATAGCAGACTTCACTGCATTCTGAATTCTTTCTAGCATCTGCTTTTTATCTGGGTCAGCAGTATCATTTAATTTAGCTGAAAAAGGCTACATTGAGAAATGATCATGAACTAATGTACAGTAAAAAGAACAACAAAAAAAAATCTATCCAAAAACTTTAACTGGATGACAGAACAATATGTATTTTCTTTATGTACTGGTGTACTGCAAGTGTAACTTATTCAACAATTTATATTCCTCATGTAAAATATGTTGTGAACACTTATTATCTTACTTGAGATTAATAATATGTTCCTCTACATTGAAATCTATCAGACTACTCACAGAATAATGTACTTCTCAACATGAGTAAAGGTGGAAGAATAAGGCCACTAGTTTTAATTGACCAAAAGGACATGGGAATATAAAATTCCATTCACATTTGAATTTCTGAATCTGAATTAACAACTGTATCACAATACATGGTTCTCTTAAAAAAAAAGGTCTTTAATCTTTACAAGATTATATTTACCCATCTTTAGCATTTCCCCTTAGCCTCAATGCTTTCTACGGCTATGTCTACACTTGCACTTTTAAGTCGACTTTAACTAAATCGACTTAGTGTGTCTACACTTAAAATTAAAGTCGACTTAAAGAGGAACTTACAAAGTCGACCTAGAGCGTCCACACTGGATGCTCTAGGTCAACTTTGTGGGGCTAGGGGGACCTTGGGCAGGTCCATGGTGGGAGGGGGGGGCACCCCTGTGTGCAATAGGGCAAAGGGACCCTGGCAGGGCAGAGCCCTGTGTGTGATGCTGTCTGGATTTAGGGAAGCATTTATGATATTATTTTCAATGGATATCTCATAAATGCTATAATCCATAGGAGCTATGTCATGTTTGGTATCAATAGAAAGGTAGTAATTTGCTGGGAGTGATTATATAGTTTATGTCTAGGAATTCTATTTCGATTAGAAGTTAGGAATTTGATTTTATATCCATACTTTAACTTGTGTCATTCTGGAGGAATGCCTTAGACGGGAGGATGTGAACAACCATTGTCTCCTTAATGTTTAGGAATTTTCCAGGTAGAATGGTCCCAGGGAATATCCTGATGAGCCATTAAGGACATAAAGAATAAAACCATTGTGTCCTTAATGGCTCATCAGTTTACTCCCTGGGACCATATCAGCTGGCAGATTCCTTAACATTAAGGAGACAATGGTTGTTCACACCCTCCCGTCTAAAGCATTCATCCAGAATGACACAAGTTAAAGTATGGATATAACATCAAATTCCTAACTTCTAATCGAAATACACTCCTGGCAGGGAGGGCATTGGTGTAGTCCTGGGGTAGTCCTAAGTCGACTTAGGGCTACCCCAGGGCTACACTGGCTTAATTCGACTTTAGAAAGTCGAATTAAGCCTTAGGTCGAGTAGAAAGGTGGTTTAATAAAGTCGACTTAATTTTCATTAAGTCAACTTTATTTTGCTTAAGTCGACTTAAGTAAGCTGCTTAAGTCGACTTAAGCAAAGTGTAGTGTAGACGCAGGGCAAATTAAGTCGACTTAAGCCAAGTTTAAATCGACTTAATTTACCAGTGTAGACGCAGCCTACAAAAAGGTGAGTAAGCATGATCATCCCAGTTTTATAATTTTAAACACAGAATAGTTAAGCGACTTGCTTCAGGTCACACAATGAGTTAGTGACAGTCTGGCATAAAATGTAGTTCCCCTAATTCCTAGCTTGTGCTCAACCCATAAGGTTGAGAATCACTGATCTTTTTTCAAACCATGACCCACAAAATGGCCAAAAAATCATTTTCAACCCACTGCGAAATTGTAGCACCAACAGCTCAATGCTGTCAATGGCGCAGTAGACAGCATAATTCATATTCAAAGTTACAGCATAAAGCAAGTCTAAACAAATACTTCGCATATATGGCCTTTCCTTAATTTGTGGTTTTTATTGGTCAGAAGCTCAAGTAATATTGCAACAAACATTCTACTTTTCCTCAAAATAGTACATACAGATCAGATGTCTGTGGACAAAATTATGAATGAATTTTGCCCATGTTTTTCTATGCCTAATGCATCAGAAAGTTCTTGTCAAAAATCCTAGAGATGTGAAGCTGGCTGTTTATTTCCAATAATGCAGCATGAAAATTTTTCTCATGCATGGCCCTGATTCAGCTAGGTACACTAAGCAAATGCCTAATTTTAAGCACATAAGCAGTCTTATGTAAATCAGTAGGACCCCCGCACCCCCACCAAATATCCTTAAAGTATCTTATTGAATCAGAGCCTAAGTTACTAGCAAAGGAAAACTATGAGCTCACCTCTGAAGCACCCTGAACATCTTCAAGTAGCTGTGCTGCAGGTAGCTTTTTCTCTCTATACTGTTCAAAAAGATAATTCTGTCTTGCTCTCTTGATGATCTACAAGGCAAGAATATGAAAACATATTTCTAAAAAGTGCAAAGTACAAAATACCAATGTATTTTCCTATTATACACTTTAGCAGGACCCCTCTAAATTCAACATGCTACAAGAATTATATATCTTATTAACACCATTTAAGCACATCAAATAAAGTAGTCGTGAAATGAAATGCAATAATAACCAATAATGAAGCAGGCCAGCAAAATAAATTGCCTTTCTAAAAAGGCTAGTTAATCTTCACGATCTATAACTGCATTCACTTATAGATTACCTTAGAAGAATTAGATTTTTAATTGGTAAAAGTCAGTACACACAGAAACTGACACAAAATATTTCCATCTATAAAAATGAGGTTTACAGATAGGCAAAGAAAGAAGAGTGCTGCTTGAAAACTTATTAGAGTGTGATTTAAAGCTATTTATTTTGTATACTTTGATATTTGATGTTGACAATTTTGGTATTGATGGCTATGAAGCTTTAACTTTCTGAATTTCAACATTTATAGTCATTAAGTAACTTTTGTCTGACACCTGCCCCAATTGTCTGGCTCACCCTCTCCCATAACTGAAAACTAAAATCAATAATAAAAATTTAAAAGTGCTTAAAATCTCACAATTTTGCACCACTGAGAAAGTTAAAAAAACATAATAAATGGAAACAATGTTTTTAAAAAGTAGATTCTATAAAGTTATAAAAAATAAATATTGACTTCTGTCAAGTCTACTTACCGACAAAATTAGCATGGAAGTAAATTACTAGAGGCTTTGCTAAAGTCTAGCCACTATCCTAAAACTGAATTAGGTCAGGTGACTGACAACCAATGTTTTTGTGATAATAACTGGAATCATACTACACAGAGCAATTAAGGTTACTAGTCTAGCCTTACCAAATAGAAAAAACACACTAAGGGTATGTCAGATTGATTTTTCCAGATCAACTGAGCATTCAGTTAAGACAAGCTCAGTCAATCTGGAAATCAACTTAATAAAACCACCCCCTCAAGTGACATAGTGCTGCGTCAACAGGAACGCATTTTGTGTCAGCACAGCACAGTGAAGAAGCCATGCTAAAGGGGTGTTAAGAAGTCGACAGGAGTTCTGCAAGCTTCTCCGTGTAGCTTGCAGAACTCCCATTGACTGCTGCTGAATTTTCCTGGCAGTGTAGACTGGGCTTATATGCATAGTGACTACCAAACCCTGAAATGGTCAACCTACTATAGTTCAGATGCGCCTTTAAAGACACCTTACCTTATCATCAATATCAGTAATATTTATACAGTAGAAGACATCATATTTAAAGTAATCCCTCAACACTCTTCTCAGGATATCAAATGAGATATATGACCTAAAAAAATTCAAAAAGCAGAATTTACTTTTAGTTAATGCATTCCGCATATACACCTCTATTCTATGCAAGAGCTATGTTAATACAGCATTACATGTGATTGTAAATCCCACAGAGTTAGTAAATTCAAAGCTGAAGCTCCCTTAGCAACATTGACTTTTTTTCCCACTACCAACAGGCTTTGCATTGCATGACAAAACAAACATGAATGGCAATATTTTTCTATCTTAGAGTGCCTGAGTTGTTGTCTAGCAACATGTCTAATTCACTGTATTTAGCTTGACATCTTCCTAGGGATTTTCAGCTTTGTTATTTAGTTGCTTACAAACAAACTGTTAGCTTTTTATCAAAGGAAGACATTCTGCGGTACCTGGCATGTCCCATGTGAGAAGCATCATATACTGTAGGGCCACAGCAATACCATGTCACTTTGTTGCCACTCTGGGGCTGAAATACATCCTATTTGGAAAGGAAGATAAAATAAGCAGAAGAAATGGGAGACATATAATCTCAGAGCAGCAACATAAGATCACAGGCATGTCAAGCAAATGTGATTATATGAATTTGCATGATAACAAATCCAACAATTAAACTTTCAATTTTGCTGTAAGACTAGAATGTTAACTTCACCACATAAAAGAGAGAACATAATTTGTTGTTTTGATTAACTGCCATCTACAAATGTGGTATCGAAGTCTAGACAGCCAGATGGATCAGATCTTCATTTAATGATTAGGAGATGTTACCCATACATGTAAAGGGGAGAGCAAGGCCTAGTCTACATGGAAACATTTTTTCAATATAACCTAAGATATGAATTTAAATCAGTACAGTTACACTGATACATCTCTGTTTGCATGTTCTTATTCCCATATAAAAAAACTGCTTTTTTGATTTAGGTTTTGGTGCTGGGAAAGGATTTAAGCTAAACAAACAAAAAAAAGCTACTGATACTAGAACAGTGTCCACATGGGGGGAGAAAGAAGAAGCTGTCATACCAAAACTGGTAAAACTTTCTCGTGTAGACAAGCCCTAAGACGACAAACTCTGATCCTGTTTTGTAATATGGTATCCATAGTAAATATTTATAACTACAGCAGCATGATTGGACCACTCAAATATGTGGGCTCTTGCATAGTGGAAGGCTACAGTCATACCTGGAATATTATAATGCTTCTTATATCTATAGACATATTTGACTAAACTAGGATCTTTGATGTAGATTCAGCAAAATAATACATCTATTTAGTATGCCACAGAAACGTATGCATAGATACAAAAGCCATTAACAAAATCTGATTTGGCAATCATATTTGCATCTCTACAGAAAACCCTGCAGTTCTTGCATTCATTTACCTTGTTGCGAGTCAGGCTGTTGTAGAGGCAGAGTTTAGGCTGCTTTGTTCCTTCTGGGGAAGACCAATGGGGCTGCGTACGTTTGCCTTTATCTAAAAAAGAACATAAAGAAAACGCAAGAAACTTTTAAAAGCATCATTCACAGACACATAGACCTCTAGTAAAAGATTTTCATATGTTACTGCCTTAAATTATTTTTAAAAGTATTTTTTATAGATGTACAGAAACAGTTCCATGCAAAACAGCCCAAGCTTCCCATAGAGTTGGTAAAAAGAATGTAAACAATTCCACAAAAGTTTATTTTCTACTTACTTGCCTTCAGTTTGTACCCCTTTTCAAATTATAATCTAAAACACAGACCTCCCCCTCCCCCGGTATAATATGCATTAAAGCATGCACAAGGATTTTAAATTCAGTCAATCATTGAGGTAGCTATGTTTTCAAAAAGGTCTATAAAAATTTATCTTTGTAACACCACTGACCTTAAAAGAATGCATATCTTAAAACTCATGCAATTCCAATAAAGATTTCCACAAAGCTGAGAGCCAGTCTCTAGAGCCAATATTGACAGAACGTATATTTAGTGGGAGAAACACAAAAGGGAAAAAGAGTTTCACCCTTCTATTACCTACTGCTGCTATGACCACCCTCATTTACTTTGAATACATATCCAAGTGGAGCACATTCAATAGAGGGCACAATTTGGCCCTTGAAGTAGTTATAGCAGGGATTGGAAGGATTATGGTAAAAGAAGAAGTATGATAAATCACAGGGCAAAATCCTGCCCTTGCCTGAGGGTATTGTGTTTTGGGGAAGGAGCAAGGGGAAGGCCAGAGAAAGGAGGAAGACAAGTGTAGTTCTGGCTACAGTTCTAATATTGTGTACAGCAGGTCAGAAAATGGGATTTCCATACTACGGGAAATTCCAACTAAAAAAAATCTGTTTTCATTGCAAATCAGAATGAAAATTTGAAATTTCTAGTGCAAAGAAAACATTGAAGTATTTCAATGTCAAAATATAAAATATAATATTCAAATATATAAAAATGATACATCACAACAAAATGAAAATGAAACAAAATAAGTAGAAACAACAAAACTTTGTTGAAATCGACATGTTCTCATGAAATTTTCAGTTTCAATTAAACTGCATTTTCCAACAGAAAAATTCTGTAGAAATGTTTCTGAGCAGCTCTAATACAGAGCTATCCAGTTTTTAGACAATTGGTTTTAGACAGATAGATGATTTAGGCCAAACTTCTGTAATGCAATATTTAAGACTTGGTTAAAAAGAAGCATATGCTATATCTTAGATGGCAGTGAGGCAAAGAAGAAGCATGAACACATCCCTAAACAGCCAGCCATGACCTTTGAGGATGTAGCGTGTGTCCCCTGGAGCGCTGGTGTGCTAACTAGGCTCAGCTCTTAGCATTTGTCATATAAGAAGGGGTCTTACCCTGCAGCTTGTGTGGGGAGACTGGGAGAGTGGTAAAAGGCCTCACTTCCTTTTTCCAAGCACATCAGCACATAAGCATAGAGCAGGACTGTGTTTCTAAACATTTTACAGTCTTAAATATCACACCTCTGAGATGTTTTAAAAATAAGCAGCAGCAGAGTATTACCCCCTCCAAAAAACTTCAGCGTGCTATGCATCTGGCTGCCACTCTCCACACCACCCATGGCTTTACTTGTTCAGTGATGTTTGTATATTAACTTGGCATCAAAACTGGAAGAATAATAGCAAAACAGAAAACTGAAAAATACTAGTTTTCTCACCTCATTTACTTTAGTATGGTTAAAATTTTGCATGGGTTGCAATTTACCTGCAACTAAAATATTACCCAATTATTTGCAACTTGTATTGTCAAAATGGCTTTCATGTTTTGTCTCTCAGCATGCCCATCATTCACTCAGTTTCCTTGGAAATGTCTTCCTGTGTGTTTGTCAACTGAGAACTACAATAAATCAATTGCAAAACATTTAATCCTTTGGAATAACTGTGTAACTAAAGGGCTTAATTTAATACCCTGTCCCAGATGGATAACATATTTAATCTGTGCACTGAGATGTATCATTAGTTCTAAGTATTTTACTGTAAATGAGATGTAATTTAATGCATATGTCAAGTGCCAAACCAGTGTATCCACAAATGAGTCCAAACACCAGAAGACAAATGTTTATTCTTAGGTTAACAAAGGTAACAATGACGTAGATCACTGTGTTGGAGTTCACAGCCAAATTAACCACAGAAGAAAAAAAGGTTCCTGCATGCCAAGGCTGCCTCTTCACAATCTAGAAGCAATGATATATTTAATGTATATACTATAATGGTAAAGTTCAAACATACACTTCCAATAAAAGATGAACTCACAGCCCCAGCCCGTTCATCTATACACCTCTCTCAATTATTTTGGTCTTTGCTGGGTTGAGCTGAAGGTAGCTTGTTCTCATCCATATCCCTAGCTCTGTTAGATACTAGTAAAATACAAATTCTGAAGGGGTAGCCGTGTTAGTCTAATTCAGGAAAACAAACAAGGAGTCCTGTGGTGCTTTTAAAGACTAACACGTTTATTTATTGCATGTGCTTTCGTGGGTGTAATCCCACTTCATCAGATGCATGAAATGGAAGCTGCAGCATGTCAGGTGAATAAATACAAAGAACAGCAAATCACACAAGTTCTTTTGATTCAAACAGTGTAGAACAACAAATAAGGAGGTGAGAATGTTAAAAGATGGGAAAATCACCTTTGGTAATAAGCAGGGCCAGATTAATGCAGGGGCTTTAGGGGCTCCAGGCTCCAGCCCCTAAAACTCCTACCTGATCCGGGGCGGGCCCCCCCCCCCCCCCCGCCCCCCGGGCGGGTGGGAACACTGGAAGGACACCTACTCTGCTGGCACTGGGGTGGCTCCCGCCCTGCCGGTCCACCCCCTGGAGAGGGGCAGGATGGGCCAGTGCCTCTTTGCTCCATCTGGGGGGGAGGACCAGCTGGCGCACAGTGCGGCCTTCACTCCGGTGTGACCTTCCAGGTCCCATGGCCCTGGGGGCTGCACTGTAGGCAATACTGCACGTCAGCCAGGCCCGTCCCTGGGGGCATACCGGCCGGAGCAGAGCCAAGAGCGCTCTCTGGCCCAGGGTCCAGCAACAAGCGACGGCGCACCTGCAGGCTGCCATGCTCAATAAGGGGCAGCCTGGGGCCCCCAGGCTGGTTAGTCCAGCTCTGGTAATGAGTAAGACAGCCCAAATCTATTCAGACCCAATCTAATGGTGTAAAATTGCATATGGATTCCAACTCTACAGTTTCATGTTGGAGTCTTGTTTTAAAGTGTTTCTGTTGAAGCTCTGTGACCATCATGTCTTTCACAGAATATGCAGGGAGGTTGAAGTTTTCCCCTATTGATTTTTTTAATATTACCATTCTTGATATCTGATTTTTACATTCTCACCTTTTTATCTGTTATTCCCACGGTCTGAATCAAAATAACTTGTCTGGTTTCCTGAAAAAGGCTGACCTGACCTTGCCATTTACCATTCTATGTATTTATTCACCTGATACGATACAGCTTCCATTTCATGCATCTGACAAAGTGGGATTACACCCACAAAAGCTCATGTGATAAATAAATGTGTTAGTCTTTAAAAGTGCCACAGGACTCCTTATTTGTTTCAGTAATCTACAGATAGCAGTATCCAAGTTCCATGAAAAGGAGAGATCGCTCTGCATACTGG
>ML685792.1:11155150-11184658 GCA_007922175.1 Pelusios castaneus | reverse complement strand
TCTGCATACTGGACACTGTAGAACTTAATATCTCACTTTCTTCACCATCAGTCAAAGATGCATGCTTAATAGGAGATGTGACAGGATTCTTTTGGGAAAAAGCAGATTCATTACCATCCTTTAAGATTTCTCCGACTAAAAGGCACAAACCTACTGAAGGGCTATCATATCACCACACACAAACCTGTGCAGGTTAATGAACAAAGCCTTACAGGTAATGCTATCAGAGGCTACTGCCAGAGCCAACAAATCAGCATGGGCACCTCCACTCTGTCTGCTGGTTGGTGGAAATCAGCCAACAAAACCTCAACCATCTGTACCAGACTAACAACTAAAACCAGACTGGTAGGGTTCACAACATGTATAAGGACAGGAAGCTGTAGGTGTTAATCCAGCACCACCTCCTTAAATAACCTTGATCAAAAAGATTGGGTGTTAACATGCAGCTATTGAAAAGTATTGTACAAGAGAATTATTATTACATGACTTCTTGAGCAGGTACCTCACCAAACCATTCATTTAAGGGCAGCTGGTGCCACAGGAAAGAATCAGAGAAGAATGGCAAACTCCCAAGAGGTTACACAATAACCTAGCCCAGATTAATCAGTTAGAATTTCCTCACATGAACAGCAATTGTTTAATTACCAAGAAAAAGCAACATTCTTTTCAGAAGTGCTCATTTATCCTGTTAATAATAATCTTAAAAGGGCAGTATTCAATTTATATTACTACAAACTTGTATAACATACAACATTTGTATTTCTAAACAAACAAAGAGTCCTGTGGCACTTTTAAAGACTAACAAATTTATTTATCATATGAGCTTTCGTGGGAGAAAATCCCACTTCGTCAGACGCTTCAACGTCTGATGAAGTGGGATTTTCTCCCACAAAAGCTCATGCAATAAATAAATTTGTTAGTCTCTAAAAGCGCCACAGGACTCTTTGTTTGTTTGGCTGACCTACACTAACATGGCTACCCCTTTGGAATTTGTATTTCTGCAACGCTTTGCAAAAAACAGCTTTTATTGAGTGGACCCGTATAGGGTCAAAACAAAACTGCATACATCTGTGACAGAATGGGATTTTTTTGGTAACATTTTTTGTGTCTTGCATGAATGCCTGTTTCCCCCTGAATCTGCATTGCTACTCAATGGAAGAGAAGAGATTGTTTACTCTGAGAACAGACCAAGAGATACAGGTGTGTATGTGTTGGTGTGTCACCTAGTGGTCTGAGTAGATTGAATGGGTCATTACAAACATTGGCAGAGGTTGATCCACATCAAGGGAAAATCCAGCCAGCAGGAAATCAACATCTAGAAAGCAACAATCCAGAGGGAGGAGTATTTCTCTGGTTTCTCAGCAAGGAAGCTGAGCAGAGCCCCAGCTCAAGAATAAAGGACTAAAGAGTTGGCAGGTGGGGGATAAGTGTGGGCTCTGGAAGAAGCTTGGGAGCTAGCTAATCTGGGAACAGATGGGAAAGAAGTCAAAATGAAACACAGAGCCTGAAAGTGGAGTTCAGTACACATGGCTGGTGAATTGCTCTGGATTGACTTTATATCTCTATGCTAACCTGAAAACTTCCCGAGCTGAGTATCAAGTTGACTAATAAACCTTACTGATTTGAAACAACTGCTTAAGTATCACTGCAAATACTGTGTGAGGCGCATTAGAGAGCGTACTAGTCTGTAAGCCAGAGCTGATCTCAGTTGGACTAGCTCAGTAGAGCTCATGGTGTGATATAGAAGTGCTGAGCCCCCACTCTCAGGAAATGATGAGGCTGGATAGCCTACCCTGAAGGAAGACCAAGACCCCTTGGGAACCAGGTACCTTAAAAGGGTTCCTCCAAAAGACTGATCTAAAGCTAGAGGCACAACACTGATCCTGTGGATCTGTGACAATGTCTTATATACCTAATGGTTAGGGGCTTTATTATTATAAGAAACACTGACAAATGATTTCTGTAGACAGAAACTATCTAACAAAGCAAATAAGGAAATAGCTTCACTATTTCAAATACCTCTGGATGTATCAAATAGGATACATTATTAGCTACACCCAATGTAGAATTTTATGGTAATTTGTTACACTGTGTTACACTGCTAGTGACACACCTGTTCCTCCCTAAATTACTGCACAGGAAATTACTTTCGAGTGTTTATACTCGTTTTAATCTGGAAGGACTCAGAGATTAGTGTTAGCAACTGAGAGCTCTAAGAGCCTTGTCAGATTCCAGTCTGTTCCCTCTTTTATTCTATGTGGATATAAGGTCACAAGGGCTATGTCTACACTTGCAAGTTAGTTCGAATTAAGGAAGCTTAATTTGAACTAATTTAAGCCTTGGCCACACTAGGCTTTCGTTAGTTCGAATTAAGGGCTTCCTTAATTTGAACTAACACATTCGATTGCTTAGTTCGAACTAACTCTTAATTTGAAATAGTTAGTTCGAATTAAGTCAATGTGGCCATATTAGTTTGAACTAATCGGCAGATTGACCTTCATGCAACTGACTAATTCGAACTAAGCAAGTGCCCTGCATGGACATGGCTAGTTCGAACTAGCATTCTAGTGGGGCCCTGCTAGTTCAAATTAAGTTAATTCGAACTAATTGAAATTAGTTCAAATTAGTTAGTTTGAATTAACTAATTCGAATTAGCTTTTGTAAGTGTAGACATAGCCAAGGAGATTTAGTAAGGAGCTAAGTGCTATGATATCTTTAATTCACTAATGGCACCCAGCTTTCGGTCCATCACATCTGCATCTGGTAGGATAAATGTGATTGTTTCTACCAGACATGAGCCTTGTTACACTTATGCTTGGTTTTGCCATGTTGAAACCGGGTTACTGTAATACAGTCTATATGGAGCTACACCTTGAGAACATTTGGAAACTTCAGCTAGTGCAGAATAAACATGGCAAACGTATGTAATGAAACCTTGTACCAGAAGTACATAACCCAGTACCGCTAGACCTGTACAAACTGGCTGTGAGTTTCCAGGTGGCATTCAAGTTGCTGGTTTCCCCTTTTAACTTCAAACTCTGTGGGAGCTAGTTACTCACAAGCCCACGTCTCTTTCCCTTGCCATGCAGTCACAATTGTGATCAGCAGAGACACCCAACTTCCTTGGTATAAATGTAGGGAGAATGACTGGCAAGGGGCTCTGTCACGCCTTCCCCCATGATCTGCCAGAACCCAAATTTGTCAAAGTTCTGGACACTCTCCAAAGGCCATTCTTTTCCTCCTTGGGCATTTAAGGATGAGCAGGAATATGAAGGGTTTATTTTTATACTTGCTAGTGGGTTGATTATTAGAGTGTGTGCAGCCTGTTATATGGGATTTAAATATTGTTTATATATTGTGAAATTTAAAATTGGGTAAAAATCATCCAAAATGTGGGTGGGAAAATGTTGAGGTTCTTTACAATCAAAATAAACACATAAATGTCTACTAATCTGTAATTTGCCCAACAACTCCATGTCACTACTCACTTGTCTGAAGTTTACAAGATTCAACTTTTTCATTGCTGCCACCATAGATTGCTTCTATGTGCCTGTACCACCGAACAACATGGAAATGCTGGTCCACAGGTGGCCGCGAAATCTGTCTGAATACCTCCACATCTGCATGTGAAAATGTGAACCCCTGAATATAACTACGAGTGCTCAGGTACGTATCCAAAGCCTTCAGCCTTGCTTCCTCTTCACTAATGCTCAGAATGAAACTGTAGTTGGAAGCTGTAAAGACAGAGGCATAGGACATTTGATCAGAATTAAAAGTTTAAAAAGTCATATTGAGACCAAAAATGTATCCCCAAAAGAGATGGGGAAATAATATCATTGAAACAACCAGGTGCATACCAGAAATTGATAGCAAATTTAAGGGAAAAAATATTTTATCATCTGTAATGTACAGACATAAAAGGCTGTTATAAATGGTCTTTTTTGGTTTGTTTAATTAAGACTATTTTAGCTCAAGATCAATTTTGGGGGAAAATCGTTAGTTTATCATGGCTGGGGTAGAAAGGCACAGAAATAATCAGCACTTCTCTCTTTTACTCCACTAAAGCCCGCTTTCCACAAAGATTTACACACAGGATTAACTTTATGTACTGGGAGTAGTCTTATTAACATCAATGGAATTACTCACAACATGTAAAGATAAGTATGTACTTAAATCTTTGCAGGAGGTGGGCCTAATTTGATGCCCACTTTCTCCTACTTGCTCGGACCGATAAATGTTTGCAGAATGTGAAATTACAGCCATTGATGCTACTATCCATATGTTCCTGCATAAGTTTCTTTCCTCAAATGTGAATGCAACATGTATTAAAATGAACAGGACTTCTATTAATGGACTGAAGAGATGCAGATGCTAGGCTACCCCATATGTACACCGATTCTTTCCTATGCTTTACTCAGCTCACCTTGCATTCACACAAATGTAAAGCGGACTTTGTTGTATACAGGTTATATTACAAGTGCTAAGTAATTTTTATACTGGAATGAGCATAGCACATTTACAAAGGAAGAAGTTTTGTGAGGCACAATCCCAATAGGTAAGGAACTATATATAAAACACTGATTTGCTCTCAGTGGCAGTTATAAAAATCTCTGCTAGCACTGACAATACACACAGCCTTTAATCTTTTCTTACCACTTTAGCACTCTATAGCGTCTTCCATGTTCAAAACACTGTACAAACACTAACGGTATTGCAAGGGACATAAGCGAAAAGGAAAAATTAATATGTACTAAAGGTCCTACAATGAGTTGATGTCAGTGCCAGGATGAGAACGCATGGGTTTTCGGTCTCCAAATTATAATCTTGTTCTACAATGGAAGTTTCCCGATAGCTTCCATAGCACAAAGCTTATTACACAGCTCAGCATTTGAAAGAAAAAGCAACAGTTAAACATAGGTGTGGGAACTCCACGTGTATGTGTGTGTGTGTGTGTGTGGGGTATTCTTCCAAATGTGTATAAGTATTATCAGCTGAGGAGACTGAGATTTTAAGCATGGACCATTTCCTATGAGAAATTAAATGATTGTTTAGATTTAATGGAATGTTTCACTTGCACGTTTGGTCCCTGTGAACGACTGCCTCTCTCTTGCACTGCTTCCAATTAGAATGAATAAAACAGAGAGAAAAAATTAGTCAATCACTCTTCTAAAACCAGACCTAATACTGCACTAACTATCTATTTACAAGATGAAGCCCTTTCAAGAAAACAGATAAACTTCATGATACAGTGTGTCAGGGAAAGGACAGCAAACCATACTCCCTATGAGCAAGATTCATATCACAAAATATAGGTCTCAAAAAACCTCTAAGTTATTGCAAAAGAGGCAGTGCTCTTTTTACAAGTATTATTGCAGTTGTGAGCCTTAACTTGCTTTAAGAAGATTTGTTAAGTCTGAGTACTGAGCTTTTCCCTCCACATTCCCATTTGGAAAGGGAAGTAAGTATCCTGGGCCTAGTCCACACTGTGGGGGTAAGTCAATGGGAGATACACAATCTGCAGCACGTCAACTTACTTACTTCTACTTAGCGCGCTGTCTAGACTGGGCTTCGTCGACCGGCAGGGCTCTTCTGTGGACGCAGCGTTACTCCGCTTGGGAGGGTGGAGTAACTGCGTCGAATAGAGAGCACTTCTGGGATCAATTGAGCAGGTCTACACTGCCTGCTGAATTGATCCCGCTGTCTTGATCCTCACGGATCAACACAGTTTTCTCAGTATAGACAAGGCCCTAGTCTCCTGTTTACACAAAGTTATCAAATAGCTGAGACATATAAAAGAACACGCATCCTTCTGAATGCAAGGAGAGGAAGCAAATGCTGCTTTTAAAGTTCAGACTTATTCAGGCTATCATGAGTGCTGAATGACAACTAACATGTTTATGGATGGCTATGTGGGTATGAATTAATCTTTGAAAAGATACCATTTGGCATGACACCTGCTAGCAAGCAGGGTAAATTTAAAAATGTAATCCATGGAGGAAACTAGTTGTTTCAGGGGATTGCTAATAGGATAGAGTCATTTACTGTGAGGTTACTGGCTCACATTCAGCCAAAATTCAACAGTGATTACAATCTAATGATTGTTTGCTGACATGTAAATCACACTGTCTTCTGTCTGGTTAATCCTGGTGGTCAATAACCATACCAGAAATCACCTCCACACCAACTAGTCTTAATAGCAGTACCAAGACTAAGTGAAATACCACAAAGAATAGACATCCCTCTTTCAAACTTAGATGTGATCCTTCCCAAACAAGGTTGGAACATATTAGAGGGGCAGAATGGGAATGACTAAATCTCATACTATAGCTTTTCTATTGATAGATCACTTCAGATTGCAGTGATCTGAACTTTTCAATCAAAAAAACAAAAAACAAAACCACAACGCCAATTTAAAACTTGAACCATTTTCTTAAATAAAGAAAAGAAGGTTCCAAGTTCGAATTGGTTTTATCATAATTTTAAAAAGCCCACCATCCTACTCCATACGGATTAGTGTCCATATTGAAAAAAACGCATCAACTAAAGTGTTAGATTTCAACATGATAGGCAGCTTCTTCACTCCAAAAGAACAAGAATGCCGCAGAAGCACAGTACAACATAGGATTAAAACTCATCTGATTGGACTGATCCACTGGCAGTTGGTAAATCGCCCAATGGTTGCTCTCTCTTGTAAATACACACTTTGAGTATCAGTTGAGTGATGCAATATTAGAATTTTTAAAAATTCCTGTTTTTTGTATCGAATTTGAAATTTCTCTGTTAAAAGTTTGGCACCACATAGCTTCACTGTAGAGATTAATAATGTGCTACTTTTTGGTATGCTAATTAATATGGGTGTATGAACTCTCCATGTCATGTAATTATCAATGTGTTCTACTTTCCATATATGGAAAATTATACCACCTAATACCATATGAGATTGTGACCTTGTATGGAAGGTTGTAACAAGACTCAAAGCTGATGACTAAGACATTTTAGTTTCTATGTACTATTTACATCAGGGGTGTCAAACTCATTTGCTATGGGGGGCCAGATTTGACTTAAATGTACTTCAAGTGGGCCATACATACCATAGATCGAAATACTAGGGCACTCTCGTGGCATCATGGCGTGCTGTGTAAGACTCCGTGAGACCACTCTCTCTTTCCGTTAGGGAGAGATTGTGATGTCATGGACTGCGGTCTTGCATATCCAGTGCTCTGTGATGTCACGAGACCTGACATTCTTGCAGCATTGCAGAGCACTGGGTATGTGAGACCTCTCTCTCTCTCTCTCTCTGTTAGGAAGAGAATGTGGTCCTGTGGAGCACAGTCCCAGGCTGGATGGAAGAGATTCGCGGGCCACATGTTTGACACCCCTGATTTACATGAAAGATTTAAAAAAAGAATCTTTAAATTTTGTGTAACCCATAAATTAGACAGCTTAATTTAAATATCAGTGTAATTATTTTCTCATTTTTGTAAGACATAATCCTAAAAACATTCCTCTATCAAAAAAAATTGTCAGCAGAGCAGAGATAGAAAGGACTTAAGACAGGAAAAGAATACCCACACACATGTATCTGGGTATCTCTTACTTCAGTGAAGTACCGTCTACTTTGGACTCAGAACATGCAGTGAAGTTCTCCTAACATCAGTCATTTGTACAAGGCAAATGGACACAGTTTGGGAATCAATGTTATAGAAAAGGGTGCCTTCTGAAAAGGCATTGCAACAGAAAATTATTACAAATATTTATACAGATTGACAAAACTTATTTTATACACAAAAGACACTTAAAGGTCTGTTTTTTTTCCTGAACTCTTTAAAGTGAATTAAAGTTTTTTTCCTGAACTCTTTAAAGTTTTAAAATAGTATTTATTAAAAAGTATAATTTGCTGTATTATTAACTCCTCTTCCGATTATTTTTTCACTATTTCTGCTACCTGGTCACATTTTTTTTTTTTGGCACATCATTCATCTTGGTCACTGAAAACAGACTACAAGAGCCTTGCAAAAATTCTGTTCATTTGAGGCGAGTCATTTTTTTGTTTTGGTCAGATCACTCAACCATTCCCCCCCCCCCATTATCCTCAGCCACATGTTAAAGATTGATGAGTAGATTTGGTGCCTGGCTTACTACGTTTTCATGACAACTTTGCAACTACTGGACGAAAGAATGCATACAAATAGAATGGACAACTTTTCAGTGCTAATGATGTATGTTGGGCTCATAAACCATTTTCTGACAACAGGGATTTTTAAAAGGCAGGCTCAAATAAAGCAGGATCTAGTGTAGTCAGTTTCAGTTTTGTTTTTAATCAGTTTCCGGTTCAAATTCTAGTGAATTAATATAAAGGCTACCTCCACACTGCACACCACTTTCAGGGCACATACGACATGTGTAGTTATATGCTGCAATGAAAAGCAGATTGCATCCACATTGTGGTGTATAAGTTACATGCATCAGTGAAGGGCTCTGGCAGGGGGGAGACTGCAGAGAATGTCCCTGGCAGCTTCCCCCTTACAAGCACTTTTCCCAGTGGTGGAAAAAGTCTCCAGCAGCTTCCTGCAGCAGGAAAAAGTTCCAACAGCTGGGAGGTAGAGGGACAGTATGCTACTAAAATAGTCATGTAGATGGAGAGGACATGCTTTGGCTGTAGACTGCTGTGTAGGGTGATAGCTTAGTTCAGATATAGCTGTACTCTATTTGCCTAAGTAGTGCCTCACCATCTACACTGCTATTTATACCTGTGCTAGGAGGGCAAGTAGCGTATGTATTCTGCATGCCACCAAAAGATCTATAAAGTGTAGGCATATCTAAACTTACTATACTTTGGTGGAACACTGGAGGAGAATACTTAACATTTAAAACAAAAAAAAATCATGAAAAAATATTTAATATTAGACTAAGAAAATATATATTTTTAAGTACACAAAGCTTACATTTGGATCCTAAACAGTGGACCTTTAAGTGATAAGCTGGCAGTCCTTAAAATAAATTTAACCAATAGTTTTCTAAAAAGTTTATGCCTTGGGTATTTAAATTATGCTTATTTAAGCTGCTGAAAACAAATCAGAGAAAAGGAATGCTGGCAGCTCCTTGATAAATATGATATTATTCTTACCTGTAAAACAGAACTACTGGTAATATTTTCAGTAAGTGTGGGGGGCCATCGCTTTGTTGTATATTTGTACAATGCTTTCTACAATGGGGTCTTACTACAACATATATAGTCAATAACTTACAAGCACAAAAATCTCAATTGTTCTATGAAAAAAGCCTTTTTTTTTTTTTTTTTTAAGAAACTTGGGATTTTCAAAGAAGAATCAGAAGTTTGGCAGGAGAACGCATGCTCCCCAGATAGAATACTATCAATTGCTGTTGTTCCCACATTAATTGGCAATGTCCTGCATATCTATGCCCTATATTTAAGCATTGGCAATCCTACTACATAAGACTTTTTGGTGATGTTGGCTGAAAAGATTCTTCTTACTAAACCAAAAAAATTATTTAATACCTTCCCCTGAAGAGAAGGCTTCCTGAAACATAAAGGACAGGAGGAATGATCACATAAAAAGTACCACAATATGGTTCATGTAGGAGCTATTCTATAGTATACATCTTATGTAAAGGGCCTGGAATGCAGACTGTCACTCCTATTTTAAACACAATCATGTGTGCCAAGCTTGTGCCTCTTAAACAACACTGCTGATTCTTTTAACCTGTAGAGCCCATCATTAGATGAGTCATCCCATTGACATACCAATGAAGAGGAAAGAAAGCAACTTATTTAGGAGACAAAGGAAAAGGGACAACAAAGGAATCTAAGGATATTTAGCCTATATGACAGGGATTACAAGCCACGTGAATACCGGTAATGGTACTTCAGGCTTGTATTGCTGATGTTCCAAGTTTCCCCTCCTACAGTAATGATGTCTTACTATGCTATCACACTGTTCAGCTTCCATTCAACTGGGAACAGTCTAACTCAGAGGTCCTCAAACTCAGAGAGTGAAGAGGATCATGGGAGGGATGTGCACCATCCAGACCAGCTCTGCGCTCAGTTGCAGCCCCAGACCTATCCCCAGCCATGGCTCCTGGCTCCCAGCCAGGCCTCAGACAGCCCCACTCCTGGCTGTGGCTCTGCTCCAGGCTGCAATCCTGGTCCCACCCCAGACTCAGCCCCCAACAGCAAGTTCTGCTTCTGGCCCCGCTCCTGGCCCCATATCCATCTCCACTCGCAGCTCCAGCCACCGCCTCGGACTTGACTGGAACCCTGGCTGCAGCTCCCAGGGGCCCCAGACAAGTGTGTGTGTGTTGCGGGTGGTAAGAGGGGAGGTAAAAAGTTTGGGAACCACTGTAACCCAATAGAGACTTTGGATTTTCCACAACCACGTGTGACATAGTTATACCAACAAAAAATCCTAGTGTACACCAAGCCTGATCAGGTAGACAAGCAGAGAACTAAGAACCATAGGATCCATACAACTTGCTACACTGATAACATCTTCTCTAACCCTCCACAATATGGTTTCAAATGCACAAACAACAGCTAGGCACGTAAGGTAATGATATCCACTTGCCATTTGTGTCTTTGAAAGCTGTATCTTTAAATATCTCACCCCAACCACTGATAAACCTTCCTGTCACTAGAATCATAGAATCTTAGGGCTGGAAGGGACCTCATGAGGTCATCTAGTCCAACTCCCTCCTAAAAGCAGAACCACTCCCACTAAATCATCTCAGCCAGGGTTTTGTCTACTGCTACTACTTATTTATATGGTGGCTGGCAAGAGGATACCCAAGTGACCTTCACATGAACCTAAATAGGTCTGTCAGATCCTGAGGCAGCACAGCATTCATGCAGCACCTTCCTGACATACTAGAAGGAAGTAAAGCTCTGGTTTCACAAGCCACTGCAGGAATGCTGGCAGGTGCTGGCAGCTGTAGGCTCACCCCAGAGGTACCCAGGCACTCCGGGTTCTGCACAAGCAACATAACACCTGAGCACAGCAGTGCTGTGATACAGTGACGGAGCTGCCACAGCACATCAGGGCCCAGCAACACCTCTGAGGTCCCAGAGCCACCCGCGCGCGGTGACATCGCGCTCTATCACTATTGCAATGACGTCACGAGCCGCTGTGACAGCAGGTGGTAGTGACATCATTGTACACGGCTAGGACACACGTCGCAATGACATCACGTCTCCGTCACAGCCTGGGGCATCACGAACACGCCACTGTGCCAAAGCACCAGGCGACGGCGAGGACACCAGCACAGAAGGCTGCACCAGCGGCGAGGAGGCGGTGACCCGTTGCCATGGCTACCCGACAGGACCCCCCCCCCCCCCCCCACTGCCCTGCACCAGAAAGGGGCTGGGGCTGAGCCCGGGCCCGGCACTTACTAGGTTCCCCGCCAGCTGCTGCCATCCTACTCCCTCCTCCAACCTCTGCCGCCGAGTGCCGCCTTACTTCTCACAGGCTGATGCAAGACCGCAGCCGGATAGAAAACGATCGCTCCGCCTCTTTACGACACTTCCGGTGACCGCAGGGTAACCAGGCAACGAGGAGAAACGTAACTTCGAATCCGCTCTGCGGCGGCTGAGCCAGAGCTGTGGTTGGGGCTTGGTGCGCATGCGCGAGTGGGATTCCCTTGGTCTTTCCCTCCTTGCCGGCCAGTGGAATCTCCTTCCCTCCCGCGCCCAACCCCGAGAGGCCGGGCTTCTGCGGCTCCTCCTCCTCCATTAGTTTGCTCTCTGCAAAGATGGGGAGGGTCTGGCAAGGGGACTGAGCCCTTCCCCCATTTTGCCATAATTAGGACCTCCAGTCCAGCCAAGCTTCCCAGTTCCCCTCCCCCCTGAGCCAATGGAGGAAGGACCTAGCTGGAAGCACACCCCGCACCACGAGCCAGGAGCCCATGCTATCTCAGTGGCACTGGTTTAGTGGTGCCAGTCCCTAGCACACTGAACATCAGGCATCAGACTCTGCCCCCACTCTCAAATCCTGATCTTGGCATAAAAAACAATGAGCTGTAAATAATAAATCGTGGGTTCTCTCTCTTATTTGCCTTCAGGCTGGTCAACCTTTATGGTGCCTTTGAGTCACAAGTGCTGTGTGCAAGCTTCTTTCTGCAACCAGAAAACTAGAAACATGCATTTATTTTAAAATGGAAGGAGGAAGTCTCTCCATATCAGATGACTCCAGGATCTGGGACTTCAAGGAAAACATCAACTATTGCAAAAGTGAAGATAAAAATCACAAAAGAGTTGGTACTGCAGCTAATGCTAATTCTGTTTGTCCACTTTACCCATCAAGATTGCTAGAAGGCTGCATTTTAGTTTTTACTGACATGAAGATTTTAAGTTGATTTTTTTTTAGTGACAATAAACTTTTTACTGACATCACTAAAAATGCCATAAACAATATAATATCACCAAACGTGTACTCACTTGTGATATTCTGTACACAGGAATTTGGAATTATGCAAGTGTTTTAGCTGCAGTTAATTGATCAGTTGGTTTCTTTGGGCACGTGCAATACTAGAAATGACAAAGTCATGATGGGTGCAGTTTTGATACAAGAAGTGATTCTGAATAATGACAATGTCAAAATACAATATGTTTTATTTCTAGCCAATTTTACAGACATTTTCATTTATTTACAGATTTACTGAGTTTTAAAATTGTACTTTTTTTTAAACTGACTGATCATAAATTTACAGATGGTTGGCAAGTCTGCACGCTGCCATGAGCAGCTTAAGGTACAGTCAGGATGAGGTTGAATTGGAGAAAGCATTTGTGCAAAGCACTGTTGTAGACAGCCCTAGCACTGCAGGAATACTTCAGCTCTGCAAATCCAAGCTAAAAGCCTGAGTTCATATTACATAACTGTAAATTTAGAAGTTAAATGGAGATATGCACCTTAATTGAGCTACAGAGGAATTAGGTGAACTATGGTAGCCAGACTGAGGGATCTAGCCTTGGTCACTGCTCTATTCTGGTATAACAGCTTCCCTGTTTTTTTTTTTGTCAAATATGTATTCAAATCCAGATTTGTTACTCATCTACTTTCTTCTTTCAGCTCATCAAGTTGTACAACAAAGGAACCCAATTGAGTTTCAGTTGTTTTAGCTAAGTGCCCAACAATTCCCAGTCAACACTATTAAAATTTTTCCCTTCCCTACCTATATTTGTCTGCCACAGTAATCAAAGTGAAGAGTAGCCGCTGTTTTCACAATGCTGATGTTCCTTAGTTTCGGCTCTACCCAGAGCATCATGGTAAGAAAGTTAGAGGAGGAAAAGCTCAGCAGAAGATCACACATACTGTTGTGTACTTGTTTCTAATGGCTACATTTGTGGCAATAGCCTAAATCCGTGGTTCTCAGTCTTTTGCAGGCCACGACACACTTGGCTGCATATCAGCCCACCCCCCCAAGCCAAATCCAGCCATCTCCCCAGCGCTCCATGACACACTTTGCACTGTGTGGTAACACAGTAATGTGTCCCAACACAGTGGTTGAGAACCACTGGCCTAGATAGCAAAGGAATCTATTTATTGCATGCAGGGTCGATTAAGGCAGGAGCAGAAGGGGCTGTAGGCCCAGGCCCCAACCTAAAGGGGGGGGCCCGTGAAAATCTGGCCCTGGCCTGACTAGCTAGCTACTGCTGCTCCTTGCCTGCCCAGTCTCATGGTGGGTCAGGAGTGTGGCAGACCACAGCCTCTGGCCCTCCCCCTGCAGCAGCACCAGCCGAGGGGGCCTCCCCAGCAGCAGCGCTGTGTGGCCCCTCCCAACCCCCCACAGCAGTGCTGACGGCTGCATCCCTCCCCTAATCCCTGCAGCAGCACCGCCTGGCCACCCCTCTCCCTCCCCCACCCCCACTGCCCAAAGCCCCTCTGCTGTGCCAGCCAGGGCCCTGGACCCCACCCCCAGGCAGAGCGCCACATCAATGGGATATATAGTAGGTGGGCAGCCCCAGATCCCCCCATGCCTTGATTGCATGATATTACCCACATCATTTGTACTACTACATACCAGTACAATGTGCAAGGGTGTAGTAAAAAAAGCAAGAAAACTAAGACTTCATTCTATTTACCCTTTAACACTAACAATTCCTCAATATTATAACTACTAAGATATGTATAGGAACCTAAAATGCATTAAATTCTGATCTGTCTGGTAATGTGCTTTCTCCTGTGGACTGAAAGCGATCTAAAAAGCATGAAGAAACTTAGGAAATATTTCAGCATTAGTGCAGTAATCAGCAACCTGGAGACATAAAAGGTTAAAGTGCATATCGAATGATGCCAGACAGATATTCACTGAAGTTATGAACATAAACAGTTGCTATCTAGGATATTGTCTAGAACCATACTTACATTGCTCCTCTTCTCTGTCCAGTCTTCAATATGATCAATAAAAGGTTCATCAAAGATACAATAAGACGTTGTCTATACCAGGGTTTTAACCACTAGTATAGCTGCATTTGTGCAAACTCTTACTATAAGATATCCGGGGCATAGCCAGCCCCTGATTTCTGGCCAGACCCCTGAAAGTGGAGGATGGGAGGAGAGGTGGAGGGGCATTGCGTCCAACAGCAGCAGGAACTTTACTGCCATGGGACTGGCCGTGGCAGTAGCAGGTGTCAGCGCTAGCACCTCTGCTATGCTCACAGCCACCAGGCCCCACAGCTGTGAGAGGAGCTGAGGCATTGGTGCTGGCCCCACGGCCGCAGTGGAAAAATTCATGCTACTGCCGAGCATTTAGGGCGGGCCTCAGGGCCAAGTGGCTACATCCCTGATAGACACACTGATGCAGTTACTCCCTTGAACTGATGATACCCTGGTGCAGCAACACCACTGGCTAAAACTGTAATGGAAACAGGCCTTAAAAGAGGCCTTGGTAAAGAATTTGTGAATTTACATTGAAAGGTGTCACTCATTCTTCAGTTCAGCCTAAGAACAGGAGTATGTAGATTATTAATCTGTCTACCTCAATGTATTTACCTTCCCCCCCCCACCGCCCAAAAAAAGAAAGAAAAGAAACAGAATAGTTCCAGTACTAATACTTTTATTTTAAAAAGACATAGTCCCTAATTACTAAAAATACCCTCAAAATTAGAGGTAGGAGGACACAGGATATTTGTTTATAAATGACAACACGTTTAAGAATGAATCTTTTAATAACAAAATATATAAAAGTACACATTAAACAATAGGTCTGAAGTAGAAATTCTATTTGCATAATTTCAGGATTTAGATTGGACAATAAAAACAATACAATATTTAAGTGAACTGTTAAAAACAGATTTATAGACTGTTATATGTATTTATTGCATACTGATTATTGGTAAGCCTATCCCATTCAAACAAAATACACTTTGCAAACCAACTGAAATGTTATACATCTAGGAACAAGGAATGCAGGCCATAACTACAGAATGGAAGACTTGTCTCCTGGAAATCAAACAAGGAGTCTGGTGGCACTTTTAAAGACTAACAAATTTATTTATCGCATGAGTTTTCATGGGAAAAAACTGAAGTGGGATTCCAAACAGGACTCCTTGTTTGGCTGAACTAGCCTAAGATGGCTACCCCTTTGGATTCTGGAAATCAGTGACTGAAAAAAAAAAACGATTTAAGGGCTATAGTAAAGAAACAGCTGAACATAAGCTTCCTGTGTAATGCTGTGGGAGAAAGCCAGTGTTTCTTTGGATGCATAAACAAGATAGTGAGCAGCGAGGTCATTTTACCTCTGTATACAGCACCAGTGAAACCGATAGTGGAATACTGCATACAGTTCTGGTGTGCACACTTTAAAAAGGAATTGGTAAATTGGAAAACTTACAGAAAAGAGCCACAAAAATGATTCAAGGGCCAGAGAAAATGCTTTAGAGTGGAAGACTTAAAAAGAGTTCTTAACTTATCAAAAAGGAGAGGTACTTGATTCCAGTATCCAAGTACCCTCCTGGGGAAAAGGTATCAGGTACCAACGGACTCCTGCCTCTAGCAGAGAAAGACAAAATAAGAATCATATCTAGAAGCTAAAACTAGACAAATTCAAATTAGAAAGAAAGAGCATACATTTCTAACAGTGAAGACAATTAGCCTTTGAAACAAATTATCAAGGCATTCTTCATCTCCTGATGTCTTCATATTAAGACTGCATGCTTTTCCAGAAGATACGCTTTAGCCAAACATAAGATACTGAACTCAGTACAAGGATAACCAAATGAAATATAATGACCTGAGTTATGCAGGAGATCAGACTAGATGGTCTAATGGTCTCTTCTGGTCCTAAACTGCATGAATCTCTTCATATTATAGTGTTCTCATAAATACATTCTTCACTGTATATAAAAAAATAACTTAAAAATTCTAGATGTTATTTGGTCCTGTTTATCAGTGCAGATAACAAAATGACAATATGCTTCAAAACCTTCAACGGTAACAAATGTCATTCCCTCCAATTATTTGCCTGCTAACCTTACAGTTATTTCCCAAGACATAACAACAGTTTTCAAAGTTTATTATATAGTGTAATGTAAACTTATGTTCTTTCTTCAACTGAATAGGAAAAGATAAGCAAGTTGAAATCTTTCGCTCTATCAAGTTTTTAACTGGTACCTGAGCTTATTTAATGTATTACAACTCAGAGCAAACTTTTAGCCAGCAAGCAACTTGAGTTCTTGTCATGTTTAACTAATGACAAATAGATTGTTCTGTAAGAAACATTTCTGAGACTCAACTATTCTAGATGAAATGAGTTCAAATGTATTCACTATAACTCATTTCTTTATTTGTTTTACCAGTAGCTTTTAAGCTGACATTTTCAGTTTTCTTAAACCAAGAATTAAAAAATGGCAACATGCACTAAAGCAAGGTCACATGTAGAAACCTATCTATAGAGTTTAAAGGTTCTATTGTTTGGGGTTTTTTGTTGATAGCAGAAAATTCATTAGACTTGGGCCTCTTGTATTGTTATAATATCCTTATTTATTAAATAGTTTACTATGTTTTCATGAGGCCTTCTCAATCCTATATTCCATAGGCTATCTAATAATTTAATAATGGATTCCTTATTTCCAAATTTGTTTCTCCAAGTGATTAGCATCTGATAATATTGCTCTTCAATATCTTTTGGATGATCAAAAGTTGTTTTATCGATTTCATTATCTGTTAGATGAGATCTCATAAGCATGTTCCAGTTTCGTGGTGGCACTTCTTTTATAAAACAATAAAAGCTGTCACTTAATGCTGGAGAGGGGAAAAAAAAAAGAAGCATCACATACTGGTATCTGACACACCCTTGTATTTTATTTGTCTGAATGGACAGTCTATAAGTAAAAAAAACTATAGAAACTCTGTTGTGTTCTTACATGGCATGCTGCAGATTACACTGCTGGCACATAAATGGACCATTTACTAGATCATGGTTACCTCTAAAAAGCAACTGTTCCTAAAATTATTGACACTCACTTTGAATACTGATATTTAAGATCATAAATATATGATGGGGTGGCCTGGGATAGCAAGAAACTGGACTCTATGACCCATAACAACTTCTACACAATATGCACAATATATTAAAAAAAACAATGTCCTTATGTAGAAATCACTCTTTTCTATGAAATGTGTGTGCATGAGGGAGGGTTTTATGTTTTTAAAGCAGTTTCTTATAAGTACAAAAAACTTAAAATGCAGCAAACAATATGCAGTTTGGAAGTGCTAAGAGAGTAAACAGGCCAAAAAAAATGGAACAAATTATTATTCTTTCACCCAACCATCCCATAATTATGTATAATAAACGTGAGATAGAAAGTCACATTTTGCCCACTACTCTGCTGACTATTACTAATTTTAAATCCCTAAAAGAGGGGGCTATTTTAACTACTCACCTTCTTGAGAAAGATCTTTAACTACTATACAAGGACTGGTTTCAGAATCCCTTACCTGCAATATAAATAGCTCTGTTTATTCAAACAGAAAAAACATTCTTTATTAATTTACATATTGCTATCTTTGAGCCACCTGGTGGTTTGATTTCACAGTATCTAAAAGGCAGGTATGAGAATTCATAGTTTTCATAGAATAAACTCAAATTAAATAAACGTGAATAAATGTAAACAAAATTGCCAGCCAGAAAATCCAGCTCAGCCACTAGCTAGTATATTTGTCACAGTACTAACATGAAAACTCTGTTCCCTGTTGGTACCGAGCAATGGAAATAGGAGTATAGTGGTCACTTAGTTAAACAGTGTTTCCAGGTTGAATGGAAATTTCTGATGGTAGCACTTCAACAACCATACGTTTTTCCCCCCACATCTCCCTTTTAAAGATAATGCAGAGTCATCTTTCATATCATTTTAGGTGGTGTGGGGTCTATTTTATTACCAATTCATTCTACAAACCAGCAAGCCCTAGATGTTAAAAAAAAAAAAAAAAAAAAAAGCTATCACATTGCTTCTATGAGGTTACACAAGAGATTCATGACAAACTAAGCACTTCCCACTTACCTTCTGAGATCCCGACATCCTACCATTTGATGTATTAGACTGTCCAGTGTGAAAGGAAATATTAGGCTTGTCTGGAGGCTTCACTGGTGCTGAATATCTTTCAGCTCTGTGGTCAGACTTTTCACAGGAGTTGTTTTCATCATTTAGTAGTAGGCTACTTATCTTACAAAACGCAACACTGGTATCCTCAGGTGATTCATTTCTTAGTGCAGAATCAGAACTATTAACTATTAAAACTGGTGGACTCTGAACAGAGTTTTGGATCTCTAAAATGGGTGTACTAGCATTAGCATTCTCCATTTCTGGTACAAAGAAAATTTCAGTGCTGTCATCAGACTCCTGTAAGGAACAAGAGTGACTTATCAAAAAGTACTAATTAAGAGTGCTTTATTAAAATCACACAGTTTTGTAGGCAAGCTCTCAAGAACCTTTCAGTGGAAGAACAGTTTCATACTTAGTGCTTCATTGCAAGCAAGACTTCTCACATAAAAATTTAGACATGATAATGATAAGTGACAAACAGGAGCAGCTTTAACCACTACATCTTTGACAAGGTAGCAAAGAATTTACAGGTGATCTTCTGTAGTTAGGCAAGGGAACACCCCATTTACGGAAAATAGAATTTTATAGGAAAAAGGCTACAATAACTCCCTCAGCATTAAACTGCACTGTGCACCCATGTAACCGACCCCATGCCTAGTGGACTCAGGGACAGGGAGGTGAGCTAGCAACATTTGGGTATTATCTCTAAAAACTGTATTTAAAAATGTAAACATTAAATTGTTTCACTGCTGATCATTTTAACAGAAATATCTGCTCTGGGACTGTGAAGAGAACATAAGCAGAATATCTCCCCAGCTCTTCTCCCTACCACAGTTTAACCCGATTGTACTATCTCTGCATCTTCAGTTTCTTGTAAGCTGTTTCTTTGGTAAGCCTATATAGAACCCCTTGAATAAAACCTGCAAACAACAACCCCGCACCAAAACCCCCTCCTCAAAAAACACAGCTGGGTGCTCAGATAGTTGAGCCACTTATTTTGGAATACAGAAGTTATACACTGTTTAAAGTGACTGATATCCCTAAAGCATTTTGCAGAACTGATATGTTTTTTTAAACAGCTTATCCTAGGAACAGCAGTTAATAAACAAATGCCTTTGAATTATGTCTTTATTTACTATTGCTTAAATAAAATTCTGTATTTAAAAAGTACTGAAGTCTTATCTGTGCCTTCCAATGATATCTAGTATTAAAATTGTATCCAAATATAAAAATAAAAACTCCTAAAATATCTAATGGAGAAACTGACGAGTTTGCCAAAATTCTTTCTAACTTACTATTTTCCTTATGCAGGTTGTCTTTTAATAACATGTGGTTGTTGGCTCCTCAATATCACAGTAGCATTTACAAGTAGGCTGTTCCAAGAACAGCAAAAATGATGAGGCTATTATTTACTTGTACTGGGATAGCACCTAAAAACACAAGTAGGGATCAGGACCCCATGAGGGACTGACTTATAAGCAAAGATATACAAAGATATAATGGCAATCGGGGTGGAGAAAGTGACTAAGCTGTGCATCATCGATAGTTAAACAAATAGTTTCCCTATAGGCAAAATTAAAAACGGCACGTGCCCAAAAGAAACTTACCACATCATTTTCTCTATCGTTGTAGTCTGAAATATATGAAAAACATAAATTAAGAACTCTCTCCATGAACTTACATTGTTTAAATATAGCTGAATTAGTAGGCTGGTTACATGGCCTAACTTACTGACATGGATTCCCAATCTCAACCAGAAGTTTAAAAGTAGGCAGCCTCTGGAGAAGGCTGACAACTTCAAGGTGCTAAAGGACTCCCTTCTGCCCAAATCTACTGGATTACTATCTCGATACAAGATAGATACATACTAGATAAATATTAACCAAGAGTTCTGTTTGGCATCTAATTTCACTTAATAAGCCCTGCCACATTCCATTTTATTTGGTCTAAACATTACCTTTTCTGTTACTTATTGTAACCTATTCAGATTCTAGTCTTTAACATTTTTCATGCCTTAGAGCCAAAAGCTAGGCAGAGGCCTGGTTTACACCTAAAATTTAGGTTGACCTAGCTAGTTCACTCAAGACTGTGAAAATGTCATGCTCTGTGCAACATAGTTAGATCAACCAAAACCCCTGCTGTGGATGCAATAAAAGTTGATGGAAGAATTCTTCCATCAACCTGGCTCCTGCTTCTCAAGGGGGTGGAGTTACTACAGTGATGGAAGTGCTAAGTATTTACATTATAGTTGCATCATTGCACCACCTGTAACAGAGACACCCTCTTCGTTTCCTCTCGTGGAAGTGCCTTTGTTGCACCACAGATTGATTCTGATATAGTGGATATAAGCTTCAAAAATATATGTATTTTTCTTCAACTAGTGTAATTTTATATGACATAATGGAAAAACTAATACCTCTCCTGCCATCTCATTCTTATGCCCGAGAACAGATTTATCTTTCAGGATTTGAAACTCGATTCTTGTGGGATTCAGCAACTTACGCAGTATTCAGGTGTAAAATTCTTAAGTGAAGCAAGTGTGATGCTCCAAATAAACACCATTGTGTGAGAGAAACTGAGGGTGCAATCTTTGTTACCACGTACCACCCTTCACGTCTGAGCTCCTACATTAAGGTTACTCACACTCTCACCTACAGCAATAACTAATGCTGCTCTCCTAAAATGATCAGAGGAATCTCTATTCAGCAGTTTCACAGAATACTTCTCAGTGGAGGCTGAAGTCCTTATTTAGCAAGCTACTTAAGCATATGCTTAAATTTAAGCATATGAGTATTCCCACTGAAATCAAGGGCTACTCATGTGCTTAGAGTTACACATACACTTAAGAATCTTGCTGAATAGGGCTTCAGCCTCCACTGGGAAATATTCTGTGCAACTGCGTAAGAGAAGACAAACTCTGGTCCACCATATGGTAGCACAGATGCTATGAGAACAGCCTCAGCTCTTACTGCATCTAGCTTTGAAAACTTGAGCCTTTGTATCTCTCAGGTTACCCATGGAAAGAAATTTTAATTACCTTTATTTATTTTATTATATGATGTCGATTTCTTAATTAAAGAGCACATAACCACCAGAAGAACAAAGAAAAAGATGAAAACCCCAAGAATCCAAACTGCAGCATTCGCAGCCCCTGCAAAACAAAACCAAAAGAGCTTGAAATACTAAAGTAGCCCATAAAACAGGTTCTGGTGGCTTGCATTTTTTTTTTGTTTTTGTTTTTTGCATAGAGCTCTGCGTGGATACAAAAATGTGGATCCAGATCTAATCCTTATCTACTCAGTCTCTATCCGATCTACGATCCGCATGCCATATTTTATGTGTATCCATGACCGCATCTGAAACGGAGCTTGAGCTCCCTGTCTGCATTTTAGCCTTTGATTGGTTCATTCCCCACATGGGTCCTGCCCACTTTTTCCTTTTCTTGTTGGTGGTTTGCGCACGGCGCTGTCAATCAGATTTCCTTGGCCACCAATGAAATCTCTGATTGACAGCATGGACTATAAACTGCAAACAAGAAAAGGAAGAAGTGGATGAGGAAGGCATGGGGAATGAGCCAATCAAAGGCCAGTTTGCTGACTGACTGACAGTGAGCGGTGGCTCTCCAAGCCTCAGCCTGCTATGACTGAGACTCTGATTGGCTGGGAGACCACAATCAGAGCTGGGAATGGCTGGAGCACATCCCTGTTCCCCTGTGTGCTGCTGATGTAGATCATAGCAGCAACTCCAGCGATCAATTGTACTCTGGGAAGATAAAAATAGAATCTGAATCTGACGGCCAATCCGCAACAATGGGACTGTGGATGTCTGCACCCGCAGCCACGGATGCAGATACACGCAGATCTGAAGCGGATATCCGTGGATCTGCAAGGCTCTAACTATAAACACCAGTTATGAACTGACCAGTCAACAACACATCTCATTTGGAACCAGAAGTACACAATCAGGCAGCAGCAGAGAACAAACAAGCAAAAAAGCAAATGCAATACAATACTATATTAAATGTAAACTATTAAAAATATAATGGGAAAGTTTAAAAAAGATTTGATCAAGTAAGGGAACTGTTTCTGCGTTTAACTAAAGATGGTTAAAAGCAGCATTTTTCTTCTGCATAGTAAAGTTCTGAAGCTGTATTAAGTCAATGTTCAATTGTAAGCTTTTTAAAGAACAGCCATAGCATTTTCTTCTGTGTTACGAATGTTACAGGATCATGACCAACCACCATTACTGAGATGTTCGTAACTCTGAGGTTCTATTTTACTTAAAAGTAGGATTGCAAAGGCTCACATTAACAACCTGCTTCTGAATTCCCTACAAAAGAGACAGAACATCATCAGACCTCCTTAAGTGTAGTTTATACTGTACCATTGGGAGGATGGTCACACTCCATGTTAACTGTAGCATTGCACTTTTGCACAATTTCTTTCCCTTCTGGACACCTAAAATGTAAAACAAAAACGTAATTATGTCACAAAATCAAATCTATACCTGTTCTCACTCCTACTCTCACAGGAGTAACTTACATACATGGACAGAATGTGGAAATTAAAAAAAAAAATAAAAAAAAATGTGTAGCCTGTCTTCACCACTCAGTAAGAAAGAGTACTTGAAAAACAGATTAATAAAAAATGATGCTAGACTACTATGTGGCAGCACAGCAAAAACACAGAAGCCCAAGGGGAGAGATTAAAGTGCAAAAATACTTATTCAAATGGAAAAAATACTGAGATGAAGTCAAGACGTAATTAGTCTCCTTCAACAGTTGTCCTCATGTTACAAAATTTTGGGTAGTTCTGTTGACTACTACTGACATTAGTTGTCCTGACCGATAGCCCTCCAAAGCCTATTCAAATGTGGCAGGTGAAGGAATCTGGAAACACAGTGGGAACATTTGTGTACAGGCAGACGGATCAAGCAGGAAAGCAATACTTATATACATGCAGTTCTAGACACTGATCCTGCAAGTGCTAACTTTAAACACATGAGCAGTCCCATTGACTTCCATGGGATTGTTCACGTGCCTAAAGGTAAACATGTGGGGAAGCATTTACAGGAGAGAAGTCCTACTTTTTACTGTACTTTATGGAAGAAAACTGCCTAAAGCAGTTACTGTACGTACTTTTGCTGGCATCTGTGGCACATCTCACACCCTTCAGTGGGACAGAAATACCCTGGCTTGCACTGACATTCAGTATCCCTGATTGAAGTGCAGGTGCTCACTGTTATTTGATCTGAAAAACACAAGTTAATCATGTAAGTTACAAAGGTAATCAAACTGAATTTGTGATTCTTTTTCTATCAAGTGTAAGTAACACCTAAGCTATAAAAAATACGTTATTTTTAAAAGCGTAAGTGTTGTTAAATCTATGAAAACAAGGAGGGAACCTGAGGAAACAGATTTTTCTGCGTAACAAAGAATACCGAAGCTTTTCCTCAAAACAAACCTAACATATTTACAGATCAGCCAAAGTTTTGTACTATACCGTCTTTGCACAGTTTACATCGTATGCATTCGTCTAGGCCATTTGCATGAGCAGTGTAATCCTCTCCGTCTGTGCAGCGGGAACAAATTCCTTCAGTATGTGGAACTTTGCAGTGCTCAGCAACGTAAGTGCCTATATAAAAGGACAAGCAAAAATTCAACACTGTAACCTCACTATATAACTCTAGTAATACTAGGATACAGGTAACCGGGTTCAAGCATATGCAACTTTGGCTCATCTACTGTTTCCTCCAAAATGACTCCTTGCAGCCACTCCTTAGAAGGAGTGGAGATGAATGACGTTAAGTGTATGCAGTAAAACCAGGAAGAACATTTAAAATACTAGATATCAGTGGCTAGATAACATTAGAAAACTAAGTCAATAACTAGTAGTAAGTGGCCAATAGGATTAGGAGTTTTCCTCCTTTATAGATAGAGGTGGTTGGAAAAAGGGGAAAATGTTTTACAAAAATTTCCATCAATAATATTTCCCTGTTTTTTGATGAAAAATGTCATTTTGGCATGCTCTACTTATAAAGATGCCTATAAATTTTTTTTAATGGAAGGTTTTAGCAATAAAATAAGAGTTTAAATGTTTTTCTTAGTTCTATTTTGACATACGTTCACATCCCTATTCATTAATAGGCTGTTTGCAATAGTTGAGCTTAATTTAAAAAGTTTGTGCTCAGAATAGGCTAAACATAAATTAGTGGAAGTGCTTCAGGTGAAATAGATGAGGCTGATTGTGTGACAGAGAACCCCCCACAGTTCTGGATAATTCTGTCTCTCTCTGAAACCAGAGTGAAAGTCACTCCTATGCACAGAGCCTACACCACACCGACACAGCTCTTAAATTTTATTTGGGGCTACAGTCTTGCAGTTCGTACCATGTGGATGAACTGTTGAGCCCATGGAGAACACTCAGACAGGCCCATGTGGTATGAATTGCACAATCAGAGACCAAGTTCTTAAAAAAGGCTCAAGTCACATTCAAATAATGTATATTCCTTGTTCAAGGGCTCAATCCAAGGGTGAATTTGACCCTTGAGTACTAAATTCAGTCACAAGATTTAGAAAATCCACAGAGGAAACCTCATGAGATTATAGCAAATTGAGGATAGAGTACTCCTTTGGCACCAAGCTAAGTGAAAACGCCCCTTAAAGAATGAATGAACTTTACACACATCTAAAAAATGGGGATGCATATAATTTATAAAGTTTTCTATGTAAATATAAAAACCATACATTTTCTGCTGCGTGTTGATATTGAGTGTTTGTATCTGACAAGCATTATTATGATTATGTAACACGTGGGGAGGAAGAGGAGGAATAAAACTAGTGGCCAGTGCACTGGTTTACTTTTCAAGAGTTCCAACTAAGTTAATTCAACTTTGAACAGTTTCATTCAGTACTGACATAGACTCTCCCCATAGACTGCCAAGGTCACTCAGGCACAGCCTATTTCATTAAAGGTTGGACAAAATTCTGAAGTGAGTCACACAACAGCGTGACTGATATAGGAAGAGAAACATCATAAAATGGCCCTCAAGGGCTTTTGCATACGTGTATTGTTTTCTCATTTCGTTTTTATCTTACAGCACAAAAATAAAATAGCACAAACATCTTTTCTGAAAAATGCTTTGTTAGCCAAGTAAATTAAAGACCACTAAGTGCTTACCAGCACGACAGTATTTACAGCAGTAGACTTGATGTAGATATTCTCCAGCACCACATTTGTAGATGATGGGCTGTCCTCCACTTTCAGATATGGCTGACCATTCAACCTACAGAAAACACAATGCAATGTGTCAAATGAACAAACTTCCCTTGACACTGTACTTTCTCAGTGTGATGCCAATGGACATGCTGAATTATTCTAAAGACTTCAGAAAGAAAAAGAGGAAACACAAAGTCTCTCTTGCTAAGCTGTAAAGTCACAATTAACTGCAGCAACCAAGGAAGGGTAAAATAGCATGATGGGGGCATTAAAAATACGCCACTGAAAAATCACCACAGTGTAATCTCATGGTGGGCTTTGTTTTTGCAAGAATGTTTGACGGTAACCAGCAAAAGATAATTTTCAAAGGATTAAGTTTGTGCCCTTTGCTATGTATGAAGAAGTCTGAAAGGAGTTTGGAGGGTTTTAGATTTCCTTTTCTTTCCTTTCCAAGCTTGGAACAGTCAGCACTTTCAAGTTTGGTCTGTCTTGATTTTGCAAAAGAACCACGAGGGGAAGGCCTGAGAGCATGTTTATTGTGTGATCTATTATCTCAGCAGAAGGAACAAGGGTTTTAACTGAAATTAAATAAATATTAACAAAAAACAAAAACAAAAGCAAAATGAAAGAATTTGACGGTGTGACTACAATGCCTCATCTCTCTTAACATTTCTACTTTCACTATTAATTCATCAAAACAAACAAGGAGTGCTGTGACATTTTTAAAGACTAATGAATTTATTTATCGCAGGAGCTTCATGGGTATAATCAGATGAAGTGGGATTTTTCTCCCACAAAAATTCATGCGATAAATAAATTTGCTAATCTTTAAAGGTGCCACAGGACTGTCATGGGATGCTCTCCAGGGTATGATCTGTGTGCTTAACTGTCCTGTACACTTTTGCAATGTAATTGTATGGTTTGATGCCAAATATGCCATGTAAGGTTCCTTTTTTGAATGTTCATAAGATGCTCTGCATTATTGTTATGGTGTCATGTTTTCTGCAGCATCACAAATGTTTACAGATGTGAAACATGTTCCCATGTATTTCACATGGCTTGTGGGGAGGCAGACACTCAGAGCTGTCTCCCAGCATGTAAACAGAAAGGATGCATAACAAAGGCTATGCAATCTGCAGGCTTTGGCCAGAAAGGAAAAAGATCACCTCAGCCCAGGAAGGAGGGTGGGGCTAGAGGGTTTGAAAATGAGAAGTAGTTTTTCGCCAGAGAATCTCCGTCTTGAAACATCTACAAGCAAGATCTGAGCCCTGCCTAGGGAAAGGCAGAGATTGACTATAAAGCCATCAGCCGCCAAACATTGTAAGTCTGGACAGTGAATTGACTGTGCATTGATTTGCTAGATACTCACTTAAAATAATGTTCTAATCAATAAACCAGTGTTAGTTTTATCTAGAGCTGTATCGATTTTAGAGTGTGTGAGAGCAAAAGTTGTGGCATCACTGTTTCTTTGCCAGACAGACAGACCAGAGTTTATGAGCGAGAAGGTAGCTGGAAAGGATCACGATCCCTGAAAGACTGAAGTTCCTGGTGTGGCATCTGGGGGCTGGGAGTGCTGGCTGGGGGACAGTCCCCTGAGTGGCTGGAGTGCACACATCCAACTACCTAGGACTGATTACACACAGGAGGCTGGTGTGGACTGACCCAGGAGTGGGTGGCCACCTAGCAAAGTGTGGTAAAGACAGGGGTCCAGGAGTGAGTGATACAGGAGACACAGTGGCACACCAAACCAGATGGGGGGGGGGGGGGGGGGGGGGGGGACAACACAAGGACCCCTTGTTTGTTTTGCTGAACTACACTAACACAGCACCCCTCCCTGGAATTTCCAAAGGGGTAGTCATGTTAGTCTACTTCAGTAAAACAAACAAGGAGTCCTGTGGCACTTTTAAACACTAACACATTTATTTATCGCATGAGCTTTCATTGGAGAAAATCGCATTTTGTCAGATGCTTTGAAGATGGGGAACTTACAATCAGAGGAAATTAAATGCAGGGAAATGTATGACATAGGATCAGGTCAGGCTGTAACAGCAAATCAAAGTACATGTTAAGATTCAAACACTAGAGAACAGCATATAGACTAGAGGAAGGTGAGGTCAAATCACGTGTTGTAAGGAGAAAAAAATATGTAGTCCGTGCTTAACCATGAAGCAACGGAGTCAAATTTGCATACACATTCCAGTTCTGCAGTTTCTCTTTGAAGCCACCATTTGTTATTCATTTGTTTGAGCACAGCTATTAACAAGTCATCAATGGAGTGAGCAGGGAGACTGAAGTGTTCCCCTATTGGTTTTTGAAGATGTTATACACTTCCTTGCATTTAATTTCCTCCCATTCTGTAAGTTCCCCATCTTCAAAGCATCTAACAAAATGGGATTTTCCCCCCACAAAAGCTCATGCAATAAATAAATGTCTTAGTCTTTAAAAGTGCCACAGGACTCCTTGTTTGTTTCCTTCTGGAATTTGTCACTATTAATTCATGATACCATTGCTTTAGTCCCCAGTCACCAGTCTTCCAATCTACTGAAGACTGTGGATGTAAAAACCAAGCAGAGAGTTACAAGGGAAACCAAACCAAACCATTTAACAACTTTCAGGCCACCTTTACATAACATAAAGCAAAAAGGGGCAAATAACCAATTTCCCCCCAAGAACAGGTGACCTATAGTGCTTCTCCCTGCCTTTTTACTCTAAATATACATTACACTCACATCTCAGGTCCACAACACACATGCAGAAACTGGATCAACGGAAAAAACAAAAATTAACTTTGTTATTAAACAAAATATTTAAGAAATTCACACTTCCACAGTAACTTCCTCCCATGGTTCTACATGTGGACTCTAAATAACATATATTAATTAAAAATCCTTTCAACATCCTATGAAAAGTGGTTAATATTAATGGTTAACCCCTATTTTACAGATAGATAAACTGTGGCACAGCGATGTCAAGCAATTTGCCATTGACTCATAAGGTTGCTTTTCAAGAGGAAGGAAGGCCCATTACTTAGTGTTCTAGTCTAGCCCAGGATTTAGGAGACCTGGGTTCAATTCCCTGCTCCAGTACAGCCCTCCTGTTGCGCACTGGGTTCCTTCTGTACCTCAGGGCTTGTCTATGCTTCAGTGTAGACACTTCTTACAGCAATGGGAAGGCTTCTGTCCCAGTAGTTAATCTGCTTTCTCAAGAGGCTATAGCTGGGTCCACAGAAAAATTGTGTCACTCTCTCGCTTTTTGTTCCCCCACCTGGCTGGTGTATGTGTGTTTGTCTGGTCACATAGGCTATATCTACACTTGTAAAGTTAAGTCGACTCTGTTAAGTCGACTTAACAAGGTCGACTAAGTCAACTTAAAGTCAACCTTGCTAAGTCGACTTAACAGAGTGACTATACTTTAAGTTGACTTAAGTTGACCTTGTTAAGTCGACATAACAGTAGACATAGCCATCCACACTGGCTTTAAGTAGACTTAAGGTTTAAGTTGACCTTCAGAGGTGGTGTTATTAAGTTGACTTAAGCTGTTATTAAGTCGACTTAAGGAAGCGCTAAAGTTGACTTAATAAAAGCCCAATGTGGACGTGGCTTTGTCCAGGTCAACTTAAACATCCTTAAGTCGACCTAAGTTGCCAGTGTACATGCACCCATACGCTATGTCTACACTGGGGAATTTAGGTCAACTTAAAAAAGTCAACTTTAATAAGTCGACTTTAAGTCGACC
>ML685792.1:11099542-11154750 GCA_007922175.1 Pelusios castaneus | reverse complement strand
CTGCTGAGCAGCTGGAGCCGGTCTCCAGCTCTCCCTCCTCGTCGGGACCGCAGGGTCCCGGCTAGGAGGGAGCATGGGGCTTCCTTCTCCCCAGGGACTGCACTCCAGCTGCTGAGCAGCTGGAGCGTGGGTCCTGGGGAGAAGGAAGCAAGCCCCGCGGTCCCTTCTTGCCAGGACCTGAGTGGTCCTGGCGAGAAGGGACCCATGCCCTAAGTCGACTTAGGGCTACCCCACATCTACACTGGCTTAAGTCGACTTAAACAGTCGACTTAAGCCTCAAAGTTGACTTTATACGAGGTGTTATAAAGTCGACTTTGAATTTCCTTAAGTCGATTTAAGCAAGCTTAAATCGACTTAATTTTCAAGTGTAGATGCACCCATAGTTAGGTTGTAAGCTCTTTGGGACACAGACCTTCCTTCCTTTTGTTATGTATATGCTATACAGAACATAGCAAAATGAGCTCTAGATCTCTGCCTGGAGCCTGTACAACAGTGTTTCTCAACTTCAGTGTACCAGGGAACACCTAAAGGTATTAATTACTTTATGCGGAACGCCTGATGAAAACATTCTCAAAAAAACAGTGGTGGGAGATTTAAAATGCCACAGTCTCAGCAAAGCTTCCAGGTGTGCGTCAACATCTGCCATACCGTGCCTGGAAGCTTTGCTGTGGCATTAAATTGTTTCTTTCCCCTCCCTTCAACCCCCCTCCCCCCACATGGAGGGGTATGGGTGAGTCATGGAACATCTGCATTACATCTGAGGAGCACCAGTGTTCCACAGAACACCAGTTAAAAAACACTGCTGTATAACAAATACATGCAACATGGCAATGCCAAGCTAAATCACAGTAGGAACTTTAAAAATAAAATGTAGGGAGTTTACATTTAAAACAAAAATCAGGGACAATCCATCCCTGCCCCTTTCCATGAGACAGATGCTTTCTCAAACTCCTCTTTCCTTGGGAGAGCTTTTCTTTCTGAAACACGCAGGACCAAAAGAATTCAGTTCTTTTCTCTCTGTGATAGCTACAGAGCTACTAATAGGCTCACCATGCCATGACACGGAGTAAAGAGCCAGTTTGGCCTTCCAGGGTGCAGCAAAGCGGAACAGGGGGCATATGGAGACCAGAACCAGCGGGTTGCTGGTCTGAGCCAACACTGAGCAGCATCTAAAGGAGTTCTGTGGCACTTTTAAAGACTCGCATATTTATTTGTCACATGAGCTTTCATGGGCTCAAGTGGGAGTGTTCCCACAAAAGCTCATGCAACAGATACATTTGTTAGCCTTTAAAAGTGCCACAGAACTTGTTTGTTTTGCTGAAACAGATTAGCACAGCTACCATGCTGGAGCAGCGTCTTTGGCTCAGATGTGTTTGAGTGGAGAATAGCTAAAGGAGTGTAAAGATGGCCAATTCCTGGAGCTGGGAGGGAGTGCATTACGTCCTGGCAGGCTAGCGCACAGAAGAATGATGATTCACCAGCTGCGAACGGATGGACGAATGGTCTATTGTGGTTAAGGGTGAGAGCAGGATGGGGGGGGGGGAAGCGAATTTCTTGTTTAATCTCCTCTGACTGGCAATCACATGCCTTGGCAAACAGCCAGAGAGAGAGAAGAGACAGAGACACACACACGTTTGGTGTGATGCAGAAAAAGAGGAAAGCTTGAGCGAGCTCTGTGATCGCGCCCCGTGGTTAAGGCTGCCGCTCCCAGGATTGCCCTGGACAAGTCCCCAGGATTCCTCAGAATTAAAGCTATTAAATCGTTCATGAAAAATTACATCACGTCCAGCCAACAAACCAGCCGCCCGAGCTATGGCTCCATTCACATTTCAGGGGGTTAAAGTCTGACCCCGAACAGCCCTGAAGTTTTTCCTTGAAGCCGGAGGAACACGCGCCCCGCCCCCAGCACAGAGAAGAGATTGCACCAGCAGCCGCCGGGAAATACCTGGCCGCAGGGGAGTCAGCCCGCCCCAGACCAGACCCTCTTTCCGCACCCAGGCGGTGCCGCTCCCCGCGCCTGGAGCCCGAAAGCAGGATCAATCCCGCTGGGGCTCAGCCACCGCCTCGTACAGGGCCGGGCGGGCAGCGAACGGGGCTGGGCATTACACAGCTGCCGCTTGCCGGGGGGGCGCTCCGGGACGCGGCGATGCGATGCGATGCGATCCGCTCAGCCCAGCCCAGCCCGCTGCCCAAGCAGAGGAGCCGCCCCGCACTCACCAGCAGCAGCAGCAAAAGACCCGCGGCTACCATGGCGCGTGTCTCATAAGCCGCTTTAGCACGGGCGGGTGGGGAACTAAAATCCCGTCCCGGCAGAAACCGGCTGTGGCCGCCCGGCCGGCTTCACGGATTGGGTCATGTCCTGGGCGGAGCCACCGTTTTAGGTGTAGAGAGACAGACAAGGGCTGATCCTGCGTGGCTGGCTGGGGTGCTGGACTCAGTGGCTGAGAAGAGTTTCCCTACTGAGTGGCAGCCTAGCGCCCAGAGGCCCAAGCCTACATTTGTGCTTCACTCCTCTCCAGTCTGCAGCCTCTCCACTCCCCTGTGGGCAGGAGGTGTCCCAGTGGGCCCCCCTCGGGGAGGGGGTTGGAGGTAGGGAGGTGCTGCTGCATTATTTCTCTTCCCTGCGAGGCAGTGGCTATTCGCACTACGGCGCCATGGCCACAAACAGTAGCAGGACAGCTGAGCCGGGGAGGGGGTTGTAGCCCCCAGCCCTGGCCTTCCTCCCTTACTATTTAAGTTTTGGAGGCAGATTTTTCAGCCTCATTGACTCAGCCTCTGCAGCTGGAGACTTGGGGGAAACAGCCCCCTCCATCCCAGCAGGTTCCATCCAGGCCTTAGCTTGTTCCCCAGCCCCAGGAATCTGCCTGGTTCCTGCCCCACTTTCCCTTACTTGCAGTGCAATGCTGAGGGAATGGGAATTCTCCATCTGCAGCTGTGTTGTGAATTCTCCTGTCATATAAGTAAGGGAATTGGAAAACCCTGGCTGTGGTCCCCTATGTTCAGCTCTAGTAGGGGGCGAGAGGAGGGGTCTGTTGCGCCCAGCCTTGACCTCCTCCACTCTTTCAGGGCTGGAGAGAACTTTCATACTCAGTGCAGCTATAGCAGGAGGGTTGGGGGCATGCAGGACCCTCCCTTAGGCAGCCCGTTCCAGGGAAGCCATGCTAGCCATTGGCCTGCACTTTTGCCAGGCCCCAGGAGTTCTCTCCTCCCTTATTTACTATATTGCTCCTGAGGGAATCTCTCACCCCCTCCACCCCATTGCCTTTTTGACTGCTCTGCTCCAGGAAGCCTGAGCAACAGTGCCACCTTCCAGGTAGAAAAAGGCAGGCACTCAGAGAGGAAGGGCTCTTGGCTTCTTTCTCCAGTGGCAGGCCACTAGCCCGGCTGCCCAGTAGGATATTATCATCAGACCCATGTTAGCTTCTTTTCCCACACAGGGCTTGAGTGCTGTGCTACAGTTGGGCTTTGTTTCTATGTAAGCTAGGCAGCTGAGCACACATAGAAATAGAAAGTTCCAAAGCGGTAGCCTTATTAGTCTAGTTCAGCAAAACAAACAAGGAGTCCTGTGGCACTTTTAAAGACTAACACATTTATTTATCACATGAGCTTTCATGGGAGAAAATCCCACTTCATCAGATGCTTGAAGGAACCCTTCCAACACTAGAACCCAGGAGGCAGCACTCAACTGGCTCTGGCTCTGCTTCTCCAGCATGAACGGCCAGTCTAGCGTGGCGGATGCCTCCATCTCCCAGCACTTACCTGCCCCCTGGCTCTGAGGGAGGGCGGGCACAAGGCTGGCTCTTCACAACATTGGAGGGGTGGAGGAGGCTCTGTGACTCCTCTTCCTGCATCGTGTGAAGGACCAGCCTCACAGCCGACCTAACCATATAGGTGAACTAGGAGGTCACCTAGGGCACCAGGTTTTAAGGGGTGCCAAATTAGATAGAAGTGATTTTTTTCTCTATTTAAATATATATGTTACCTCTTATAAACAAAAGTATCGCCCTCCAATGGAGGCGCAAAAGTTATAGATTGCATTAACCATTGCATTAACGTTTCCTAACTACATTGTTGTTGGGGTTAAACAGGGACTATGGATTTTTCTCGCATTACAACAAGTGATTTGACCTCCCCCTCCTCTATGTGCTGTTCCCCATTGTTTTGAATGCTAACACCTATTTTGATTTGCTGTTACAGCCTGAGCTGATGCTATGTCATACACTCCCCTGCATTTAATTTCCTCCCATTCTGTAACTTTCCCATATTCAAAGCGTCTGACGAAGTGGGATTTTCTCCCACGAAAGCTCATGCGATTAATAAATCTGTTAGTCTTTAAAAGTGCCACAGGACTCTGTTGTCTTTCTACATTGTTGTTGTCTATTATATCACGTAAGTGCTTGCAAAGGACTCTCCCACCAGCACTTGCAACAGATTATTTGTGGCCACAATACTTTAAAGTGGTGTAAATAACTGAGCTCTGTACCCTGGCCTTCCACAGAGCTGAAACCTGAGGAGAGCAGCAATAAAGCACTGTACCCAACTGCTGGGCATTACCTGACTGTGATTTCCCTGATGTCATGGTGGATTACGTGGAAGCACATGGTAGTCCCACAGAAAACAGGAACGGAGCTGGCTGAAATGGATGCTTGGCAGATAGTTGGAAATGACTATTTTAGTGCCTGGAGTTTGCAGTCACTGGCTTTTTCATAAATATCTTTAGGTAGCTATTTCCCAAATGTCTTTGGGTTAGGAAGAAAGGGTCAAAATAATCCATAATGTAACTCCAGTGAATTCAGTGGCATTACACTAGGGGCAAGTTTGTCCTACAGTGATTTTTCATCTGGGATACTTCATTCTCTGTGTGTATGAATTTTTCCTCAAAATGCAGGTCTAATCCTTGCTCAGAGCCTTGTCAATAAACATAGTGTAGCTTTGCAAGGTGCAGGGAAAGAACTGGATTCCAAAAGCCACCTGGGCCCAGCTTTATCCTGGCATAACAGAGATAACAGGTTTCCAATAGATAAAAAGTGGCTACAAGGAGGAGGGAGAAAAATTGTTCTCCTTTACCTCTGAGGCTAGGACCAGAGGCGGCTTTTGGGGTAGGCAAAGCAGGCACATGGCTAGGGCCCTGAGCAGTCAGGGGCCCTGTTGCCTGCTTCACCTACCGCAAAAGCCGTGTCTGCCTCGAACAGCAGCAGGAGGAGGAGCTGGCTCAGGGGGCTGGGGCCACGTGGGAGGAAGCTGGGGCCACAGGAAGGGGGCGGGGTGGTGAGAGGGTGTCAGGGGCGGGGCTACATAGGGGGCCCGCACGGCCCTATAGGGTGCCCCAGTAGCCAAAGGCCACCTCTGGCTAGGACAAGAAGCAATGGGCATAAATTGCAGCAAGGATGGTTTAGGTTGGACATTAAGTAAAACTTCCCAACTGTCAGGGTAATTAAGCACTGGAATAAGTTGCCTCGAGAAGTTGTGGAATCTCCATCCTTGGAGATTTTTAAGAGCGGGTTAGACAAGCATTTATCAGGAATGATCTGGATAATACCTAGTCCTGCCTGGAGTGCATGGGGCTGTACTAGATGATCTCTCAAGATCCCTTCCAGTTCTCGGATTTATGTGCCCATGACTTGCTGTAGCAAGACAGTTTCCTCTTCCTCAGTGTATCAGGAGCCAGAACCTAGTGTCTACATCCTGCCACTGATAGCTGGCAGGGCAGATTCTTCTATTCTTGCTCCCAGCAGGCACTGGTGCCTAATGTTCACAGCCTGCTATGGAATTCTTCCTTTTGAGCCACTAGCAGGAGCCAGTTTCCTTAGACACCAAGACCCTTGTGTATGTGCATGCAGGTAGAAGGCTGATGTTAACACAACTTGGTGTTTTTATGCCAGGACTTTTCTCTGCTATGTTACGTTTCACATATGAATAGAGAAGTGCTTTGTTAGATGAGTCTGCAGCTAGTCTCATGGGCTATGTCTGCACTTACTAAAACTAGCTTAATTCGAACTAGAAAAAATTAGTTGGAACTAAGCAAGTGCCATTCATGGCACTTGCTTAGTTCGAATTAGCGATCTCCATTCATTTCATTGGGCCGGTTAGTTCGAACTAAGAAATTAGTTCGAACTAACATGGCCACATTGGTTAATTCGAACTAGTTAGTTCGCATTAACCCTTACTTCTAATACCCTATTCAAAGTTATTAGTTTGAATTAAGGAAGCCCTTAATTCGAACTAATTAAAGCCTAGTGTAAGCTTCCTTAATTCGAACTAATTTGCCAGTGTAGACGTAGCCATGCAGTAATGAGGCAGGATGCTTTAAAAGCTTTCTTGCTAGGACTGCTTAATATACACGTTAGTGTAGCTGTTGTATTTTAGGGGAACTGACTGGCTGGGGAGAGAGGTAATGAGTTGCTGAACCTTTCACTTGTGACTAGTTCAAATCCAGCTCAGATTAATAATGACAAGGTTGTGAAAGTGCTGTGAGGTAGTGGTATGTGAAAAGAATTGTTAGTCCATTTCCTGGTGGACAGACTTTTACAGCACCAGGACATAAATCAAGAGCAGAGAGAGCAGTGGATGAATGGACCATGGAGACTGAACTACTAAAGTTTGAGAGTTTGCGTATCTGTGTTTTACTGCAAGCAATAAATGCAGTTTTGTGTTTTTGTTTGTCTCAATTGTTTCTGCTTATGCCTTGCATTGTGTTCAATTACATATCACATTTTATTTCATTATCACATTGTTTATCACAATACTTATTGTGTGATTCAGTGTTTGCTAGTTTGTGACAAAAATTGATATAGACATAAATGCCATATAAAATTAAAAATATTTTTATGGAGCAAAAACTGATGCGTACGGTACTGAGATGTGGTTGCAAATGTCTACCTGGGCTGGGGCCCGCACGTGCATGAAAGGGGCCCGGACAATACGGGAAGGGGGCCCGGAGATTAGGAGTGTTCCGGGGCCCCTCAAATTACACTTTAATCACAGATTCTTCTAGTCTTTTTTTCCACATCATCATCATTTATTAAGTTCCAAACAGTTGCATTTGTACATTGCACTTGAAAACAATGGGATTTCCCCGGTGTTACTAATGGCAGGATTTAGCCTGCAGAACTTTTATTATGGATGAGTGACAACTGCTTCCTACTGCTGTTCCTTCCTTTTGCTGTTCCTTGTACATTGAAGGGAGATTTTTCTAAGGCACTCAATTCCTGTTAAAAAGAAGTGGGAGTTGGACACTTAACTCTTACTTGTTCATTTGAGAAAAAAATCTTCCTGAACTATTGAATGTTCGCAAGCACAGAGAGTGGAGAAAATACAAACTACTATTGATACAGTTAAATAGACAAACTAAGAGAATCAGCTAATTGACACCACTGCATGTGCAATATGCAAGCACACTCAAATAGTTTTAAGTATGAAAACTCACATAAGGGGATGCTAATAGGCATAAATAAGGTACACAAGTGGTTTCAATGGTGTTCATTTTGCCATTTGTTTTGTGAGATTATCCTCTCTAAAGGTGGCATAAATAGTGTAATACGTCAGGGTTTTGTTGTGATCATGTCTGTCTCTTATGGTTAGCCCCAGAAAGTCACATCCTGAGATTTAAAAGTAAAGGTGTTTCTCCTCTAGTTTGTGCCCAAGAGGCTTGTGCTTATGCCTACTGAAAGACTTGAATTAGATCCTCATGGGTAACCCTGGCAAGTATTTTCCCCATCTATGAAATTCGCTAAAAATGGCTCTTGTCCCATACACTGACCACACGAAAGTTCTCTTTCTGATTTCCCTTTACAGCAATTGCCTGTTGATTTTAATCCAGCAGCAGTTTAAGCAGGATATATGGGAGGTTTTTTACTGGAATAATTTTTGATCTCATGTGGGAAGCAGTGATAGATGTTGGAGACTTCCTCCCCCCCACTGCTGATGTGAAATTGGTGTACATAGGTAATATTTCACTGGTTGTGCTGCTAATCTCTTTTTAAGAACATTTATAGTGCTGCTAAAAGGACCAATAAAAATAAATAAGAGGTTCTAATGAAATTCCTTGAGGGTGCATATTTTTTCTTAAAGTGGAAGAGTTCCAACAACTTCAATCATTTGCTTATCAACATCTGTTACTGGCTTCCCAATCAGCATCCCTGCTCTTTGGTTCAGACTGTTCTTGATATTCTTTTCCAAAACTTAGGTCAGAACCGTATATCTTGAAGACATATTTCTGCAAGAGAGGACAGGTTTCTATCAGCACATTCTTGGATAGTTTAATGCAAGGTCTGGAAAGGAGATATGTTTTCATATTTTTGTAATTAAGAAAAGGGCACAGACAGCACTGACTGTCGGGAGAGGCCAGATAAATGCTTGCTGCTGAACACAGAGAGCGTGGAGGCAAGTTGTTTGGAATGAACAACATTGTTTTGAGAGTGGATGCTGGAACTACACCTGTTTGTGAAGCAGCTCAGGCCAAGATTTTCAAGAGTGATTAGTGATTTAGAATAATAGAATCTTAGGGTTGGAAGGGACCTCATGAGGTCATCTAGTCCAACCCCCTCCTAAAAGCAGAACCACCCCCACTAACTCATCCCAGCCAGGGTTTTGTCTAACCGAACCTTAAATATCTCCAAAGATGGAGATTCTACCACTTCCCTAGGCAACCCATTCCAATGCTTCACACCCTCCTAGTGAGAAAGTTTTTCCTAATATCCAACCTTGACCTCCCCACTGTAACTTGAAACCATTGCTCCTTGTTCTGTCCTCTGTTACACTCGAGAACAGCCTAGCTCCCTCCTCTTTGGAGTACCCCTTCAAGTAGTTGAAGGTTGCTATCGAATCCCCCATCTTCCCTTCTGCAGACTAAATAAGCCTAGTTCCTTCTGTCTCTCCTCGTAAGTCATGTACCTCCACCCCCTAATCATTTTCGTTGCCCCCCGCTGTACTCTTTCTAATTTGTCCACATCCTTTCTGTAGTGGGGAGCCCAAAACTGGACACAGTATTCCAGATGTGGCCTCACCAGTGCCAAATAGAGGGGAATAATCACATCCCTCGATCTGCTGGCAAGAGATGCAGCCCAATATGCCATTGGCCTTTTTGGCAACAAGGACACAGTGTTGGCTCATATCCAGCTTCCTGTCCACCATCATAACCCCCAGGTCCTTTTCTACCGTGCTGCTACTTAGCCGATCGGTCCCCAGCCTGTAGCAGTGCATGGGATTTTTCCATCCTAGGTGCAGGACTTTGCACTTGTCCTTGTTGAACTTCATGAGATTTCTTTTGGCCCAGTGTTCCAATTTGTCTAAGTCTTAGTCCAGACTGAAATGTTTAGAGGTGCTTGATTTTTAGAAAGTGCTGAATACCCAGTCTCTGAAAGTTGGGTCCTCTCACGGATATTAAGGCAAGAATGGATCATTATCAATATTATCAACTAGCATAACCTCTTGTATGTCACAGGCCATAGACTTTCACTAGTTACACATGTATTGTGCCTAATAACTTGTGTTTCGCTAAAGCATACGCTCCAGAAAGGCTCTAGTCTTGAATTGAAGACATCAATAGATTGAGAATTCACCACTTCCCTTAATGATTTATTCATAATATTAATCATCACTCTTAGAACTTGTTTATAATTTCTAATTTGAATTTGTTGGTCTTCAGCCTCCAGCCACTGGTTCTTATCTCAGCATGCCTTTCTCTGCTAGGTTAAAGACCCCTATAGTAACTGGTAACTTCTCCCTGTAAAAGTATTTTTCAAGTAGGTGACAACTATGACAGCTCTTTAAGGCACTTCAAAAAGAGAAAAACAGAGTAACACGGCTACCCCTTTGAAACTTGTCTTCAAAAAGACAGATATTTAAAAACCACCTGTCATGTTTGAAAATTGTGGCACGATTTGAGAGTCAGACATATGTCAGATTATATAATTTTGCTATTCCCATTCAATGCAAGATAGAGAACATCTGCCAAATATTGCTATTTACACCATCCATGAGGTGCTGATCCTCCTACATGGAGGAAGACAATTCATTGTCACTCAGAACTTAGCACGGAATGCTTCTTTCTTCCATGTACATATGGTAGCCAGCTGTATACCTATTACTGTTCAGTATCTCTTGGGAAAGCATGACATAATTTAACTCAGGCAATGCATGTTAACTGCTACAAAATGAGAAGTCCCAAGTACACAACGAATCCATCAAAGAAGTTGTCATTGAAAGTTGTGTAATTTTATTTCAACATATCAAGCACAAACAGTTTCCCCTAACTGGGGAACATGACAAGGAATGTAGTTAAAAATTTGGAAACATTTACATTTAAGTTAGCCCAGACTGGCACCACCACTAAGTATTTTAAGGCTGTATATATAGCAGTACTTACCACTTGGAACTACTTCAGGCCAGAAAAGAAAGGCTTAGTACTGACTGCAATCTACAGAGAATATTGCAAATCTTTTAAAAAATGGTGTAAAATAGGAAGACTATTAACAGAGTTAACAATGCAGTGGCAAAACCCTTACTCTTCCTGACCTTTAATATAATAGATGTGCCTACGATCAACACACACATACTTGCTCCCACCCTCCCACCCACCCTCTCCACCGGGCAATAGGAAATTTCATAGGAATTCTTCTATACAATTCTTGTGTTGTTATAATATAAAAAACAACCATATAGCAACAAAACAAACAAAAAAAAAGTGACCAGGATTTATAAACAAGCAAGTCTCTGACATTTGACTCAGTGTATCTAGTTCAGCTAGTTCAGAACATTTTCAGCTCTGTAGCAGAACGAGGAGCTTTACTGAATGGTTCCCATTTCCTAATAACAGCAACTCTAGGAAACTGTGCATATTTACAGTCTCTGTGCAATGGAGTGTGATGCACATTTTCAGGTCCAACTTTGTATGTGTCAACAGTAAGATCCTAGGAGAAACCGTGACTAATAACCAAGTGGTTGGCTTTTTGGACCGTCGTCTGTTGTTCCCCCTCCCATAACTGAATTATGCACCCAAAAGACATTTTGAAAAATTGCAGTAAGAACCCTTCCCACCTCTCCCAACCCTTAGAGTTATAAAACAAGCCAACCATCCTAAAACCCATGTGGATGTTCACCATTACTGGGGCACCAATACTGCTCGGTAATTATTAATTGCATCAGAAAATGACAAGACACAGAAAATGAATTGCAGAATTAAAGCTACATTTGGCTTTAGCATTAAGGCCCGTACAGGTAAAAGAGGTCCTTGAAGATGTACACGTAAAAAGGCAAATGACAATCTGAAGGAACTAAACTCTGCTGGTTCCCTGGGTCCCTTTTTAGCCTGGCTCTTTCTTCCATTTCTGCTGCATTGGTTTTAAAGTGCTTGGTGCCTCGATGGGCTCCTTGCGTGAGTGTCCCCTTCCTGCAGCCAGTAACTTTTATTGCTGCCAAACATAGTGCTTTTATTTGAAGACATAATTAATGAACAGTTGACACGTGAGAAAGATGCAAACGAGAAACCAACAACGAGAGTCCAGGAGGAGGTTTTCAGAAGATCCCCTCCTGTAGAAAGATTTTTTGTTCAGAGCAGTGAGGTTTCTGAAACAACAAATAATAAAGCCATTTGCATCTAGAAGGCATTTCACAAAATATTCTTCCCCTCCCAGCACACATGAATTCCCAACCACTGTTCCCAGTTTTGGATGTCCTACACAGGCATGACTCTGAATGACTCAAATCTAGAAGCCTGTTTGAAGAGTACAGGATTGGGTCCGCATGCTTCTCTCTTTTTAAAAAGGAATACCATTAATATGTCCTTTCTCCTATCCTTTGTCTATAATTTCTATATAGACTACAAGACTTTTGGGACAGGGATTGTCTCATTATGTGTATATACAAAACCCAGCATTAGCTCACCCTGAGGTCGGTTAGGGTCTCATGGCACCAATTGCCATATAAACAATTAGGATGAAAGTGTTGATCCCATGCAAGAGAAACACTTGGGAAAGAATTTGCAGAAGAGGTCATTACCCACATTCAGTGCCAGATTTTCCAGAACTCCCCAGCTTTAGATCAGGCACCAAACTAAATAGCTGGGTTTTCAAGTGATATCAGCGTGGTCCATGCTGGGCTGTTAAGGAAATCTGGCTCTCTCACAATCGGGGCTGATTGGTGCTGAGCATTTCTGAGGTACTGTACCCACAACTTAGGTCAGGATTCTTGAAAACCTGGCACTAATAGAAGTAAAAGTAGCATAGAAGAGTGGGCAATGCAAAATACAGAAATTACCAACTAATTTCAAGACACTACATTCTGTGTATGTGCTAGGATTTCTTAATTCTAGGGAAGAATGGGTTTCTTGGCCTCGTCTACTGTAATAATATAATCTAACATGTCTTACTGAAGCCTAAACAAACTCATTATCTTTCCAAAGTCATCAAGGGGGTATAATGTCATTGAGAAGACTAGAAAAAAAATTTCAAACAGCCTAAAATAGAGTGAACTTCCTAAAGAGTGCCTGAATTGTCTTACACCTTTCCCTCTGAGCAATGCTTTTTGGAACAGTTCTGACCAAAAGTATCAGCCTTCAGAGGCAAATTGCATGAGTTTGGGAAGGACAGAAGACATCTCTCCATCCTTCCACCTCCCGTCTCGCCACAGCCAGATACAATCATATTCCCTGTCCATCCCGCCTCCCTCCCCACAGAACTGGCTCCCGGCCAGCACTTCATTGGACATTAGCCACCCCAAATATGGTAAAGAGGCAGAAAAAGCCCATGGGACCCACCCATTTCTGTACCCAGAGACTCTGGTGACCTGGTACCTGATCCTGCCCCATGTAAGTCAATGGGAGCTTTACAACTGACTTTCTTGGACACAGGATCCCCACAGGATCAACCCATGGTGCACAAGAGAATGAATGCAGCCCTCTGTATGATATGTAGGAGCAGCCATGTTCCCCCTGCATATCTGGGAGCTCCAGCAGGGATTGCACTTCCTGATTCTCCTGCAGGGATAGGGTGACAATGCTTTGACCCCAAGCCCAGTCAGCGTCTTAAAGCCATAATGGACACAAGCCCACTTCAGAAATTGTCACCAATTTCAGAAGGTACAACTCGGGTTTGGCAATGCAGTAACCAGGCGTGATCATCAGTTCCTCAGACATGGTATAAAACTGTGATCTCATTAAAGGATGAGCTGAATTTGCCAAGATCCGATTACAGGCCCTCAGGGCTCCATTCCTCTTGCAGTGACTGAAGTGGTCAGAGAAGAAACCCATAGAACACAGCAATGAGATTTATCCCGTTCCAACTGTACCTGGGGCTGCAAGTCAAATATAGCATGTTGTGTTCCTTGACAAGTAGGGCCTTCTTTGGCCACCGAACAACCACAGGTGTGCTCCCCAAAGGTCTGCTCTCAGATGAGGCTAAGAGAAAATTCTCTCAGTGTTTTATGTGTTCGCTTTCTAAGCCTTTCCTGTGTTTTAATATTGTAAACTATTATGTATTTGGAAATTGCAGCCCCCTGACTTAATTAGGCTACAAAGGTTGGCTCAGGGGAGTTAAGCACCAGAGATTATTTTGGTCCTTTTGAGATCGCGGTGGTAATGAATTCGAATTACTACCTGTGTATGTCCTGTTGGGCTTTCTGTAGAGATAAAACAGTCGTGTGGATTTCCTTCAGGTGATTCATTTCTTTTCCACACCGAGTACATGGACTTTCAAAACCTGTGGCAAAACATTGATGGGGCACCGAGATTTACCACACATTGCTGGTGATGCGGAGACTTCTAATATGTACAAGAAACAAAATCCCTCAGCAAACGAGAAGTTGTATGCAGTGAAGCACTTCAAATACCCACTAATGTGGAAGTTAATGCTGAGTGGAAGTTTCATCTCGAAAACCAAGACCAGAGGTGAGGTTGATATGAAGCCAAACTGGTATCCTCTCTCAGCCCACAGAAGTCCTGCCTCTCCCATCCCCCCGCCAATATCCACAGCTTCCTCCTTTGTAGGGGGCATACAACTATAGAGTGTTGTGAGGTCTTCAAAGGCACCTTGCTAGGTCCTTCAACAAAAACCCCAAGGGGAGGGGGAGAGAGTAGGGGAAAAGAAAGTAGGCCGGCTTCCTCCCTAAATGTAGTGGTGGTAAAGGGCTGCAGTGCATATTTTTCTACAGTGCTTCATGCCACAGAAATGACTGGCAGATCAGCCTTTGGGAGGCCCTCAGTGGCACTGCAGACTGTCATTGACATCTGTGGTACTACCAGCGAGGAAGGAAAGAATGGATTTTGTATGAGAACTACTTCTCACTCACCATTTCTGCCTTCAAAGTATTTCTAATACAGTATCAGTGAACCAAACTCAAAGAAAATCATTGGGCCGATGTCATTCTGACCCCTGTAATTGGACTGGGAAGTACCTTAGCTTCTCAAGCTATCCTGATGAAATTATCAATGGAATAAAGTGCTAAACATGAGCAAGGATATTAGGACCTTGCTCAATGTTTGCCAGGTACTTGCCATCATCGTCTGACAGCTCCTGGACAGATTCTGGTGTTGAACAGCTGCTCTCAGTGTTTTGGCTGTGGTTGGATGGTTGGTCACTGGTTTTACGATGCCTGCATTCTTTTGCTGATCGCTAGATAAAACAGGAATTATTTAAAGGGATACTGTCAAAGATTGGAGTCAACAATTTGACCATGTGTTATTCAAGTCTATTAGAAGTCAGTAGTACTTGTGCTCCCATTTCCCTTCCGCACTTTTGAAAATTCCACTCCATCCCTCTACAATGGGAGAACCAAAGCTCTAGATCCAAACTATGGTGCATTTGGAGTTTGAAATCCAGATCCAAATCTGGAAACTTCCCCAATTTTCAACAGGTCTTCTGATTCAGGCCATTGTAAAAAGGTATGAGCAATGCAGGTTCAGGATTTTGGTATGGGCCATATCTAACTAGTACTCAGAACTTTCATACAGCTCTCTACAAACCATAAATAACTAACAAGACCAAAGTAGGGAGGTAGATCCATATATCACTCTGATATTAACGAGTGGGGAAAGTGAATAGATAAAGATTACCAAGCTATCCAAAAGGAAGTTGGCAACAGAGTCAGGATTAGAATTTGAGTTCTAGGCCATCAGTCCTCCTTCACCAGACAAGCTCATACCCAGCCTAACAAAATGCTTTGTAAGTATTGAACAATAAAGTTCAGTTCAACCCCACTCACAACACAGGAAAAGAACCAATGTTTGTTTAAATTACATGATAGCTATCTATTAAAATGATACAATGTCAATTAATCAAAGAGCCTGATTTTATTTTAGATTTAAATAAAAAGTGTTGCCTCTTCAAGGCTCTAAGTCTCTTAACATGCAGTAAACAAATCCCGACACAATTACAATAATCATTCAAACAGAAACTCAGCCAGCCAGTCTCTCACCAAAAAGTATTAGCAGATGAGCATCTGGAATAAGAACCAGTGAAATATGAGAGGCAAAGTACAGCTATAGAAACAAATCTTGCATGTCAAAGGCAGCCCTTGGATTTTATCATGTTTAGGAAAACACTGCAAAGCAGAGCTGAGCACTTAATAGAAGAAAAATATGAAGAAAGATGCAAAGAAAAATACTTCCCAGAGAGAAGTTTTCTGGCAGAATGATGGATACCTTGTGTCGTATAACTTGGTTGTTTATACATGTGGTTTTGTGGGATGACATCCTTGTGGATAGATGCCTCTCCATGGTTTGAAGCATCCCATTTTTCTCAAACTGGGCAATGTCATTTAAGGGGTCCCAGGGCCTTAAACTTTGGAAAGAAAAAGAAAGTATGAAGAAACAGAGCTGCAGTAGGTTTATTAGAAGCAATGCATAAATCCCAAAACACAAAAGAGCAAATATTCTGCCACAGGCTTAACTAGTGTGCTCACAGAACCAGGAGAAGCGAAAACAGGCATTGATGCACATAGGTTGCTCCCATCCTGGCCTATCAATGTGTGTCTACCCTGAGCCAGATAGAAATAACAAACCTAGTACGCAGGAAGCTAGGTCAGTCTTAAAGTTCTTTAAGTCCTTGTCTCTTTTCTTTGCCACGGGCACTAACAAGGGTGCTTCTAAGAACCAAATAGCTGTGGTGGTTTTGTTATATGGATGAGTCCACAAGAAATTGAACTGAGACAGATGACTCGGGTTACACAGGCAGCTGAACCTCCTTCAGCTGGTAACACACCTTCCCACCATTACAGATCTGGCCTGGATTTGTACCAATAACCAGGCAGTGTTTCATGACCAGCCCATTGCACTAGTTACTTCTTTCATTTTGAGGACTGCACACAATCAAGTAAACCATGGGGAGAATTCAGGAGGAGAATTGGCTGGCTGTGGTACTAGGAAGGTGCAATATGGTCAAGGGCAGGACCAGTGCTCCTAACCGTCGGGTGGACATGCTGTAGGCCAGTGAAAGCTCTATGAATGCCACATCTTTTATTTTTATACTGGAACACAAGTAGCAAGGTCTGCATTTAATCCAGCATAACCACATTTATTTCTAAACATGCTTTGGTCACTCACTCTTCGTATTTGTAGTGCCATTCATTGGTAGCAGCATCATGGCGGAAGAGCAGTGGCTTCCACTCCAGGCCATTATCCTTCCGCTCCCGTGAAGCATTCCTCTGCTCTTCTTCCAATACAAATTTTTCCTCGGTTGCCTTGTGTTGATCTCCCTTGTTTATTGCACTTGTTACGTGCTGCCAAAGCCTAGAAACAAACAGGAAATCAAATGACTCCAGTGGGCTTCTAGAAATGCAGGTACTACAACTATGGGAAATCAAATACAACCTGCCTCAAAACCAGCAACACACTAAGCCAGCTGGGGCCTTAAAAAATGTTTGTCTAGTCCACTAAGATGCACTAGAAGAGTTATAATATGTTTAGTCACCCTGAGCTTTGGTTTAAAAGGTACTTCTATCAGGAGGATGAAGATGAATACAGTCTTCATGGCTGATGGTGTGAGGGAGATTCCCAAAACGGAGCCATTTTTTTTAGGTAACAAATCTCAGATTGAGATGTCATTGGAGAGATTTTGGAACAAAGTGATAAATTAAACAGTAGTAAGTCACCAGGACCAGATGGTAACCACCCAAGAGTTCTGTAGGAGCTCAGAAATGAAATGGCAAAATTGTGGCATGTTATTTATAATTTAAATCAGCTTCTGTACCAGATGACTGGAGGACAGCTAATGTGACACCATTTTTAAAAAAAGGCTGCAGAGGCAATCCTGGCAATGACAGGTCAGTAAGCCTAACTTCAGTACCAGGCAAACTGGTTGAAACTATAGTAAAGAACAGAATTATCAGATACATAGATGAACACAGTTTGTTGGGGAAGAGTCAACATGGTTTTTGTAAAAGGAAATCATACTTTACCAATCTACTGGAATCCTTTGAGAGGGTCAACAAGAATGTGGACAACGGTGATTCGGTGGATATAGTGTACTTAGATTTTCAGAAAGCCTTTGATTAAGTCCCTTACCAAAGACTCTTAAGTAAAGTAAGAGGTCATGGGATAAGAGGGAAGGTCTTCTCTGGGATCAATATCTTGTTAAAAGATAGGAAAGAAAGGGTAGGAATAAATGGTCAATTTTCAAAATGGGGAGATGTAAATAGTGGTGTCCCCTACGGATCTGTACTGGGACCAGTGCTGCTCAACATATTCATAAGTGATCTGGAAAAAAGGGTAAACAATGAGGTGGCAAAATTTGCAGATGATACAAAACTACTTAAGATAATGGAGTCCAAAGCAGACTGTGAAGAGTTACAAAAGAAACTCACAAAACTTGGTGACTGGGCAACAAAATGGCAGATGAAATTCAGTGTTGATAAATGCAAAGTAATGCATGTGGGAAAACATAATCCCAACTAGACATATAAAATGACGGCATCTAAATTAGCTGTTACCACTTAAGAAAGAGATCTGGAGGTCACTGTGGATAGTTCTCTGAAAATATCCACTCAGTGTGCAGCAGTGGTCAAACAAACTAACAGAATGTTGGGAATCATTGGAAAAGGGGCAGATAAGACAACAGAAAATATTATAGACAACAGAGTTTTGTGGCACTTTTAAAGACTAACAGATTTATTTATCTATTTATTTATCTACCCCTTTGGAATTAGAAAATATTATAAATTCATATAAATTCAAGGTACGCCTTGTACACTCTTTATAAATCTGTGGTAAATTAAATTATGCTCTTTATAAATTACGCTCTATATAAATCCATGGTATGTCCACATGGTGAATACAGCATGAAGATATGGTTGCCTCATCTCAAAAATGATATATTGGAATTGGAAAAGGTGCAGAAAAAGAACAACAAAAATGATTAGGGGTATGGAAAAGCTTCCATATTAGGAGAGATTAATAAGACTGGGACTTTTCAGCTTGGACAAGAGACAACTAAAGTGGGGGATATGATAGTAGTATATAAAATCATGATTGGTGTGGAGAAAAATAATAGGGTTATTTATACCACCTAACACAAAACCTAAAGTCATTAAGTGAAACAAATGGGCAGCAGGTTTAAAATGAACAAATGGAAGAAATTCTTCACCTAATACATAGTCAACACACTGAACTCTTTGGCAGAAGATGTTGTGGAGGCCAAGACTATAAAGGAGTTGAAAAAAGAACTAGGTAACTTCATTAAGGATAGGTCCATCAATGGCTAGAGAGTATAGATAGAGATTGCTGTTTACCAGGGGCTGGGAATGGGCAACAGGATGGATCACTTGATTATCTGTTCTATTCATTCCTTCTAAAGCCCATGGCATTGGCCATTGTTGGAATACAGGATACTGGGCTCGATGGATCATTGGTCTGACCCACTATGGTGATTCTTATAATAACCATCTTAAGAACTGTCATCAGGTAAGATGACCTCAGTATTAGCGGTATTATACTTCTCAGTGAGAACACTGAAGATAGTAAGGCAATAGTAGTTAGTCATCTGAGGGCAATGTTAAGTTTAAAAGGGAATCATAAAAAGGAAAATCTTTTATTGTACTGGCCTTTTTAACCATTTAAGTCTAGGAGCCGGAGCTGTGAGTTAGAGTAGCCTTACAACTGGGACTAAATTCTAGGAGCCCATGTGAGGAAAAAAATTCACATAAAATGACTGCATCTGTGTATGCAAACTGGGTATTTGCACATGAAAATGGCTATTTAGATGTCTAAAAGAAATGAAATATGTAATACACTGGTTTGGTCTTGCAAACACCATATACCGAAGGCACAAATGTAGGTGCCCAATTGCATGCATATATTTTCCCGTGCAAGAGGTCTTCTACTTTATAAGATTTGACCCTCAATGTTTTGTTGACACTCGCATTATTACCTTCACCTTGGAAGCACAAGTCAAATTGAGCCTCCCCTTTTAATAAATAATTCTGTTGCACTCTAAACTTTAAGCAAATGTTAGTAAAGTGAAGAATAAAATTTGAAACACTCTTGTGGGACAGATAACAGCCTGCCAGATACCCTGGATAATAAAAACTACAGACTATTTCCCCCAAATTATAAGATATTTTCTTTGTTTTGGGATACAGGAGAATTAGCTTTTACAAGGATTTTTTTAAAATAAAATATTTTGAAGTCAGCTTTATTTATTCAGCATTATTGCTATAAGTATAGGTTGCATGTATGGACCTTATTTGAACAGTACTTTAATTTCACAGCTATTCTATTGCAATGGAGTTCTAGATGTTCAGATGGCTTTTCCTGATGTGCCTGCAAAGTACATAGGGGCATTCATTTGCATGCAGCCCTTGCATTTATGTATGCAGAGGTATATTTGCACTTGTAATTCAGGTAGGCAGTTTCCTAATCATCACAAAAAACACCTGGGTTTGTAATATAAAAGTGATACCAGCACTGATGGAGGCTGATCAATGATTTTGTGGCTTAAACGTCTAACACTGCATAGATTTTCAAAGCCAGAAGGGACCATTGTGATCATGCAGCCTGGGCGTGAAATTTTCTGACCCGTGTTACACAGGAAGCGAATGATTCCTGACTCTAGTCTAACAATGGGTGGTTGAAGTAGAACATCTCTTTTTAAAAAGAAGACATCCAAACTTGACTTGAAGAATTCCAGTTGAATAATCTATTGCATCCCTTGATTCCAAAGGATGTAACAGAGTATCTTTTCATGTTCTCTGGAGTCCTGAAAAATGATCTTATTTTACTTGACAAAAGAATAGCTGCTACCATTTCTGAAAGCTAGAACTGGTCATGCTATCATGAATACTCCTTGGAAATAATCCATTACTGCTAATACATAAGGAATAAAAATCAAGATACAGCAGGGAAATATGCACAGGTTAAGCAAGGCTGTAATCCTTCCAGCATGTTATTGGAGTCTCAGAGCCTTCACTAATGTGTTTCTATTTAGTCTCAACTGACTGAAGACCAATGGGAAGCTCAGCAGACTGGTTTCCAGCAACCTACCCACCTCTCTGATTCGAAGTCCATTTGTTCTTCAAATAGCACAATGTGGCGTTTCAGTCTCTGCCTCCGCACCTCACTGGTTGGGTTCCAGAATATTTCTGTGCTCCCATTCTTCAGGTCATTTATATACACTTCCCCATCCTGAGAAGGAAAATGAAAGGCAGGATTTAGTGACTGCATGAACACAAGGGCAAATAATCCCGAGGAACTTTGGCAGGTGCTTGGTGCCAGGCTGGGAAATAGAAGCTGGTTCGAAGGTCTTTTCCCTCCCCTTTTCCAGACAGTTTCATTGAATGTTTTATGAAAACTTTCCAAGAGGAGCAGGGAGTTTACTGAAAATGAGCAACACTGGCCAAGAGGGGAAAAGAGAAGGAGCCACATTCCCCAACTGCTGACCAGGTGCTCATCCCCACTAGACTATTTATAGAGGTGCAAACATAACCCTTCCCTCACAGGTTAATAGTTGAGTACACAGACAGGAGCCAACAGTCAACATTAGGCACCTTCCCTCTCCGTCCTTACCAACCCTTTCTCCTCATCCCCATCACCAGAGCTGAAATGCCAGAAAATTTGCCCAGCAGAGACCATAAAACCTCACAGTGCAATCAATGTTCGCAGAAATGGGAGATGCACTATGTGAAAGAGGAACTCAGCTTCATCACTTCAATCTCTTCTGTTGCAATTCACTTAATTCTTCAAATGCGACCACCAGTCTTTCATCCATGTTCCCTGTCCATTTATTTTTCAATTAACTTCTAACAGAGCTCCACTGCTCAGCAGCTGATTTGGGGATGGCGTAGGCCCCTGCCTAATGAAGTGACTTTGTAGGCCTCCCTACAGCCACAGCAATGCCCCAAAGAAAATGAACCTGGCTGGTAATTTACACAGCAGATAGTGAACAGCGTGACATCCTCTAGGCTGGAGTGAATTATATACTATTGCATATGCTGAATAGCATGAACATGAATGCTGTTCAGCCATCTGAACATGACGTGAATATTATCCAGGCCATATTTAGATCATGGTTAGTTGTTTCACCCATCACTGTCTATCCACTACCTCCCAGCTGCTTTTCTTCCAATGCAATGACCCTTGGTATACCTATAACCTGCCTCCTAGGTTGAGCTTCATTCCTATCTCATGCAAAGTTCCCAGCCCCTTTCTGTCACTTACAGTTCCCCTTTCATCCCATGCAAAGTCTCCCAGCCTCCTGCCCTACCTGGAGATTCTGCCCAGCCTTCACGTAAACGAAATCTTAACCTGTCCTGCAGACCTTCTCAGGTGAGATAAGATCCACTGTTGGGGAGGATCAGAGGAGCTGGTCACAGGATAATAGGTCCCCAAGATACTCTCCAGCTATGGAGCTTGGAGGAGGCAAATACTAACAATCTTATAAAATCCGTATTTATAACCATTAAAAATAAGCACATATTTCATAGCATGTGTACATGGAAGATCTCAGCACCTGCCATATCATATCCCAGAGCCTGGGAAGCTTTGGGAGTTGCTTCTTGACTCAGAAACAGCTCCTTTCTTTGTCCCCTAGGGACTGGGATTCTTAAAGCAGGGAATCAGCAGTAGCTCCTTTAAATTATGAGATGGATTCACAAGGGACTGCATGTATGTCTTCACTCATGGTGGCAAATTTGGTGCTGCTGGATTGAGTTTTCAGGGTTGATTGAGCAGAAGCAGAGACCTGCTCAGTTGATCTGGAAGTCGACCAAATAAATCCACCCCCAGAAAAAGATTAAGCCTGTATTGTTGGGAGAGCGTTTCCCATTGGCACAGTGTAGTGAGGGATATTGCACTAATTAGAATTTAGGAAGACAATCGCTGCCAAATTGCATGGTAAGGGCAGACCAAGCCTCAGATTTTGCCTGGTGTAAAGCAGGGAGAGCTCAGAGAACAGGCTGCCCCTCAACACACACATCCTCCCTTTGCCCTTTTGAAGCCAGGAGGTTTACATATACGTTGTGCAAATTGTTCCAGGGTTGATGAAACCAATTACAAATGCAGAAAGCTGAGCAGCACGTAACTGGATGGCATGAGATTCTAGGACAGCGTGACTGTGTGTTACATAATGGAAACAACAACATTTACAGAAAACAACGTGGAGAACATAATCTGTAATCCAGCACTATTCAAAATTGCACACACAGTGGTCATTAGATTTGGAATTGAAAACACACACCCCGGCCCATGATGGAGTGTGAATATCTTCTGAGTAAATTTCAAATACACATTAACATGGCATTTGAGGGGAAGGATGGTCCAGTGTTTGTGGTGCTACCGTAAGACTCTGAAGACCTGGGTTCAATTCTCCACAGACTATGGCGTGACCTTCACCAAGTCAGTCTCTCTGTTCCTCAGTTCCCCCTCTGTGACTGGCTATAAGAGCATTTCCCTACCTCAGAGTGATTTGGTGAGGATTAAAGCTTGTGAAGAGTTCAAACACTCTGGTAACGGAGGCCAGGCAAGTATCCTGATCTATTTAGGGTTGGCAATTTGCCAGCTCTTGTCTGGTGCCATCAATATGTGCCCTCAGCTCAGGGTCTGATCCAATGATCACTGACGCCATTGGAAAAACTCCCATTAACCCCAGTAAGCTTCCAGAAGTGCAGGAGCTCAAACTGTAATTACCTGCACTGAAGTCTGACTAGGTCAGGGGTCGGCAACACAAGAGAGAAGAAGAGCCAGTTAAAAAATTCTTTCAATAACCAAATGTTTTGAGAACCGCAATGGGTGTAGCCTCCTAGTGGGAGGAGGAGGATCTGGGCCAGGGCTCCTGCCACAGGGTCCCCTAGTGGAAGGGGGGCCTGGAACCAGGAGCAGGCCACCCGCAGGGTGCCCTGGTGGCTTGGGGGAACCTGGAGCCTGGCACGGTCTGCCTGCAGGGTCCCCTGGTGACAGAGGGGCCTGGAGCTGCAAGGGGGCAGCCAAAGAGCCACATGCAGCTTTGGAGCTGCAGGTTGCAGACCCCTGGACTAGGCAATTAGAGCTTTAAAGACCACAGGTAGTTCAGCCCTTCTGTTTTATTTCCCATTGAACTCCAACCTCTGGAGTTAACTATGAATGATGTGGGGGTAAAGCAGAGATGTTAGTCCAGAATCAGGCTCCATTTCAAACAATGAGAAAGTAACAAGATGCGCTCACAGGATTTCAAGTTGGCATCTTCCTCCCTCTCCCACCATCACATACAGTTATTCTTTTAAAAATGTTAGTGGTGCAGATTAAGATTTGTTACCCAGTGTCCATCAAGGCTTGCTAACACTTCTTCTCCTGATTTAATCTTCCCAGAGATTTGATTAATGCTTGTGCTGCCACCAAAGAAGGGCTGTTGAGGAAAAAAAAAATTAAAGAACAATCCAACTAGATTAAACTGGAGGAAAGCTAAAGACAGACATATAGCATATAAGCATGAAACTGAAACTTGCTAGATTTCCAGTGTCACTTGGAGAAAAGGCAACAATTCTGGCATGTATACACTTTACCAGTATGTCCCATCCTATCTGCTTCTGATACTAAAGGCGCTGCTGCAGACACAAGGGAAGAGGGACAGGCTTTCATGCATATTAACACCCAACAAACGAAGGGTCTCGTCTATGCTAGGAATTTGCCCTCAGTTTTATCCATTTGTGTCTAGACCTGGATATAGCTGCATCAGGGCATATCCCTCGTGCAGAATGAGTAAACTCCAAATTAAGTTTGCATTAGTGTATCTTAAGCCCTGTTTCAAGCAGGTGTAAACAGCATCAACATAATAGTGGTTTACCCCATTTATAGTAGGGTTTTGAACCAGAGCTGATATACCAGTGTCTGGCCAATGATGGCTGTAATAGGAGCAAATCCTCAGTGTAGACAAGGCTGAAGTGCAAAATATTTCCAGAATCAGGGAGGAGGGAAGAGGGAAAGATTCCTTAGAACAATAGAAAGTTCCTTTTGCAGTCCACCTGGCTAACAGAGGAAATGAAGGCTGTTTCCACCACCCAAGGATATTTTATCAACTCTAAATGCTGCTTTTCAACACAACTTGAAAGTTGGAGCTGCACAGGATTATTTTTATACTGCAAGACATTCATTATTGCATCATCCATGAAAAAAGCATTCTTTGGTAATTAGTATGGCAGGAACAAACATATGCTATCCACCAGAGAACTGGCAAGCACCCAAATTAACAACATGGCCATGAATTACATTTTTTATTTCTCACAAGTCTATTGCAAACATGGCTAAGGCTATAAGAAATTGCTATAGTATAGTACATGTAAATATCTAACAAGCAAGCTTTAGTGACCTCCCCAAACCAGATGTCGGCCATGTCAGACCATTTTTAAGCCAGTGAAGGCAAGGTCTACACACCAAATCATTTCAGGTTCTTAAGCATTAAATTATATCAGGTTTCTGGAGCTCAATTTCATATGTAGAGGGCCTGATCCCACTAGCGTGACCAAATAGCAAGTGTGAAAAATTGAGATGGGGGTGAGAGTAACAAGTATCTATGTAATACAAAGCCCAAAATATTGGGACTGTCCCTATAAAATTGGGACAGCTGGTCACCCTTGATCCAATGTCCACTCAAGTCAATGGAAAGACCCCCCCTTAACTTCAACAGATTTTGCATCAGACCCAAGGAAAGGTTAGGTTTTAGACCCAATGGCTGCCCTATTGCTGAAAAGATATTTGGAGATGCTATGGTGAAATGTGTAGCTTTGTCAATACAAGTTGACGACAGCAAAACATTGTCTTTCTCTGCAAAATCCTGCAGGGAGAATTTGTACAGGGGTCAACATTTTCTGGAAGTCAAATGTTACAATGCACTGGGTCTTCTCTAAGGGCTTTACACCACTTAACAGGACCTCCTGCCATCATAATTCTATTCTTTTGTATTTAGTTTACAGGTAGGCAGAGGTTGCTCATTGGAACAGAATATGAACTGAGGCTTTTTTTTTTTTTTAAAGTGATTTCACAGTCCCTGAAAAGTGACAGGCCACTGCCCTGTCCTTTAATCTTCCCTGAATGCCCGCCCACTTCTAGTAGGATGCCTACAAGAGTTCCCAATTGTGCCTGCTAGTCACAAATGTTGACTTTACAGGCAACTTAAATTGCAAGCAGAAATAATTGCACTCATAAATAACAGAGGCCAAGACCTGAAACTCTGTCCCGTAGGGTATGTTTACACTACATTGGGGAATGTACTTCCCAGCAAGGGCAGACACACGCCTGCACTAGCTCTGCTTGAGCTGACACACTAAAACCAGCAGCAAAGCTGCAGGAGCAGTTTTAGGTTCACCGCCTGAGTACGTACTTAGTCAGCTAACCCGTCATCCATGCTGCTGCTACTACACTGCTACAGTCAGCATGTTAGACAGGCCCTAGCTCTGCTCTAACTGTGCTGGGAAGCATAATCCTAGAGCCAGTGAAGACATACTCTAAGTAACTGGGCCCTGGTCACACAGCAAGTCAGTGACGGTTGGGTGTAAAACCCATGTCTCCTGGCTGCTAGCCCTGTGCCTTAATCACAAGATTTGGCTTCCTTCCTCACTACGGACTTCCCGTTAGAAGGTACTTTGTGTGATTCATGGATGCCTGGCATGGATAAGAGAGAACTGGAGGATCAGAGACAGGTCCAAAAATCAAAGGCATTATGTCTATTACCTTTAGCTTGAACTCCAGTTCTGCCCTGTGGTTGCTTTTCTCACATTCAATGGTAACTTTCCCTCCGAGCTCCATTGTCATGGTACCATACAGAATCCCTAAGAAAAAGCAGGTATAAACAAACCAGGAAGCTAGGTTTGCAGAGACAACTGGCTGTTTTTTAATTTCAGACACTCTCATGGATTCATGAGATTTTAAGACCAGAAAGGATCTTTGGGATCATCTGGTCTTACCCACGCCACAGAACTTCTCCTGACTAATTCCTAGAGCCTGTCTTTTAGAAAAACATCCAATCCCGGACTGTGAAGTTGTCACTGATGGAGCACACTGAGTCTTTGGTAAATTGTGCCACTTGTTAGTTACTCTCATGGTTAAAAAAGTATGCCTTATTTCCAATCTGAATTTGTTTAGCTTTACCTTCCAGCCATTGGATTTATATCTTTCTCCACTTGACTGAACAGCCCACTATTAAATATTTGTTCCTCACATAGGGTGCGTCTACACTTGTAAATTAAGTCAACTTAAGCTTGCTTAAGTGGACTTAATTTACTCTGCATCTACACTACACTTTCCTTAAGTCGAATTAAGCAAGCTGCTTGAGTCAACTTAAGGAAAATTAAGTCGACTTTATTAAGCCTCATTTTGAGTTGACTTAAGACAGTGTAGACCTAGAGTATCCCTAAGTCGACTTAGGGCTCTCTGGGACTCCCCCACTGCCCTCCCTGCCGGGGGGGTGGCACAGGGAGAGCCTGGCATGCCCCCACACAGGGCAGGGCAGAGCCCTGCCCACCCTGCCCCTATGCCCTGTCAGTGTCCCTGTCCCCCTTTGCCCCCTTGTACCCAGGTACAAGGGGGCAAAGGCTGAGCCCCCTGGCACTTGGCAAGGGGTGCCCCCCCTGCCACCGTGGACCTGTCCCAGGTCCACCTAGCCCCTAGAAGTTGACCTAGGCATCCAGTGTGGACAGTCTAGATCGACCCTGTAAGGTACCCCCTAAGTCAACTTAAAATTTAGGTGTGGACATGCTAAGTCGACTTAACAAAGTTGACTTAAAGTCGACTTTGTTAAGTCAACTTAGCTAAGTCGAGCTAAATTAACAAGTGTAGACATAGCCATAGCTATCTCCAGACTGCAGTCAAGTCATCCCATCACCATCTTTTTGTGAAGTGAAATAGATTGAGCTCCTTGAATCTATCACTATAAAGCATGTTTGCTAATTCTTTAATCTTTCTCCTCACTGAACCCTCTCCAATTTACCAATATTCTTCTTGAACTGTTGGCACCACAGTGTTGTAGAATTCATTCTTTGACTAAACTTCAAAGGCCAGGGATTTTTAAAAACGGGCCATGTAACCTAAACTTAAAGCATCTAGTCTACATGCTCTCAAAACCTTCCAGAGGGTTTCTGAGATGTTCTCTTTAGCAGTCACTCACAAGATGATGCAACTCACAAGTGATGTTCATACTAGCTGTAGGATCCTGAAGGCAGAGAAGGGACAGAATTTCAGAAGTGCTTAGCGCCCAGCAAGTCTATTTGTTTTAATGGCAAAACTAGAGCTGAGCTCTTGGGAAAACTCAGCCCTGTGTACAGCAATAGTGGCAGGTGAGTAAAGCAGGGAGGGGGACTTGTAAAAACATCATTCTGTGCATTCTTCTCCAGTAGACAACATTCAAGATTATATTTTTGCATGATCATTGCTTTGTATGTGTGGGGAAAAAATATGCTATAGGGACTGTATGCATGCATAACGCAAGAACAGCATAATTTTAAAAGCTGAAGTTTTCCAGGGGGTTAATCCTCAATGAAGACTAGTTTCCAGGCCAATTAAAAAAAAAAAAAGTGTTCCAAGCTACTCAAAAATGGGCTTTACTCATACAATCCAACATATTAAATTTAGAGTTGAGGACAAATTCTGTATTTTGCTACAATGTCGAATAAGCAGTAGCTCCACTGATTGCAATGGAGTTACCATATATCTGAATCAGTATAAACAGAACAGATTTTAGTCCATGCTATTTACACATAATATTGAATAGTAACCTGACTCTGGGTTTGGGATCTATTTTACTGTGGAATTCCAATTTCAAAACATTTACTTACTCAAAAAATGGATTTAGTATGAAATACATAGATAAGTTAATAATAAATAATAAAAATCCTTATGTCCTTCTTAAAACCCTGAGAAATGCATTAATTTAAGCCTTGTATTCTAACATTGAAGTTTCAATTATAAATACGCAAAAGCCAGGAATGTGAAACTTTTCACTTTTATTGTCACCTCATCTACAGTGCACATGACATTCTGCATTACTAATTTCTACATACTGTGAAACAGAAACTCACAACAGACTTAATTCTGTTCTTAGACATATTCGGCAGGTTCAGAGTACTTCAGAATTGCCACACCTCTGTAACAAACAAGGACTTTGTCTCTAACACATCAACTCAGGGCTTGATTGCTAGATTATTAATGCATTTAGTGTCCATTGACTTCATGTGGGATGAGACACAGAGTAGGAAAATGATTGCAGAACTGGACCCAGAGTCATGAGGATCCCGTAAGCTTATTCTGCCTGCTTGCTTCTGACATACTTTTTGAAATCACTTCACATCTTACCTTTACAATGGGCATATGGCATAGTAATGATGTAGTCTTCGCCCCTGCTGAGAAATGTAAGCTTGGCTTTCCCATCCAATAATGCAGAAAGTGAGTTACCTATTTAGAATACAGGAATACAGGTTAGCATACAGGAATTTTTGTAAAATAAGTGCCTAAGCTAATTCACTCAATTTTCTATATCTTAGAAATGAGACTTCAATTTAATGTAGGATCTCTAGTTAAAAGAAAGATATAAAACCTACTGATTCAGGGCACAAAACAGCCCTAACTGATGGAGAGGAAATGAGGACTTCTTTCAGATGACTTTTTAGGATATACCTCTGACATGGACTTCAACTGGGTATTTTCTTTGTACTTAATCGTCAACGTACGCTGACCTGGGTAAGAAGCCCATCGGATAAACAAAAACAAAAAAGACACCAGCATGTAACCTGGAGGGCGTTTAGGTCTGATATCTTACCATAAAACTTGGACTTGGCTAGAATGCTGCCAGTAATGCAGAAGCCATCCTTCCTATTGCTGACGTGAAAGGCTGACACAGGTGGGTGATGAGATACCTGCAGGGAAAAAGGGTAGCTCAGTGAAACTCTCAGCTTTCTCTATCATTAAAGTGTTCTCTGCATTCCATTCAGAGGAAAAGGTGTGAATCCAGCCTTCAGTGATGCAACAGTTGCGTCAGTGAGTGTTTGCATAAGGACATTTGGACAGTGGCATATTCTTGGGACTTTCTGATCTGCTCTGGGGAAGAATTAGCATTCTTTCTTGGCTCAAATGGAGGGGGATGAATCTAATGCAAACTGTGGCTCTAGAGTTGCAAACAGTTCTTTAGGGCTCTAAAAGAAGTTCCCAGGTAGTCCATGGGCCTGAAAGAAGTACTTCATGTATTATCTAGCCCGTTAATGGAACGGCACTCAAATAATCCCATGGATGACTAGAAATGAGAGAGAGAGAAGGAAAGATACCCCCCTCCCCCCCATTTTGTTTCTCCGCTTTTTGTATCCAAGATCATTCTGGGCCAGATTTTTCACAGGTGAAGTGCAATATACTTGCAAGAGATCTCAACATCCAGGAGCCCCCATTGTAACACACACAGCCAGATTTTTCAAAGCACCCAGCATACAGCGTGCCACGCGGTTCTGAAAATCTGACCCTCTGTGTTTAGTAGTTCCTTCCTGTTTGTGCAAGTCTTTCGTCATGTCCGCGGGAAAGAGAAGAAATATTTTTAGAACTGACGATTATGATCACAAGAGCACAGAATGTGGCGGGGAATTCAGGGACAGATATGGCACATGACATCTCTTTAAATTCTAGATTTTTAAATTTGATGCCCCCCTCTGTTCCAAAATGCCTAGAAATAATGCTGTTTTCAGTCTGGTAGCCATGTTAGTCCCAGGGTCTGAGACAGACACAAGATACGTGTCCAATCCAATCATCTATTGGATCAGCTTTTTATGCTGGTGGAAGGGACAAGATTTTGCATTTCACAAAGCACTTCCTCAGGTGTGGATAAGAAAACTGGAGTGGCCAAGCTAAATGAAAGGTGAGACTGACTGTTAAGCATGAGGGGTTCACACATGTTGCAGGAGGCCATTTAGAAATAATGCAGCTACTCACTGCAGCACAATTAAGAATGTTGCTTTTCCCCCTACATAGCCATGCCACCGCCTAAATAACCTCCATAAAAGGCATGAAATAGCAGAAAGGTTAGAGATCTGAGTTTTTTATTTAATGTTCTGCCTATGAGAAAATGCTTCAATTAAGTCGGGAGAAAATTAGAGTTTAAAGTAAGTTAGGGGATTTAGATGCCCAGGTTAACTGTGGATTCAAAATCCATTGGCAGCTTTGAAAAAAATCTCAGCCTTGCAGCCAGTATCCTGAAGGGCTAAATCACCCACACATATTCTTCCATGACAAAAAAAACCCAAAACAAAACAAGGAGCTAATGCCCCACCCCATTTACATGGCTGACATCAGTGTGGCTGGCCTGGCATAAATCAAGGTAGAATTTGATCCAATGTACGTCATACTCCATGCAGATGCAAGCAACACTAACTTGAATAGTGTTCCATCTGTCATAAATGAGTGATGTGGCAGGCAGGGAGAGTAGGAAAAGCAGCTTTATTTAAAGCGCCTGCAATGCCAGTGTTATGCATTGAGCTTCTGTTGATTGAGTGGCAGCAACCTGGCCATGGCTTACATTCCTGAGCCTCTGGTGACAAAAGCTAGATCCCTGTTACAGCTGTTCTTTTTCCAGTTCCATTCAGCATTTTACAAGCAGCATGGAAGGATTTTAGCTCTGAGAAACTCTAAAAAGTGTATATTGAAGCAAATGACAAGTTAAAGAAATCTGGAGGGGAATAAAAAAGAGAGGAAAAAGACTAGTTTGTGGTCAGAAGCTATTCTAGATCCCTGTGCAAAACTCTGTCTCTGTCTCAGCGAAGGAGTAAGAAACATTGTTGCTCACATAGGTTCAACCAGTTCTAGTGCTAACAAAAGTCTGGATTGCAGACAAAGCCATTTACCTGTTCAGCTACGTAGAACGTATGACTGTTTGTCTGAGGGTGAAACCAACAGCAGCGAAAGGTCTCTCCTAAAATGGGGTTATATGGCTTTTTTATTCCCTGTAAAATAAAGACATTTTGGTTTTTTTAAGGAATGACACATATACAGTATTCACATAGAGATCTCATGCAACTCCAGGTATGGGAATGTTACAGCATGGAATGCATGCCTTGGAGCTCTGCTCTTCTTGGTATGGATATGGCCCCAGTGGTTAAAAATTCCTACCAATGAAAACTGATTATCTAGTCTTATAAATGAGGGGAAATAGATGAATCAAGTGACTTTCCCAATATTCTATAGCATATCAAATGGCAGAAAAACAACATAGTTCTGTGGCACTTTTAAAGATTAACAGATTTATTTATCGCATGAGCTTACGTGGGAGAAAATCCCACTTCGTCAGGTGCTTTGAAGATGGGAAACTTACAGAATGGGAGGAAATTAAATGCAGGGAAGTGTATGACATAGGATCAGGTCAGGCTGTAACAGCAAATCAAAATAGATGTTAGGATTCAAACACTGGGGAACAATATATAGAGGAAGGTGAGGTCAAATCACCTATTGTAATGAGAAAAAAAATCTGTAGTCCCTGTTTAACCCCAAGACAACTGAGTCAAATTTGCATATAAGTTCGAGTTCTGCAGTTTCTCTTTGAAGCTGTGATTTGTTATTCATCTGTTTCAACACAGCTATTAGCAATTCGTCAATGGAGTGAGCAGGGAGACTGAAGTGTTCCTCTATTGGTTTTTGAGTGTTGCAATTTCTGATGTCAGATGTGTGTTCATTTATTCTTTTGCACAGAGAGACTGTCCTGTTTGTCCAATATATAAGGCAGGGGGGCATTTCCGGCACATGATGGCATAAATCACATTGGTGGATGAGCAGGTGAATGAGCCCTTGTGGAGTAGGTGGCTTGATTTGGTCCTGTGATGGTGTCTTTAATGTAGATATGTGGGCAAAGTTGGCAGCGTGGTCTGTTGCAGGGATACTTTCCTGCTTTAATTTTTCTGTTGTATGATCTGTAGTTGCTGGTGAGTATCCGTTTAAGGTTGGGGGGCTGTCAGTAAGCAAGGAGAGGTCTGTCTCCCAAGACTTGAGAGAGTGAGGGATCATCTTGTAGAATAGGCTGTAGATCTTTGATGATGTAATGAAGAGGTCTGACTTGGGGGTTGTAGGTGGTGACCAATGGCGTTCTGTTGTTCTTTTTCTTGGGCTTCTCCTGTAGTAGACGACTTCTGGGTACCCATCTGGCTCTGTCAATCTTTTTCTTCACTTCTGCGGGTGGGTACTGTAGTTTTAAGAATGCTTGATAGAGATCCTGAAGGTGTCTGTCTCTGTCTGAAGGATCAGAGCAAATGTGGTTAAATCTTAGGGCTTGACTGTAGACAATGGATTGTGTGGTGTGTCTTGGATGAAAGCTCGAGGGATGTAGGTAACTATACCGATCAGTAGGTTTTCGGTAGAGGGTGGTCTTTATGTGCCCATCACTAATTTGCACAGTAGTATACAGAAAGTGGATCTCCTTTGTGGAGTGGTTCAGGCTAAGTTTGTGGAGTGGAAATTGTTGAAATCTCTATGGAAATCTTCAAGGGCATCTTTACCATGGGTCCAGATGATGAAGATGTCATCAATATAGCGTAAGTAAAGTAGAGGTGCTTTGGGATGAGATGTGAGGAAACGTTGTTCTAAATTGGTCATAAAGATGTTGGCATATTGTGGGGCCATGAGGGTACCCATAGCAGTGCCGCTGACTTGAAGGTATAAATTATCTTCAAATCTGAAGTGGTTGTGGGTGAGTACACAGTCACAAAGCTCAGCTACAAGTTTTGCTGTGGCATCATCTTGGATAGTTCTTCTAATGGCTTGTAATCCATCTTTGTGTGGGATGTTGGTGTAAAGAGCCTGTACGTCTATAGTGGCCAGGATGGTATTTTCTGGAAGTTCACCAATGGATTGGATTTTTCTCAGGAAATCTGTAGTGTCTCTCAGATAGCTAGGTGTGTTGATAGCATAGGGTCTGAGGAAAGAGTCCACATAGCCAGATAATCCTGCTGTAAGCATGTCAATGCCTGAAATGAGGGGGTGTCCGGGATTTCTTTTTTTATGTAGTTTTGGTAGTAGACAGAATATCCCTGGTCGGGGTTCTGATTGTGTGTCTGTCTTGGTTTGTTCCTGCGCTGCTTTGGGGAGTTCCTTGAGTAGGAGGTGCAGTGCCTTTTGGTATTCCTCAGTGGAGTCAGAGAGGAATGGTTTGTAGAACATTGTGTTGGACAGTTGTTTAGAAGCCTCCTGATCGTAATCCGATTTATTCATGATGACGACGGTGCCTCCTTTGTCAGCCTCCTTAATAATATCAGAATTGTTTTCGAGGGTCTGGATGGCATTGCGCTCTGAATAAATGAGGTTATGATGTAAGGTATGTTTTTTGTCCACAATTTGTTTCTGCCACCGGGCAAAAGCTGAATCTATATAGAAGTCTAGTCTGTTGTTCCGACTGTCAGGAGGAATCCACATCGAATATTTTTCTTGCAATGTTGGGAGGAAGGTATCTGTAGATCATTGCGTTCTACATTGGTGGCAGCGAAATATTCCTTGAGACTGAGACAGTGAAAGTAGTTTTCCAGGTCACTGCAGAATTGTAACTTATGTGTGGGGGAAGTGGGGCAAGATGAAAGTCCCCAAGACAGCATGGATTCCTCTGCTGGAGTAAGTGTGTAGCATGAAAAATTAACAATATTGTTGGGTGGGTTAAAGGTGCTGTTGTCGTCCCTTGTGATGCATAGGAGTTTAGACAGTTTCGTGTCTTTTTTCTTGTGTAGGAAAGCAAAGTGTGTGTTGTAGATGGATTTTTCCCTTTTTTGTGTGAAGTCCAGCCAGGTGGAAGAATGTGTTGGAGGTCGGTTTTGTAGGAGAGATTCCAGTGTTGGGAGTTCATTTTTAATTTTTTTCTGTTTGCTGTACAGGATGCTGATAAGGTGGTTTCTTGGTTTCTGTGAGAGTTTATGGCACAATCTCTCACTGTAGTCTGTGTAATATGTCGATTGTAATGGATTCTTTACCTTCAGTCCATTAGGTATAACGTCCAATTGTTTGGATTTGGAAAGGAAGATGATGCCTGTCTGGATCTATGCAAGTTGTTTCATGAAGTTAATGGATTTCCACTTCAAACTGCTGTATGCAGTGTCTTCCATGTAGTCAAGATGCAAAGCGGTAGCCGTGTTAGTCTATTGTGGAGAAACAAAGAGTCCTGTGGCACTTTTAAAGACTAACAGTCTCAAAGAGAAACTGCAGAACTCGAATTTATATACAAATTCGACTCATTTGCCTCAGGGTTAAACAGGGACTACGGATTTTTTTCTCACTGATTTGATCTCACCTTCCTCTATATGTTGTTCCCCAGTGTCTGAATGCTAACATCTATTTTGATTTGCTGTTACAGCCTGACCTGATCCTATGTCATACACTCCCCTTCATTTAATTTCCTCCCACTCTAAGTTTCCCATCTTCAAAGCATCTGACAAAGTGGGATTTTCTCCCACAAAAGCTCATGCGATAAATAAATCTGTTAGTCTTTAAAAGTGCCACAGGACTCTGTTTGTTTCTCTGCAATAGACTAATACGGCTACCTCTTTGGATCTCAAATGGCAGAGTTGGTGATAAAACCCGAGAACAGTTGATTCTCATCCATCCTCTAACCCAGGGGTTGGCAACCTTTGCTGACCCCTGTGCCGGCCCCTCCTCCTCGCCCCTCAGCTGGTGCCGATGGCCCACTCGTGGAAAGAAGCCACCTGGAGTGGCTCCTCTTGGCAGCGTGCCTGGGGACCCCTATCCCCAGGCAGACCATGGAAAGAAGTTGCCTGGAGTCACTCCTTTTGGTGGTGGCACACCACAGAGAGGAGCCGCTCTGGGCGGCTTCTTTACATGGTATGCCTGGGGCATAGACGTGGCAGGGACCTCCGCACTGCAGCCGCCCCTGAAGGAAGCCACTTGGAGTGTAATCCGAGTGGCAGGAGTGGCAATTTCTGTGGCACCACAGAGGATGCCGAGTGCCTCTCCGAATGGGCTCGTATGCCACTGTTGGCACGCGTGCCAAGGGTTGCCTACCCCTGCACTAACCACTTCTGCCTGACCCCAAGACTGATTTGCTACTTCAGACATTGAAGTCTACTGATGACTAGAGTTACACTGGAGTCAAGCTTTATTGTTCAGCCATATTCAGATACAGAGAATATATTTTTAATGAAGTGAAAAGACTCCTTATATTGCACCAGAAATAGTGTTGCCCCAAATGACAATTAAACATGGTGCTCTCCATGGCACATGACCCCGCTCTAGCTTTCTTTATCCAGTGCAAGAGATCTGAGTCCATTTCTGAGAACCTGATGCCTCTATTACCTTCACCCATGCCCCATGTAAATTCGGTTTTAAATCAGCAAAATGGTAAGAACAACAAAAGAGAAATGAATTATCAAGAGAAAAGCAAAACAATAAATATAAACTAAACAAGCAGTAGATTTGAATGTTTATTATACCACAAGGTTTATGCAATCTTTTACCTTTGGCTTCTTATAAAAGCCTGACAAATACCATCTCAAAACTTGCTTGATTCGACCGTATGGATCGTCTTCCAGTGCTGCTCTGTGGGAGAAGGGTATGAGATGTTTACTCATAATGCTTTTTGTACCATTTACATGTGTAATTCACCACTGTGTGACTCCAATATGCCATTGATTTTCTAGTGTTACACCATCATGAATCTGAAGTAATGCAGTGATGAACCAGACCCCATGTATCTGGACAAACACTATGCTGCTTACCTTGAGGGGGATGGTACATCCCTCAGTGGATATTGGTTTCTTAGTGGTGTACCCAAATCAACACACAAACTGTGGGATTTCTTGGAAGTGACTGGCAGGTACCTTCCCCACTAAAAATTGCAAGGCAATAATCTGAGTATATTATCTGGTTTAGGGTTGCCACTTGCTCTGAAATTCTGTACTTCCAACTGTGATAGGTCATAAAATGGTAACTGTTCCAGTCCCATCGTTCAGAATCAATCAACATCTCTATCTTCTTTGGATAATCAGAAGTTTAGCTCCTATCTGTAGCCCCTCGCTTAACCTATGCTTGGCTTGCATGCATGTGTTCTTTCTTTGTAGGTTTAAGGAACCTTGTCATTATAGATTTATAGACTTAGTATAAGTTAGCATAGCCATTTTTATATTAATAACTGGAATGCAAGGTACCTTACAGCCTGGGTAAGAAATTATACAGAGCTTGTATGAAACAGCTATGGGCATAATCGTAAATTGTATAGAAGATAAGCTAATATTAGATATGTTGGCACAGGTAGGTCTGTTTGTTTGATAAGCAGTGATGCAAAGATCCAAGGGGCTATATTTTGATCATGATATCCAGGACAGCAGACAGAGAAACCACTAGGGTCTTGCCAGTTTGGGCCCTAAACATTTAAAAGAACACCACAAAATTCACAAGAAGATCCAGAAGTAATAAAGGGGAAGCAGAAGAGCATTCTGAAAGGAGGACATGTGTCAATCATATGCATGAACACACCAACCAATAAAATAAATGTAACCCTACAATTTCTGGGGTAATCTCCCTATATTTGGGTAGAGAAGGAGGACACAAACTAACCTATGCTAGACAGTGTATAAAGAGACCAACCCTATTGCTCGGGGTAGCTTCTTCCTAGGTTTCCTAGCTTCTAGCTTTTATCTTTCTACTGAAACTTCAGCTGTTAGCTTAAGCAGCAGCAACAGCCCGATCTTTCTTCCTACTAGTTACTCAGATTTTGCTTTAACAATCTAACTATATTAGAGTTATTTAGCACTGCCAAGCTCTCCACCTCTCCTGTCAAGTCAAGAAACTGGACATCTGTCTCTCTCTCCACCAAGTTATTGATAAGTTAAAGTACCAGTCTGACAATTCCTGTTGGGCATCCCTGGGGGTCCTCATTTTAGATTTTATGTGTGATCAGATCCAGGCAAGAACCCAAATTCTCTGGTAAAATCTACTGGCAATCTCAATCCAAATTCCAAATCCTAAAGAATCAGGCTACATATCCCTTTTATCTTCCCTGCGTTATGGAGCAGGAAGTGAACATGTGATGAAACTTTCCTCAGTGTATTTCCAACCTGCTACAAAACTGGAAATCTACACCAGTTCTTGCCAAACACATTGAGAAGTAACATCCAAAGTTCCAGATGCTTATCTGAATAAAGCCTTCAAGCTTCCTGATATCAGCCAGTCACCATAATAGCCAGAGGAAACAGTCAGCTAGCAAGATAAATCTTACAAACAAGATAACTGGAGCTTGAGAAATAAGCTTGAAACTGCCTTCGGATTCTAAGGAAAGATGAAGGCTGTGGAATAACAACAACGACGACGATGATGATGTACAAGCCATCCATGTGATTATGTTATACTTGGCCACTATATAGTTTCAATTTGTTAGAACATACCATGTATGCCCATTCAAGAGGTAAAATATTTAGCATTTTTTGCTCTGCCCTCCAAAAACCCCCCACATCCCCACATTTCAAAGGAGTTAGAAGAAGAGCCCATATTTGTCTCCAAATGTCACTAATTACACTGGTTTCAGGTGGTGGCAGCTGTGCGTACACATTCTCCTGTAAGCACTTTGTCCTCCCACTCTCTTTACACAAGTATACCAGAAGGTGGAGTCGTACTATTATTACAGGCTTATAATATTAACAAGCATCACTCTCCATCCCCACCAGTACTTGATGGAAGGATGCAGAGTAGGCCTTGTCTAGAGCAGTGGTTTTCAAACATTTTTTTCCTCAGGACCCAGTTGAAAAAAGTCATTTATGCCCACAACCCAACAATTACATCTTTGAGCAATGCATTCCTGTCTTTAGGTGGTGGAAGCAGAGGGCACCCCGACCTAGTACCTGAGGGTCTGCAACCCAGCACAGGGTCCCGACCCTCTGTTTGAAAGCTACTAGTCTAGAGTTTCCTGGGTTTTTTTTACCCCCCCTACATCCCTGGTTTCAACTGGGAATAATCCGTTTGTAAAGATCACTGGAGTTGATTCGTGACCTAATTTATAGCTTCACAGATCAAACTAGAGATTCATACATTATTTAGGAGACTTCTCAAGCATATAAATGGCCCAGCCAGAACCAGACTAATGCTCTCACATGTTCACCCAGCTGGGAAACACAACCCTGCTAAGCCTGCCATAAGTGCTGCTTACTGGGAAAGTAGGTCAGCATGGTAGTAATAATCGGAAAGTTTGTTGAGGAAAGAGCGTGGTTCCAGGATGAAAGTGGGCAGAACCACTCGGGACAAATCCATGCCAGGCCGTAGCTGCTTCAGCAGAATCCACATCAAGCTCTTGTTTTCTTCAGAGACCGTTTCTGTTTGAGAGGATTCACCCGTCTAAATGAAAGAAGAAAGAAAAAAATCAGCACAGGAACACTGGTTAAATCAAAAGCACATACCCCTGGATGGCCTATGGGGATAAAGAATAGTAAAAATCCCCAAGATCAACAGTTCAAACCTGTCTTAGGTCAATAGTGAACAAAAAAATTATTACAGTGATGCTTGATGGTTTGTGTATAATGAGCTGATGTTCTCAGTTCTCTTCAGGACAGAAAAAATAGCTGCAAACCACACTATCTTGCTGACAATCTCAGCAGATGGAATAGTGACTGAACAGACAGTGAAGAGTAGATGCCAGTCCTTCAGGGTTGAGACATACTAGAGGGACAAGTGTGACCTAGCATGCACTTGTTGAGGCAGTCATGTGGAATAAATAAAAGAACTACAGCCTGTAGGGCTGTCAGTCCAGCACCTTTCCACAGCAGAAGTCAGGGACCACCAACTGCTTTCATTTCCATTTATATAGTTCCTGTGATCTAGATGGAGTTCCATGGAGTCTAACTGAACAGAATGCACAGCCCCCCACTTCTTCAAGCAGCAGGATTAAAAATTACACTGTGAAGTTTAACGCTGATATTAGTTATCAGAGCTGGTACCCAAAGGGCATCCGAGGCATGAAGAGGTAAATGGAGAAAGGGAATGCAATGGTCTGTTTATATTATCTGGACTACTGCTGCTTTTAGTGGAAAAAAACCAGCTTTCATATTTCTTAGCTCTACAACTCAAAGCTTTGCAAAGGCAGTTTTTGTTGGCTGTCTGTCGACCTTATAAAGATGTGTGATTTTTGATACTGTGGGACTAATTTTGCCAGCATGAATTTATTCCTGCACCTGTTTCTGGGATGCAGATTTCTCTCACAAATAGGGAAGCTTAGTTAAGGCAAAGCTGAAAGTTATGTAGAAATGCATGTACACATACCTTAATTGAGCTTCCATAAGGTTGCTGGAAATTCACAAAAAAAAGTCTATAAAATTTGGGTCAAAATAGCAGAAGTTTATATGTCCTCTGTAGGATAGAAAGCATGCATATATTTCAGGAGGATGTGTGTGATACATTGGTACTGCACCTCAATATCTCTGATTCATTGCACCTCATTGCTGATAATGAAGCACAATATTTAAGGAAGGGGTGTTTTACTCATCATTGGCACCATCTGATTGAGATAGTACATCTAGGTCCCTTTCATCTGACTCAGGTGATAGTCCAGGTGGAAAATCAAGCACTCTCTCTAAACAGAAATATAAAAAACTCCATACAATGATCAAGGCAGGGTGTAAACTGTTTGAGGGCACACTTGACACCAAATTTGCCTTCACGGTCCATCAGCTGCCTTTATTTATCTCATTTCAGGCTACACTGAGAATTGAAGATGCCACTCCACACAACCAGATTCTATTCCAATTACACTGGGCTTGTGTGATAGCTTTGATAGACACAGAAATTAAGAAGGGCATCACATACTTTAGACAGGTGTACAAGCCACTTTAGTCTACCAAAAGATCTTCAAGGGCAGTTATAGTCCTTGGGTAAAAAACCCACTTTCTGAAGAAGTACCAAAATTATCTACCCTAATAACAACTTTCCTGACAGTCTATCAACTGACAAACACATATTTTAGATGAGACCTAAATACATATTTCCATGGACAGTACTAATTTCAAACTGCATCTTCCTTGCCTGAACCCGTACTACTTTGTGTTATAATAGTTTGCTATCGATTAGGATTTGAAGTGAGCAAGACACAGCAGCAGTGACCAAGCAGAAGAATGGCTGCTCCTGAACAATTCTTTTGTTTAGTCACACATCCTTAGCCATAAAGATGGGTAGGATGCCTCAAGCCAAGCCTATGCTGGGAGTCTGTCATAATTCCAGAGGGGTAGCCGTGTTAGTCTAGGTCAGCCAAACAAACAAGGAGTCCTGTGACACTTTTAAAGACTAACACATTTATTTATTGCCTGAGCTTTCATGGGAGAAAAGAAGTGGGATTTTCTCTCACGAAAGCTCATGGGATAAATAAATTTGTTAATCTTTAAAAGTACCACAGGACTCCTTGTTTGTCATAACTCTGTCCACCACTGTTGCTGCTCTGGTGCTACTTACTACTATAAACAGGTAACACCAGTATTTGCACGTGTGGCTTATCTTTGCATGAAATGAAGGTTAAACTGCACTGGTGCAAATCATGGCTTGAAGCCATTGACCCCATGTATGCTACAGGTTTGGACTGCTTCACCTCCCTTAGCTTCTACCAAGTGTTGACAGAAATCAGAGTAAATCCCTAGGGCAGAAGTCTTAAGAGCAAAATGCTTCTCTCTGGTGCATCAACTGGAGTTTAACATAATTATCTGAACAACAGGCCACATTCTGATCTCAGCTTTCCTAGTGTAAATGCTGAGTAACAAGGCTGGCTGCCAGCCTCCTCCAGTTGGCTCTTGCCTAATGCCGTCAGTACCACAATCTGCTCTACCATTACCTTCATCAAAGAAGTCAAGACAGAAAGCCAACACAAGCCCTGATGTTGAATATGAATACATTCTTCTAATGTTAAGTTGTGTGAGAAATGGATTCCTAAATGGCTGTTTCACGTAGGAGACCAAGTGGATCAGATGTTCATTGGTACATAGAAAAGGTTGATTTTGGGCTTCAGAAATAAGAAAGAACCATGCATCATGCCATGGGCTGAAGCCTCCTAATTGGCTAGGATAGAGGCTTGGAATTGACAATTCCCCTCCTGTTGTGTAATGGGCTGTGGCAATGCTACATAGCTCCTTAATGCAATGCCTGGTTGAAGGGCTCACTGATCCTGGAAGCATGCCAAGGAGCTGTGCCAGAGCTGCTATTCATAACACATAATTACTGTATAAGGATAATTCAACAGATTTTGGCAGAAATATCTGAACACCAGTGAGGTTTTAGAGTGAATGCAGAAGGCTGAATGCAATAGAAAGTTGCAGACTTCTAACTCAGACATTTTAGTGAAACAGATAAAGATCAGAATGTTTTTTACCTCTCCAAATTCCTCATAGATCTGTTCCACGTAGGTTGTCCCTTTTCTTTCTTGGGAGATATCCCCATGAATTTCAGACTGGTCACTCTCGCTTTCGTTCGTCTTCCGGCTGTTCTCATGAGTTTCATTCTCAGACTCCTCTATGTTGTCTCTCTCCGACTTGTCTGAGAAAGCATCATTTTCCATGTGGTGATTTTCCAGGGCTGATTCATTAAGACTGAAACACATAGTTACATTGCCTCAATTTGATCTATGAAACCAGTACATGATAAGCATTTCAGCGAATATGAAAAAGCCCTCAAAATAAGACTTGTAAACCGAAAGAGTGAAGGAAAACTGCTTGCTGAGTGGTTGGGTCTACACCATAGAAGTGTAAAACATTTAGGTCACAATTTTCCTCTCAAGTCCACATTGTAGAGATCTGTTGTGTATCTGTATTGGCTCCCACATGAAATTCATATTGGCATCACAGAAAACTTGACATACAGAATGAATGCAGAATATGCAATAGTAACTGGCTTTGCAGACAGAACTGCAGTGTGGCTAAGAGAAGAGAGATTTTTGCCTGTGTAAGAACCAGTCAGTAGCAAATGATGTGTGGCAAAGAAAAAGAGTGGCGGCACCACCACTGTTTCAATAGAGGAAAATGCTAGATTAAAACAATAAAGGTCCAGGGAACATTTTAATGACAAGTTTAATACAGATAAAAGGAAATACTTTCTCTCTTCCACAACACATAATTAACCTGTGGAACTCATTGGCAAAAGAGACTGTTGAGTCCAAAAACTTAACAGCACAAGGACTGGACATTTATGTGGATAACAAGAATGCCCAGAGTTATAATACACAAAAAGTAGGAGTTGGAAAGGATACAAGTCTTCATATTTAAGGGCATAAATCCAATATGGAGGATTAGAAGCAAGTTTTCTGGGGCAGGTCATCCTATGAACCCGCTAATTACAAGCGTTTCTTGTACCTTCCTTTGAAGAGGCTAGTCCTAGTCAGTGTCAGTCAGGACATTAGATTAGATGAACCACTGGTCTGACCCAGCACGGATTCTTATCTTTCATAGTAAAACAGTGCCTAGTGCTCAGTTATTTCCCATATTAATATTTAAACTCTCTTAGTCTTTTTACTAAATTTAAAGTAATAGATAAATTTAAAATATGGTAAGGAAGGGGCCTACCACTCAGTCAATTAAGACAATCCTACCTCATCACAGCATTTTCTTTTCTGTTCATGAAACCAACTCCACACCTCCCCCCCGCCACCTTCAATGGGTCACAAGCTGGAAGTCACCTGTATCAACACAGATTTATCTACGTTTTTTCCAGCTGATAGTGATATTCTAGATCTCCATGTAATTTAGAATGCCAATACAAGATTCTCCCATGAAACTGTTTTATTGTGATATGGCCCATGCCTCTGTGACCAAATGCACCTTTGTATGAACAGCCTATACATTCTTGTAATAATCTTTGTACAAACTGTGCCTTGTGAGGTATCATTTAAAAACTAGTAAGTCACTGGTCAATAATATTGGTGACATGTATGTAGTAATATTGGGTGTAAACTTATAATCCGCCTCCTGTATAATGTTAAAGGGACTTGTTCAAACTCACGTAGCCCCAACAGGCACAACTGGTCAAGCAGGTCTTAAAACAAGGGTTTTTGGGGGTTATGTCAATTTGCATATAAGGTGTAAACAGTATCTTCAGACAGCGAGAGAGAAAAGAAAGGAGACAAAGAAAATCTACATCTCAGCATACACATGTGAAAGAAAACCACACAAAGCATCTTTCCTTATCAGACTTCACATCTTCTTGCCCTCAACTGAAAAGAACTTTATGAGGAGGACTAAGCTAGGACTAAACCATGCTTCTCTCTTCCTGTCAGTATCCCTATTTGCCCTTAAGTGGACTAAAAAAGCTGGACTTTAGCAGAGAGATCCTGACCTGAAAAATTTTGTCAGTAATGCTACTGAAAGGATGTGATAAGGACTTCATTTTGAATCATGGATAGTTTGTTAAGTTAGATAGTAGGAAACATTTTATCTCTATTTTTCTTGTAATCATTTCTAACTTTTACGCATCATTAATTATACTCACTTAAAACCTCTCTCTTCATAGTTAAATAAACTTCTTTAATTGAAACTAACCAGTGTGTTTAACTTAAATTGTCTCAGTAACTCTGTTTAAGGTGACAAAATGTTTCATAGAATCATAGAATAATAGGGTTGGAAGGGACCTCACGAGGTCATCTCGTCCAACCCCCTGCTAAAAAGCAGGACCACTCCCACTAAATTATCCCAGCCAGGCTTTTGTCTAACTGAGCCTTAAAAATCTCCAAAGATGAAGATTCTACCACCTCCCTAGATAGCCCATTCCAATGCTTCACCACCCTCCTAGTGAGAAAGTTTTTCCTAAGATCCAACCTTGACCTCCCCAGCTGTAATTTGAAACCATTGCTCCTTGTTCTGTCCTCTGTTACCCTCGAGAACAGCCTAGCTCCCTCCTCTTTGGAGCAACCCTTCAAGTAGTTGAAGGTTGCTATCAAATCTCCCCTCAGTCTTCTCTTCTCTAGACTAAATAAGCCTAGTTCCTTCAGTCTCTCCTCATAAGTCATGTGCCCCAGCCCCCTAATCATTTTTGTTGCCCTCCGCTGGACTCTTTCTAATTTGTCCACATCCTTTCTGTAGTGGGGAGCCCAAAACTGGACACAGTACTCCAGATGCGGCCTGACCAGTGTCGAATAGAGGGGAATTATCACATCCCTCGATCTGCTGGCAATACTCCTACTGATGCAGCCTAATATGCCATTGGCCTTTTTGGCAACAAGGGCACACTGTTGGCTCATATTCATCTTCCCGTCCACCATAACTCCCAGGTCCTTTTCTACAGCGCTGCTACTTAGCTGATCGGTCCCCAGCCTGTAGCAGTGCATGGGATTTTTCCGTCCTAAGTGCAGGACTTTGCACTTGTCTTTGTTGAACCTCATGAGGTTTCTTTCGGCCCAGTGTTCCAATTTGTCCAAGTCTCTCTGGATCCTGTCCCTGCCCTCCAGAGTATCTACCATTCCCCCCAACTTGGTGTCATCCGCAAACTTACTAAGCACGCAGTCTATTCCATCATCAAGATCATTAATGAAGATGTTGAATAGAACCGGCCCCAGGACCGACCCCTGGGGCACTCCACTCGTTACCGGTTGCCAACCAGACATCGAGCCATTGATTCCTACCCGCTGAGCCCGTTGATCTAACCAGTTTTCGATCCACCTTACGGTCCACTCGTCCAACCCATGCTTCCTTAACTTTCCAACGAGAATGCTGTGGGAAACCGTATCAAAAGCCTTGCTACAGTCAAGGTATATCACGTCAACGGCTCTTCCCGCATCCACAAATCCAGTCATCTCATCATAGAAGGAAATCTCTTGAACTATGCTATTTTACTAGCGTACACAACATCTATTATATTTCATCTTGTGAATCCTAAACAGGCACACAAACTCTAGTCATAATTTAAATACATGAGACTTTCTCTTATAACAACAACAACAACAACAAAAGAGTTTCTGCACTACTAATGTATTTCAGAGAATCAGAGAAAAATGGAGACAGAAGAGACTCATTAGGTCCCCTAGCCTGTCTCCCCTTGCCAAAGCAGGATTTCTCTCTTCGGTAGATTAGAATGATTTGTGCAGTTTTTAATGACTCCAGAAACGGGTTTCCCACCAGCTTTTTTTTTTTTAGTCTATATTACTCTAAAGCTCACTTATTCACTCATTCTCCCCCCCTTTTTTTAAAATAAGCCATTAGGTTTTGCCAATTAGAAAGATTTTTAAATACTCAGAATCCAATGTTGGTGTCAGATATTCAGTTCCCATTTAGATTCCCAAATAAGGGCCAGACTTTCAAAAAGTGCTCAGTGCCCAGCAGTCTTTCTCGTGACATTTCTGGAGATATTTCTACAATAGCCCAATACTCAGTACATTGTGCTCTTTTGAAAATCTGGCCAGAAATGTCTTGTGGGAGGGTTTCTTTTTCAATCTCTATATTTAAATTATAGCTTTTTGCAATCATTAATATAATTATAGGTTTAGGGTTGAAAGGTTAATGGTTATAATAGTCCAAAACTGATGCCCTGGTATTATAAACCTATGTCGCTCCATTGACTTCAGTGCCAGGATCTAATCTATATGTTTCATTTCAGAGAATGACTACCAAGCAAGACAACTGATCAAGTTAATCTGAAATCCAGAGTGTAGAATGTGAATTTGAGACAATAAAAGCAAAAAAAGTGGGGTAGGGTGGAAGATGTGGGCAAGAAAGCGGGCAAGAGATATTACCCCATGATCTCACAATGCAGATATGTGGCTGGTTAGCAGATCACTCATTTGCTGCTGACAATTCAGACATGATTTATTGTCTTTGGGGTCAAGAATCAAAACACAATTTGTTGGTGTTTGCATATGGCTGTTATGGTCTCTTCCCTTGTGAAAACCTTTTACATGAGGTATTTGCACTGGAGAGATAAGTTCACGATATGGGCCAATACCAATGCTTTAGAAATAACACATGCTCCATTTAACAGTATTTGTAGGAAGAACAACATCTGTTCATTAAGATCTTCCTGGAATTTGTGAGAGGATAAACTTTCTGCTGGAGCAGTTTCTTATTTCTTTTGTATCTCTGCCCTTTCCTAACCAAAACAGTACCAAAAAATCCTTCTATGAAAACATTTGTCTGCTATTTCAGAGTTACTCTACAACAGCATAAGAGGAGGGAGTTGATTCATCTGAAATTCCCCAAATATTAACACTGTTAAATAATTACCAAACCAGCTTTCTACAAGACAGAGCACCATGTGCTACACAACGTACAACAAAGAAAACAGTCCCTGTCCCAGAGAATTTACAATCAGAGTGTCAACAGGAAGAAACAATGCACACAAAGGGTGGTGGTGGTGCGGGAGGACGGACTTGGAAGGAGGAAGCAACAATAAAACAGACCAGTCTGAAGAGAACTTGTGCAGGATTGTAGTCACCAAGTTCACATTCATTTCTAAGGGAGTTGAGAGGCTGTGATCCTGCAAAGTGCTTGGAAAGTATACCCTCTTTCAGATTATTTAATATATTGATTTTGCGATTGCCATCTCAGTTTCCTTTCCCATGGGGGGGAGGGGAGGAACAACAGTCAGTGGAAAAATACAGCATAGGCTGAAGGGAAGATTTGAGGCTAGATGTCCCCCCAAATATATCACATCTGTCTCCATTTTATTTTTTGGCAGAGTAGTTTGATTAATTTGAAGATACAGTTAAAATGTAATTAACTGGCCCCCTAATAACAGCATGCCAACTTAATTGGCAGGATTCCCTGAAGGGAAGGCATTTAATTAGAATGAGTCTCCTACAAGTGGCAAACCAAGACTCTCTTCAACATTTGGATAGTTTGTTTTTCATGTATCCTCCCCAGTATTTTGGGCATCCTGGAATTTTTGGAATTCCAGGATTTTTGGAATTGCAAAATTTTGGAATTTTGGGCATCCTAGAATTTGCATCCCAGTTATGTAGCTACCACATTTTCTCAAAATATTAATCTTGGAGAAAGACTAAATGCTATGATGGAGCCATACAACACACCAGAATGGAGAACAATCTACACTGTTGGCCAGACTCTGAAGAGTGCTCAGCACTCAAAACTATGGCTAGACTCTCCTAGGGGCTGAGCTCTTTTGATATTCTGGCCCTATGGGGAAGTGCTGAGTTCCATAATTCAGGAGACCCAGGTAGGGCCCTAAATATTCAAAAATTAGAAATGATCAGAGAACAGAGTAGCTGTTGCACATGCTTGAACTGTTTCAGTTAGGAGCTTAAAGAATTCACACACACCCCCATTTTCTATTCACTACAGCTATGGGTCTGAATGCACGGTCCCGAGGCATTGTTCTCTTTTCTGATACATACACATGCCCACATGCACATCAGTGGACTTACTATGGCATTATAAAAATGATGCACCTCCAGAAAAAGGATAGTAATATGGACTGTGAACGATCCAGGCTGGGACCAGTCTCTTTTAGTCATCTTTACTGCACTTAGCATAATGGGACCAAATCCTGGTTGAAGCTCTTAAGCACTACTGTTATATAAACAACACAAACACATCCTCAGACAAGAATGCCTTAAACGCAATGGCATTTCCATTACCAGCAGATAGTATCTGGTTTTATAAGTGTTTGTCTCCATCTTGCCCAGAATTTGAATATACATGTATCTGAAAAAGGCACAAAACTCCCTACCACAACATAGACCTCACTGTTTCTTTGTTCTTCGAACTTTACAACCAAGCCCCATTTAGAGGCTAGCTACATAGCAAGCTTTGGTTCACTACCAGCTAAAAGGCTCTCAGTGCGGTCATTATTATTTCTAAGAAGAGAATGGACGATCTGAAACATCAAAGGACAGACCCATAAGACAACATATATAAACACAATTAAATCTGCAAGGCCTGGTAACATTTGTTTTCTGCCTCTCTTTCCTACCCCATGTTACACCTTGAAAGAGTAAAAGAAAAAAGGTCAGAACAAATAATCGTTTATGGTACAAATTAGCTGGAATATCAAAGAAAATCCCACTCAGCACTGAAGAAGAATGGCAAGCGCAAGTTCTGAAAATACAAGAGAACAGCACCTATAGCGCTGCTGTGGGTTACCAAGATCCTGTTAAGTCTGCGTACTACCTTGTGATCAACAAAGATACCTTCACATTCTGAAAAGGACATGGATTCTTCTATTGCTATAACATTCAGATAGTCATAGTGTGGTATTATCTAAAGGCCAATTGAGAGTGGGGCTTCATTGTGCTAAGTGCTGCATGTACACATAGCAACAGACAATCACTGCTCCCAAAAGCTTACAGTCTAAATTAATGGCTCTCAACCTCTGGCCCACAGGCCACTTTTAGCCCATAAGCACACAGCTGCAGCCCATGTGACATCCTCAGAGTCATAGAGATCCTATTCGATGTGACCCACAATGATTTAGAACCACTGAACTAAAGAGACAAGACAGATGGGGGGGAGGGGGAGGAGAGGGACAGAAAGGCAAAGCAACTTGCCATAGGTCACGTAGCAGCTTCAGAGGCAGAACCAGGCTTGTGTTCTGTCCAGCATCCTAGACCAGTGAGATTGTTAAGGCAACCTATTCAGCAGAGAAAATCCCCATGTTGGAGTAAACAGTCTCTAAAGTGAAGTGCTAGGAGATGTTGCTGTAAAGGATTGTGGAAAGGAAGAGGGTGGCAGTGATGCTTTTAATGTAAACTTTATCATATGATGCATCTGGGGAAAAGGCAGGAAACCAGGAACCCACTAAGTCAGTGGAGAGAGCAGTTACAAGATCAGAACCATGCAGCATGTGTATTGTCCTGGCTATCACAGTCCTATTAGCACTAAGAGTATGTTACTATAAGAAAAATCAGTCTTATGGTTGCACCTACTATTTAGGAGCCTTACAGTAGAGTTGCTATGTCCAGTTCACGCTCTCCATTTGTTTGTTGGACTTACTGGCAGACTGATACTCTTTACAAAGGTAGATACCCTCCCCCCCATCAGCTTCAGCACAGTTTGGCCCAACTGAGGCAATATGGGTCCTTTACACAGCACAATCACACAGCTGGAATTCTAACAAAGCCTGTAGACCAGAGGTGGGCAAGCTACAGCCCCTGGGTCATATTCAGCCCATGGAAGCCTTTCATCCGGTCCTCCAGCTGGACTGAGCTGGAAACCTGGAGGATGGCAGCCACTCCCCACCCCCGGCTGCTGCCTTTCTACCACCGCATAGGCCCAGGGACGGCACCGTGACTGGAGGAGAGTATGGCAGCCACTGCTCCCGTCACTCCCTATATGGGCCTACTGGCACCCTGTCTGAGCATAGTGTCCGCTCCCCTACCCAGTCCTGCCCTTTCCCCCATCTCCTCCCCATCACGTGTGGTCAAGGCCCACCACACCATGGATGTGGCCCTCAGGCCAAAAAGTTTGCCCACCCCTGCTGAAGACAAAAGATTTAGGACAGCACCCAGAAGAGAGCTATTCCTTTCCCCCTCCCCCACAAAAAGCACCCAGATATTAGTGATAGTTGTGGTATAAGAACCTAGTTAGAGAGAGACTTTTTGATAAGTTAGAGTATCGCTCGCTCACAAAGCCAATGGTGGCTATTGTGCATTCTGAAAAAATAAGAGGGTTAAAATGAATCTTTTGTATGAACCATTGGACACCTATGCATGTACAATAGCTGAAAGCATAGTCTTACTGGAAGAGCTCCTGGTCGGAGATGGTGGCCGTGTGCAACAGGTTATACAGCCCAGCATGTGAAGAATCAGAAGAGCAGTTCAGGTCTCCATCCTTCCCGTGTTTGGAGGTGCTGAGTCGAAAGAGACTGGAGCAACGCAGGGCAAGTTCCAGAGCATCCAACCAACATCGGCCTGTGAAACAACAGGACTTGTCTAAGCACAGGAGGTCAGAGGGAACAGCAAAAAAGTTCATCTAAGGTTTCTCAAAAGCTTCTCATTTGGAAGTCAAGTTTTAATTCATTTTCACTAATGGAGATGTCAGATAGAGTACTTTAAAGATTTAAATAGCTCACAATGTCCACAGTTTGCCTAATAAAAATCAGAGTAAGTATTAAGATTTAACACATTTGATGTTCAGTATCCTTGTACCCATTAGTGGGCACAGTCTACCTTTGTAGGTGTTGAGGTGCCACTCTGCACAGAAGTCCCTGAAACCTGTTCAGTTCTCCATATGATTGCTGAAAAGTTATCATCGCCCCATCCCCACAAAACATGATCGGCTTACTAACATCAAATTAGTAGTGACATGATGAGAGCCAAGATTCTCAACATGTGTAAAGTAGGGTGGCCAACTTTCCAATTTGTGAAAACCAGACATTGAGTGCCAGAACCTCCCCCACCCCCTGTTCTGCCTCTCCCCCCACCCCCAGGCACTTGTTGCTCTCTCTACCTACATCCCTCCCACCAGCTAAGCCATGCTCCAGGGGTGAGTGATGATTGGGGTAGGACAAAAGAGGGAGAGCTGTACTACAGGATAGGGTTGCTGGGAATGACTGGGGCAGGACCCTAGAAACAGGGCATAAAGCTGGCTAAGACGGGGGCCTGGGTGGCAAGCCTGACCACGGGCTCCGCTCCTCAAAAAATGCCACATGGTTCAGGAACCCTCCCCCTGGCCACTGACTCCTTTCCCTGCCAGAGAGAGTGCGTTTGAGTGCTCCTCCAGCAGCGGCTCTTCCCAGTTCCTGTGGGAGAAGCAGACTGGCCTGTTATTCAGGCAACCAGACTCTTGGTGTCCGGTCAGTAGTACTGCCTGTACACCGTCAGGTCCCCCTTTCGACCAGACTTTCTGTTCCAAAACTGAACACTTAGCAACCTGATTGCAAAGCAATTGAAGACAAATATGCAAGCACAGACATGCTGTTTATGGATCTATTTATTTTCTTTCTGCGTTGCTATTTCCCATCGTTCTCTCTACTATTCTTCCCCTCCTTCTCTTTAGGTGAATTTGGTAAAAATCGTGGCACTAATGAAGCAAATGCTCCTATCTTAACCTATATCCTTCATACTTTACAGGATGGACTTAATTTACAAACCTGTACATAGCTTCACTGACCTTACTGCGCTCGCATAGGCCCAGAAGCCAGCTGGCACAAGAATTTGCAGGATGAGAAGCCTAGGCTCCTTAATTGAGCACCCATATCCCTTATTTAGGCATACATGTCTACATGTAGCGTTGGAAAATGAGTATTTAGCTGCTTACCAAGTCGATCTGTACATGAAAATTCAGCATCTGGATGGAGACATTTAGAGGCACTTGTATATTGAGTAAACTGGAGTCAAGTTTTTTTTGTTTCCCTAGCAGAGAATGTACCTGTATTCTTGAAAATTAAAATATATGCACCAGGAAGAATCAGACAAAACCCTGGCTGGGGTGATTTAGTGGGAGTGGTCCTGCTTTTTAGCAGGGGGTTGGACTAGATGACTTTGTGAGGTCCCTTCCAGCCCTATGATTCTATGTCACTGAGGGGCACCTGGAATCATAACAGGTAGAGGACACACCATACCATAAGACACACCAGACCTGACACACTCATTGCTCCAACTCAGTGTTGTCATCTATATATAAAAAGGTGTCACACAGGTTATCAGAGGCAAACTGATAACATGCTGGTCGTTAACACTCTGTGATATATGTATGTATAGTATACAAAAATAATAGATGTGTACCAATATGTTGTTAAAATGTGTTTGGTAAGCAGCGCATAAGCCCAGCCTATTCTAGAGAAAGAAAACCTGTTCTGCATGCTTCATTCTGTCTTCAATGTACATTGAGCAAGATGAGGCCAGAAACAATGGAAGTAAATTTATATACAAGGTAAATAAAGCATTCAGACAAGCAAGTAGGGAAGAGGACCACTTAATCATCACGCTGGGAGAACAGAGGTTGTATCCTCAAGAAGATGTCCTGGCTCCTAAAACAGAAACAATGGACTTCAGAAAATATAAGCCGAAAAAGAAAGCCAATTTTGGCATCGATCACCTGAAGGAAACAAGAGGCCAGAACTCTTGAATTTGAGATAAGTGGATCAGGGAAGAGGGTTGAAAGCTCTGTGAACTGACTATTGGTGAGAAACTTCCTTAGACAAAGATTGTAATTGGCAGAAGTTTTAGTCATTAGAAAGCATATTTTGTTTGTAACCTTGCATCTCTGTCACTCTTACTTGAAAACACTTAAATTTATGTTCTTTGTTAATACACTTTCTTATTTTTTTACAAAGCCATCTCAATGCTGTTCTATTGAAGTGAAGGGGGGTCTTTGCTAACTGAACAGGCTGTTGTGCGGTCTCTCTCTTTGAAGGAAGCACAAACTACTGTGATTATGTCCAGTAAGTGGAACTGGACACTGCAGAAAGATACCTCTGGGAAACCTCAGGAACTGAGGGTAACCAATTGTTATCAGCAGGGCAAACTTTGGGTTGACAGGGGACTGAAAGTTTGCTGGAAAGGTGAACAAGCTGATGCAGTTTATCAGCAGCAAAGCTCACTCTACCTGAGGCAGAGCGGTAACATGGTGGCTCAGAGTTTTGGGTGACCTCAGCAAGACGTCATAGAGGTCATGATGCCTAGTAAATTTACAGTGCATTCAAGAACTGAGGTGTCACGAGGAACTCAGTCATTTCTAACAGGAACAATCGAGATCTTCCTTATGCTTCTCAAATTACATTACAGAATAATTAAATGTATTTGAGAGGCTCTAACGAAAACAAGTGAGGACACAGCAATAGCAGTGGAAAATACTGTAACATGAATTTCATCTTTAATTTTCCCATAGACCAAATCCCACTCTCAGGCCATATATTTCCAGAGGGATAGCCGTCTTAGTCTGTGTACAGCAAAAACAAGAAGACTGACGAATTCCTTTGGGTGGGAGCTTTCGTGGGCTCCAACCCACTTCGTTAGATGCATTCTCTCTCTTCTGTACTACTCTACTGTAGCTTTTCATACTGCATCTGACAAAGTGGGTTGGAGTCCACGAAAGCTTATGCCTGAAGAAATTTGTTAGTCTTTAAAGTGCCACAGGACTCTCGCTGTTCAGGCCACATAGTTATTCGGGAAAGCAGATGCTTACATTTCAAGCCCATGCTTAAAACTCATTGACTTCAACAGTTTTCATAAGCAAAATCTCTATTGGGCAAAACTCCCTCTGACTTTAACAGAAATCAGGCCCTATGCTATAAGAACAGCAAATAGAACTCAAGAAGCTGGTGTCATTTTTATATAAAGAAATATTTATAATTCCACTAGATTTCTGTGTTCCACTGAATCACGTCTATAAAAAGCTACAGTAGAGTGGTACAGAAGAGAAAGAATGGAATAAAGATCCTGAAGAATTCCAGCTTAACCTAAAAACATCAGAGCCTAGTAAGAATCTTATTCAATCTTTTAATTTCTGAAAGCACTATCTTATTCTTTAATAACACCACGCATAATGTTTAATAAATGCTTAGGCAGGGTCAGGCTCATGTAATTGATTTCATATTATTTTGTATTTTACAGGTATTAAATATCAAAGGCTTTACATGCCGAGTTTTATTCTCTTCACGCCGCACAGATTTACAAGGATAACTCATCAGTGTTAATAGGTGTTCTGAGTCCAATTCTCCCTCCCCCACACCTGACTCATCAAGATGAGAATGTATCTGAGATTACTCCATGCAAGGAAAATGCACTGTCATTTAAATCTTTTATTCTCCAGTCCTATGGGATGAAAACTGAAGTAATTTGCCATTAGGAAACACTGCATGTGCCTTATTTGTTGTGCCCTTCATTCAGGACAAGATTTTCAAAACTAGAGTTCTCAGGCTAGGAGCCTACATTCATATTTAGACCTTGAATGTGGTCTGGTTTACAGACCAGCAGCTCCCACTGATGCCAATTATTTAGGCCTCACTTCAGAACTACATGCATTAGTATTTTTTTAAGACCCATTGAAGTCAAGCACATGAGTAAGACCCAATAAGAGCTTCACTGGAGCTTTACGCCTGGTTTACATTTAACATTTGACAGCCTAGCTACAGCTCTGCCATAGTCCTTATTGTGTAGGCGTGGCTTCAGGCTCCCAATAAGGACTCAGCAGCCACATTTCCGAAAAAGTATTTACACACTTCCATAGCTTCCACCAGGTACCTCTCTGTACCTTTAGAAACCTGGCCCTAAAAGCATTAATTTCGGCAACCATTTCTGAAAATCTTTGTCTTAATACTCAGATGCAGAAACACCAGCAATATTATTCTTAAATCTCTCTCTAAAGGAGGTGTCGGCAATCTTTGCCAGCACCCGTGCCAGCCTTGCCCCCCAACCTTCAGCATGTGCCAGGAGCCGCAGCGTGTGGTGACTCCTTTACTCTGCCAGCCCCAGCCGGGGAGCGAGGCCAGCAAGTGACAGGAGCTGCGACACGCGTGCAGCTCTTGTGGGGCCAGCAGTGGGGGAGCAGCCGGGGCGCCACAGAACTGGGAGCCCTGCATGTCACTGTGACTAGTGCATGTGCCAGATTTGGCATGCATGCTGCGGGTTGCTGACCCCTGCTCTAAAGGGTATGGCCTAAAGAAGACCATCCTGTGTTAGCCTTCAGAATTACTACTTGCCTACAAGGCAGATCAATAATATCCAAACATGTCCAGTTAACTCACTTTATACCAAGTATCCCAATAGACTTATATTCAAGAGAGACAGCTCAGTATAAAAGCAATAATACAACCCCTTGTCCATCAGGTGGTGCTGTAAATCTAGACTCAAATACCTGTGACAAAGACAACAGAGTCCTGTGGCACTTTTAAAGACTAACAGATTTATTTATCGCATGAGCTTTTGTGGGAGAAAATCCCACTTCGTCAGACCCTTTGAAGC
>ML685792.1:10922542-11099142 GCA_007922175.1 Pelusios castaneus | reverse complement strand
ATAATCATGTTTTATCGCTGAAGAGCTGAACAGAACATGTCACATTAGAGTGATATTACTACTTTTGCGTGCACACACACAAACATCCACATACGTACCTATGCCGTGCAAATAAAAGATTTCTTTGTATTCTCCTGTTTGCAAGTACTGCTCCTTTGACTGCTTGCATGATGGGTGCAAGCCATCGCACACTGAAGTGTGGAGGGGAAAAAAAGAAACAAACCCGCAACCCCCCCCCCCGGCATGTGATCATGCAATTAAAGACAGGATGATAATGCCTATTCACATGGCCCCAATTAAGACTTCACAGACAATTTTAATTATGACATTTCCTAATTCTCCAGTGTTTGACTTTGCAACCTTAATAATGTTCTTTTAGTTTGGTAGAAAATACACGCACGCACACATATAGTTAGGAGGTGGAGGCCATGAATTGATTCCTTAAGAGAGGCTGGGCTACATTAGATAATGTATTCTTACAGTTTTAGCCTGTGCTTAGAACAAAACACCATATGCAGCAAATATAATAAAGCATATTTTATTTAATGACTAGAAAAATTTAATTGCACTTTTATGTTACAATTTTAAAAACTGCCAAATCTTGAAGCAGAACTACCCAGCTCTTAAGCACTTTTCACAGTATGAGCCTTATTATTCAACCACAGTGGCTGACAGCATTTTTAGTTGATTTATTTTATAGGCCGATAATTAAAATTCTGAAATATACATTACACTGTCCATTCATACAATTCCTGTATGAGAGAAATTATACAAAAAGTTATGTTGCTTCAATAAATCCCTCTCGACTCCTCTCTGGAGCAAGGAAATCTTTCCCAAGAACTCTCTCAAGATGCCGTGTCCTGCGCTTGATCCTGCTTGCTTTGAAGTCAATAGGCATTTTGTCAAAGGGAGCATGGAAAGACCCTAATACAGAGTTATGATTGCAGGACCAGTTAGAAAGAATGGATAGTGCTAAAATGCAGGAAAGCCATCAGGACCTCAGTACAGAATGCAAGCCCACCAACTCCCTAGGTGGCATCAGTCTTTGCACCACAACAGCATGCTGAGTTCCTGACACAGACCAACAGCCTTGTGCTAAAGGCCCACAGCCGCCACACCCGAGACTCCTGATTGGCAGGATAGACAGCACTCTCTTTGGGTATCTAGATTATATAAACGCCCCCAGAGGATGAGGAAGCTGTCTGAGCAACAGGCTGTTGCCTGCTGATTGTTGTTTAGACCACGGTGCTTTGTTAATTCACCCGTCCTCTCCTACCCAATCCACTGTCCTGGCCCCTTGGATTGTATCTTCTGACAACTTATCCCCATGGGAGCTCCAACCATTGCCCCATACTGCCTCTGATGCTAACTGACTTCCTGGGTACCAGATCACCTACACTCTTCTCTGCTCTACATTGTTGCTCCCCAGCCCATCTCTGTCACACTAGGCATTATAAAACCAAAAAGCTCTGCCACCCCCCCCCATACACTTTTCATTCACACCGCACCTACCACACCTGAGCTTGTACACTGCAGGCAGAGCTGATCAAAAATAGCAACATAATTTAATGACGAATTTGCCATTTTGGGGTAAAAACGTTTCAAAATTTTAATGAGCTCCAACAGCAGGCAATAAATGGAATGAAAATCCCTTTTGGAAAGGATAACTAAAATGTTAAACGCTAAACCACTAAGGCAAAGCCAACTAGATGACTGCAAGTGTATTTTGGATAGACAGCAATTCACTTTCAAAATTCAGTGACAGTCCTTTGCACCACAGAGAGGGCCTGGCGGACCACAGCAACAAAATGCATAGTACAATGGTGAAAGGAGTCTCCCTGACTACTGGCATGGGCTTTTGCTTATACTCCCTCTGGTGAGCAATTCTGCAAAGGTTGCAGTAGAACAGTGACAATGGATTAAGGCCGTGGTTCTCAACCTTTTTTCCATTGTGACACACCTGACAGATGATGTTCCCTACATGACACACTACAATCTGTCAGTGATAGTGGTGCTTGGGCTGAGAGCGCTTGGGAGGCAGAGTCAAGTCAGCACAGGCTGGTGCCCTGGCTTTCTGGCTCAATAGGGCCGGGTTTAGCTTTCTGGGGCAGGCCGTGCTGACACGCCAAGCCCAGGATCTCTGGGTTGCAGCCCCTAAGAACCTTTACTCATCTAGCTCTGGCTGCTGCCTGTCTTGTGCAGGATGGCTCCAAGCTGAGCTGGATGCTGATGCTCCAAGCTGAGCTGCCAATTTTCTGTGACACACCTCCCGACTCTTCGTGACACACCTTTGTGTCCTGACACAGTGGTGGAAAACCACTGGATTAACCAACTGCAATAAAAATAAAGAGCTTGAAAAACAATTGGTTAAACGTATTAATGTACAGCTAAGGCCCTTAGTTTTCAGTTTGTATGGATTTTTTGTTGAAAAAAATCTGGGTTTTAGAAAAAAAGCTAACATTCGGTTTTTACTGGATTTTCACACAAATTTTGGTCCACTCCCTGAAAAGGCTGATTTTGTTAAATGCATCTTCTTACCATAACGGATTTGTTTCACTCACAATTAACCTAAAGTAACACAACATAGTGGAAGATGTGCACATACATACATGTGTACATACTATTAATTCACTGTACAATTCATGAAATAAACCACAGCATTGAACAGCTTTTATTTTTGTACTTTTATTTTCCTTTTTCGTTGCTTTTCCCCCGTCATCCCATCCCCCAGTATTAACACAAAGAAAACTGTGAAGTTATTTTTTTGCACCAATTCTCACCCATTTTAAAATATTTGTAATAGACACTGATAAATCCCTGGGAAATTTTAAATAAAATAAACACTGAAAAAAAAAAAGTGTACTTGATACAGCTACATTTTTATTAGAGTTCCAAACTACACTGCCTTGTAAAAGGGCCTAAAGAAGGTTACATGGGCTTTCATTTGTTACCTTGCCCTGAAACACCACACTCTGCACTGGATGTGAAATATTCTATTTCCCCATGCTTTTTGGTCTCAGTAGGCACGTCTGGACTAACACTTAGTGGCCACTTGAGACAAGTAACAAAATGCAGCCACTTATGTTCAAATCATTAGCGCCCCCTGTGAATACTGAAGAGATATAGCCAGCCTTCTACCGCTGTCCAACTTTTGGTCACAAGACAATAGTCATGTCCTAGCCATTCAACAGATCTATAACCAGGCGAATCAGATATTTTATAGCAAGGTCATGAAATTGGAATATGAGGGTCTTTTCACTTTTAAAGTCCTTCAGCAATATTAATTATTATCAGTCCCACAATCAAGAGAACCCAAGACCTTCTGCGTGTTTTGCTATGTAGGACAACAAACAGGATCACAGAGGTTGTCTCAGCACTCATCTTTTAACTCCAGTGTAAAAATCTACTCTAGCCCGAAGCTTATTGTTGAGCACTGAAATTTCACTGGGAGCATTGCTTTCCCCACTTCCCCTTCCCACAAAACTGTGAGCACAGTATCTCTAGGCTGCATCTCTTTGCCTGGTTTTATTTAGGAGTCCTAGTAACCATAAAATACTCCAGAGAGCACACCATGAGGGGGATAAGCACACTTCTTGGGCGGTTAAAGTTATCCAGTTTCTGGCCTTATTCCTCACACCTATTTAATAGATGCTTCCAACAATCAGCCAGCAGTGTGTGGTCATCTGATAAATGTATGATTTAAAATAATACAAATCTTGAATGATAGGATTGGGAAGACCTGATTTAGTTGTTGCTGACTATTTTAAGGCTTATGTTTTCTGCCTCCCATTTTTCTGTACCCTCTGGGCACCTGCAAATCTGATTTGCACCTACCAACCAGCCCTGTGCCCACCTAGATTCAACACAGAACTTCCACAAAATACTTCCTTTTAAACTAGAGAGCTCTTTAAAAAAAGAAAAGAAAATCCAATCTTGATTTAAAATGACTAGTGATGGAGAATCTACTATCGTCCTTGGTAAATTGCTCTAATGGTTAATTACCTTCATTGTTAGAAATTTACACACTATTTCCAGTGTGACTTCAAGATGCAAGGAAGCAAGGACAAGATTCCTCACTTAATTAAAGGTGCAGACTGACGCTGGTTAAAATCCATATGTTTTAAAAACACCACCAAGTGTTAACCTCTAGCTATGTGATGTTTTGAATGGTGCTCACATGGTACAAAAAAGATAACTGTTGGTTTTGTTTCCTCTGACACCTCTGAACCAAACTGTGAAATCCATTGGTCTGGCAATCTACATCTTGGATTGCAACCTTCATTGTGACCATTTCACAGAGTAACTTGATTTTGGAACAGAGTATTATTTTTTATTAGGAGCTTTGCACCTATCTGAAAGTCTCCTGCTGAGAGCCAGAGAACAATCTAGGGCCACCCACTTTGACTGTCTCAACTACCAGACCATTGGGACAGTGAACCCTCTTCAGATAAGCCTGTCTGGAAGAAGGGGCTGGAATTTTGCAGCTGGAGAACCTGGGCAAAACAGGAAATTTTTGAAGTATTTTGAAAGGTTTTGTTTGAGCAAGGAGGACATCCACTGTTACACAGCAGAACACAGAGAGGAGGGACTTTGCCTGGCCTGAAAGACTGACCAGACCCAGACTCAAGAGTGAGTGCAGACTCAAGGGGAAAGGGCATCTCAGGACTGTGATATTTTGAAAAGATCTGCAAGTCTCTGGTGCTTTCTTAAGAGTAAAAGTGTCTGTGGTTAAGAAATTGCTTAGCTGAGTCATTCTTCTTTGCTTGCCTGCCATACAGTCCTTGAAAGTTTTAATTGAGACTCTCAGAGTTCCCAAAATGAGGAGGAGCTATGAGACAGCACATAAAAGCAGTTGAGGCACTAGTTTTGGGGATTAAGACAGACAGGCTGTAGAGACCCACATCCCAAGGAAGGGTGGCAGACACAGGGTCTGCACCTGGGAGCACAGCTTGGAGTTCGGAGTTAGAGATCATGACCTGGCTCTACCCAGACCCAGGTTAGGCTTAGAAGTATGCGTGGTACAGTGGGTTAGTCCATTCACTACAGGCTGGTGTCCATACATAGCAGGAGGAAATCGGGCCATGCTATGACAACCTTTATCAATACACTAAAGCCACTCAAGAAGAAATTTTCACTTCATAGCTCATTTACATAATGGGTAGACCTCAGAATAAAATTGCTTTACTAGAACAGTCAAGAGAAAGACCCTGCATTTGTAGAAACTGAGCCTTGTGGGCTGTTTTGACCTTCCAGATGCTCTCCAAAGGCAGCCATATGTGACAAAACAAGGCAGTCAGACTACTCCTGGATTCTATGGAATGTGAAATCTACTGCAGACTAGTGGCATTTCCATGGGCTGTCCATAAACTAGAGCCTTAAATCCTACCCACAGTCTGTCACAGATGGTACAGCTGCAGCAGATTGTAATATAGCTGCAGACTGTAATATAGCTGAATATAAGACGGGACTGTTCACCAAAACAATGATGCAACTGAGTACTCTAGAAAGTAGGAATTCCTCATGAATTACTATTAACTTTACCTAATGTTCTCACTAGTTCTTAGCATGAGAGTCTGTGTGGAGGAGCACGTAGTCAAGATTAGCTTGGAAACTTTGATTCATGGATTATTGGATCCATGGACACACTGTAAACATATACTAACATTATGCACCAGGAAAAAAGGCCATCTGCGTCTATTTCATTTTGATCTCATCGAGTGCATACCTTCTTGACTATAATTCTTGCTCTTATTTGTAGCTGTCCAATGCATTAAACAAACTTTTTGTATGCAAGTGTCTCCTGATCTCCCTTATAGGCTAGCCTTTTCTTACCTTCAGTTCATACCTCTTTATATTTTAGCCTGTCATCATTTGACCACTGTCCTATAGCTTACAGTTACTTAATCGCAATCCTCCTGGCCTTTTTGAAAGCTCATTTCATATTAAAATTAGTATTTATCCAAAGTCCTACTCTGTTTGCCTCATTTTATTCAAGTTTCTCTAAATGCAACTGTGTCCTTCCTCCATGACACTAACTGTACAGTTTCATGTCATCTGCCAATGTGAATCCAGTGTCTTATTACATTTTCCATATTATCAATAGAGTATGGAGCTTAACAGCAATGCCTTTGGCCATTTATATATTTCCCCCTCAATCCGTATTGATTTATCACTGCTCACTGACCTCAACCTCCCAAGCCAATATTTTATTCAACTGAAATTTCCATGATCAGTAACTTACTCATTAATGTTTCATGTTAGCATTTTTTGGTGTGATGATGTATCAAAAGCCTTCATGATGGCCAGTGCCAAATAGATTATGCCTATGGCTTCACCTCTCTCAATTCTCATTGACACCTCCTGGGAGAAGTTGATGAAATTTGTTAGGCATGATTTCCCTTACCCAAATCCATGCTGACTGCACTTGATTATTCTGTATCTGTACAAGAGCATTCTCATCTTTTATCCTTAATCACTGTTCTTAGACACACTAAATGGAGATATATTTCAGGTCTCTGGGTTCTTGCTTTTCCCTGTGATCCCATCTTTAAAGTAACAGATCACATTATTTTTTCTCCAAGTCATATGCATCTGTTACAAGTAAAGAGGCAAATCTCAGGTTCTAGCTGTGATTTATCCTGAATGGTGTACATTTGCTTCTGAAGGATCCTTAAACTTCTGACTTACAGATATAATACAGTAACCCACTACTTTAATCCCTTGGTTATCACATCTATAATAATTCATTTGACAGAAAACTTCCAAAGAGGATTCTAGACACTAACCTCCCCTCATAGTGAGGCAGCTTCTGACCCTCCTGTTGCTCTGGCCTACAGTATATCAGGGCATATTGTGGGTACAACAGAGGACTAGAGAACAGCTGGAGCAGTACTTCAGTCAGGAGATTCCCCAACCTCTCAGAGGCCATCACTAGATAGTGTAGGTCAGAGTAGACATGGTTCCTTTTATCTCAGGGCTGCTCTAACTTACCCTTGTGATCCACAGCAGCCCTAGAGATAAAGGGAATACAAAAGACGGCATGCAGACACTACCCGTTGCCAGCTTGAACCTAAAATTTTAGTCAGTTCTGACAAAGCTTTTTCTAGTATGAAGTCTTCTTTTAGACAGAGACTAAAATGGTAAAACAGTGCCCTGTTGGATAGCAAATTACTTTAAACACAAACACATCCCACAGTGAACACACAGTTCATCTTCTAATTAAGTTACTGGAATGGCAAGTAACATTGAGCTCTAAGGACATTATGGCTTTTAGGGCTTGGGTAGACAGACAGTTATTGAAGTGATTCAATTGCCTCAAAAGCCTGAGGATTAGTTCTGTTTGTTTCTCTATCTGATGGGCTGTCTGACAGAGATTTGAGATGCTTGTATTTTTTAGCAATCATATTTGAAAGCCATCTTAAGAAAAAGGTGTGTGTATTATAATTGATGTACCTGCTTCCACACAGGAGATATTTATGGAATTCTGCATTTCTGCCCACAATAAGATGTATGAGTTGTGGAGAAAGTGAGGAACCAACCGTATTCAAAGAAAGACCTGTACTCTTTTGGCTTTACACGAATTCCATCTAATTTCACTGCAGTGAAAAAACACAAAAATGGCTCTTCCTCACCATAAATAATCTTTTTTGTCCAAAGGAAAAGATGACAGCAAGCACAGACCCAAAGAAATAATGAAAGAAATAAATTAGGCCTCTGGAATGCCTTCACTTATGTGTGCTTGTGTATTTAACCACATTCCAACTGCCAAACCAAAAATGCATTCAGCACCCTCAAAGTTTCATTTGACACATTCTGGGCTGGGTGAAACTGAACTAAAACAAACATTTAGCCAAAAGGACTGTCAATTCACTGAAATCAATGAAAAGGTATCCATTGACTTCAATAGATTTTATATCAGGCCCAACGTGCCTGGAGAACAAACCTGGGTGCCTCTTGCAGGGCAGTCAAAAAATGTGTACAAGGAGCAGTAAGGGTTAATTTGATATGGCCAAGAGTTACAATACTTTGGAGGTCAACTGGAATGAAAACATGTTTTTAATCTTCTTATCTACTTATGAACCACTGCTTTTCTGTAGTCATTACAGAGTTAGAGAGATTTTCACATAGCAAGCTGGCATGTTTATCATACACTGACCTAAATAACCCTCCCCTAGTTTTGTGGATTCTAGAAGAAAGGCAGATGTGGATCTATTGACCATTATTCATGTTGACCACATTTCTGTCTCAGGGAACAGTAACTAGATGGAGAGCCCTCTCGTCACCAACACATTTTCTCTTTTGGGGTCCCTGTCTAAAGGACAATTCAAGTTGATGTCCTACAAATTCCCCTGTCTTATTCCAAGGACTAATCACAGAAAAAGGATGAATGTGTGACCAAGTTTCCTGTGCTCAGGAAATTGACCCATTTGGGGCATAACCCTTAAAACCAACATATGATCCCTTCTAAGAGTTCCAGTGAAAAGGGAAATCTCTGCCAATCTTAGGCAGGGATTAATCCCCTCCTGATCCCAAATTTGGGTTTCATCACCCTTCCATCTTCTAGGTGCCTATGGACCTAGCACTTCTCCTCCATCTGCAAGAATGTTTCTGATTCCCAAACACAGTCAATCCGCCCAGAAAGGTGACTATTCAGTGAGCCACCATTACCACCCAGCGGTGCCTGTGACCACCCCGCCCCGCCCCACCCCAGCTCTGTTGGTCCTTGGTGAGAAACACTCTCTGGTTCACACTGTGCCTTGGTTTCCTAAGTCACATACTGTCCATGTGCCTCTAGGTTGGCCTGCTGTAGTAGAATTGTTCATGTAGGGTGAGATTTTCAAAAGGTTGAAAGAAAGTCAATGGAAAATAAATATTTAATTCTCTTAAGCACATTTGAAAACCCCAGCCACAGTTCTCAGCAGCATCCAGACTAGAGGAAGTTGCATCTTCACTCGGGTCACAATGTAGAGTATAAACTTGTATAGGTTTATAATTTTGTTGTAGCACAAACCTCTCACCCCTTTCTGTTCTGGGGACTAAAGAGGACTCAATTTATGCATCATCATGATACAGAATACTAGTAAATCAAATAAATCTGTATTTGTAACTATGTGTTGATATAGATAGAAATATTTGCTCAAATGGCATGACAGGATTAAAAAAAAATAGGAAGCCACATGCCTAGAAGAGGAATAATTGTCCATATGAACTAGAATTCAAGCTGGATCCATCATTCATGTCAAATAGATTTTTTTTCTTTTAAAAACCTGGAAAGGCATATTATTAGTCATATTACAGGAGAAACTGCAAAGTCCAGACAGTGTGAAGTGCATATCACAACAGAGCACTAACCACATAATAAGAATGCCTCTGCCCTAGAGAGCTTCCAATCTAAGTAGATAAGGATAGGAGAAAAAGTATGATCCCCATTTTAACTGAGGCACAGAGAGAAAGTAACTTGCCTGAAGTCACATGAGTAATCTACGGCAGTAGCAGGGATTAACCCAGGTTCCATCCCCTGCTCTGTCCTGCCCTGCCGAGTCCCACCCTAATGCCTATGCCATAAAAACCTTAGCTATGCAAATCCTGCCCTCGTATCATTCACAGCCTTTGTTTTCCTAAATGGAAATGAGACACCAGAAAAGGCATTCTTGAGCTCCAAGGATCAAACTCTTATTTAGGATTCATGCCAAACAGCGGTTCCCAAGCTTTGGGCTCAAAGGCCACAGATACCATTTTCAAAACCCTGAAAGCCCACCAATCTCCACACACACATTGCAGCCTGGTGGATGCTGTTCAGCAAGGAGATTTCCTCCCTTCTTATTGATCTCCCTTCTCCCTGGCTATAGCAGAGAAACCTCATGCGTCCTGTAGCCTGGTGCACTGCACCCGAGTCCCTGGGAAGGGGCTCCCTTCCGCAGTCAGGAGGATGGGAGATCACTGCTCCCCTCCTTCTGGCTCCAGCAAGGACCCCAGCACCAAGGGACCCAGGCAGAGCACTTTGCTTTCTGCTGGAGCTGGGGAGCGGAGTGCTGATCTCCCTCTAGCTGCAGCAGGGATGCCAGCGCTTATGGACCCAGGCAAAGTGCTTTGCCATGCTCTCTGCTACAGCCAGGGGAGGGGAGCACTGATCTTCCATCTTCATGGCTGCAGGAAGGAGCCTGCACCAGTCTTTTAGCCCCACAGTAATGTACTGCACCTGGGTCCTTAGCCAGCAGTTCCCTTCTGCAACCGCTTTCGGCCTGGGGGGCCACAGATTGGGAACCACTGATGCTAAACTTTCATAGCTATGGAAGAGAAGTGAAGAAAGACAAGAAGCAGACCAGAACTCACCATCTGATTCTGAGGCCGCTCTGAAGATCAAGTAGCTGCTGGGAAGAGGCTGAGTGATGGAGCCAACGTTTTCTCCCTTTGGACCCTAGAGTCGCACACAAACAACAAAAAGGTAAGCCAAGAAGGAGGCTGTAACCGCTCTGTGAATTTCCCCCCCTTACATGGGCTTAGTGTATTTGTGAGGTGGAAGAAGAGGAACAGATGGAGTAATTTAGAGAGATCCATTAGTAACCAGGATATTCCAGCCACAGCTCCGAGGTAGTGATAAGATGTTGGCACAAGTCTGGCTCAGCCCAAAGACTGGCTTACTGTCAGTACCACTAGAAACATAGGCACATACCCCCAGAACTGAAGAGACTTTGCTCCTTTAGCTTGTGAACAAACAACAGAGAGAAACGGAAGAGAGAAACATGCAATTACTGGGCCTCTTACACAAGACCTTTCAGCACAGTGGTCACTATTGAAATACCAGTGGCCAAAAGCCTCAGCTTTCTCAGTTATTGCAAGAACAGCAGGTGGCCCTCACACTTCAGATGGTGGCATCAGCATTCCCAACAGGCTGGTGCCATGTAAGCCAGCCTCCTCTTCAATTATTTACTCAGTCCTGCTAATGCCTGTAAACCGCTTCCAGCCTTGCCTCTTTCCCTGGCTGGCTACTGAGTGACAGCCTTCCATCTCTTTATGCCAATGTTAGAGGTGGATAAACAAGGAAGTCAGGGGATTAGAGTGGCCCAGTGCACTGGCTTCATCTGGCTCACATGGAGGATACATTCTGGGACATTTCAATGGAAGTTTTATGGAAAGGCCACAACTGAAGTTAACAGAGATGCTCCTGTGTTGCGAACACCCCTTGGGAATGAAGAAATGGTGCTTTAAAAGCTGACCTTGGAGACGGACTAAGGTGTCACTATAATTAGGTGTTTTATGGTGCAGCCTCTTTCCCTTTGCCCCACATCTCTCTCTCTCTCTCTCTCCCCTCTCCCTCCCCCAGGTTCTAAGCAGAAAATTATTTCAGAGACACAGTGGAGTGTTTTTTGTTTTTTACATTGCCATAAATTTGCATCCAGTGGGCAGACTCACAGACTTTAAGGTCAGAAGGGACCAATATGATCATCCGGTCTGACCTCTTGCACAAAGCAAGCCCCCGAACCTCACCCACCCACTCCTGCAAAAGACCTATAGCTTATGGCGGAGTTATTGAATTCCTGAAATCATTGTTTAACGGCTCCAAGGTACAAAGAATGCATCAGTAATATGAATGTACACTACTGGACACATTCTCTCTCTCTGACCCAATTTAAAATATCTGGGATTTTCAGGCTCCACAGAGGATTCATTTACAGCCTCTCTCTGCCTGGGAAAATACAGGTTCTTATTACTCATCAAAACAGGGAGAGCCAAAGTAAACATTCCTCCCCTCCCCTCTTTCATGAGGTACTTGAGATTTAGAAACCGAAAAACCATGTGTACGGAGATTAAATATGTAGGACCAGCAAATCTGGGATTTGATCAGTGATCCACAGCACAGCAGCTCAAGATATCTCTATTGACGTTAATGCAATCAGGCAGCATTCTCTGTGGCATTTTTCCTTTCAGGAGCTTTCAGCTGAATGGAACTTTGAAGAACTGTTGATAAAATCCTAGCACAGCTTTTCAATGCAAAGACTGAATTGTGCCTTACTGGGGCAATCCCCATGAACAGATGATGGAGATCCAGGGTCCTGACATTTAAAATCATGGAGCATCATTTCAAGGGTAAGTCCAGTTTCCTATCTGTAAAACAGGGATAACGAGCCTTCCTTTCTCCCACACTTTCTCTGTCTTGCCTATTTAGACTGTAAGCATATCAGGGCAACGACTGCCTCTTACCATTAATGTACAATGCCTAGCACAATGGATTCCCAATCTCAGCTGCAGCCTCTAGAGCAGGGGTGTCCAACCTTTTAGCATGAGGGGCCACATTACAATTTTTCCCCCTACTGGGGGGTCAGTGAGCAAATTTCAGCTGGGGGAAGGGAGAGTGGTGCTGCTGTGCCCGTCTGGCTGGCTCAGGACTGCAGGGGAGGGGGGATATAAGTGCCAACATTTTATTTTTATTGGTGGGTATTGGTGGGGTGGGGAGTTTTGGAGGAGGGGCAGAACAAGTAACTGGTCACATGACTCATCTCCCCCTTGCCCATGGCTCCCATGCTTACCCCACTCCCTGCCCCACTTACAAGGTTGAGCGGGGTGGTTCTGTCCTCCTCCCGCTGTGCCCCACTGCCCATTTGGCTACTCCCCTTGGCAGCTGGGCAAGTAGATGGGAATCCACTTCTAACCCTGGTCCCTCCTGCCTCCAGGGGCTTGGCTTGGGCAAGTGGCTTCCCTCTCCCTGCCCCAGGCTGGCTGTTGGACCAGTACCCAAATGAACTGGTCTGGAAAGGGGGAGGAAAGAGAGAAGGAAGGAAGTGAGAGCTCTGGTACACAAGGCTCTTGCCCCCAGCAGCCAGCCTGGATGGAGAGGAAAGGCTGTTTCCCCCAGCCAGGCTTTCACAGGCAGCTACTGTGCTGCACAAAGCTGCATCCCAGCCAACTGGGGTTGCTCCAGGGTGCAGGCCCCAGGGGTGTGAGACCGGCCTGCGTTCCTGCCAGGCTTGGCCAGCATGTGAGGGGGCAAGTTAGCCACCCAAGGGAAGGGGAGCTGCACAGGCTGCATAGCATGCAGCAGCATCCCCTCCCAGCCAGAAGTGGCTTGTCTCTCACATCCACCTCTGCACCAGAATCCTGGAGGCAGTCCATGGGGCTGGAGTGGAGGGAAGAGGAGGGGCTGCTGCTGCATCCGGCAGGCCAGAGAGCAGCCTTTGGCAAGCTGCATTCTGACCCCTGGGCCTGGGTTGGACAACCCAAGTCTAGATGTTACTGTAATACAATTAACAGAAGTAAGTCTTTGGGGTCACCCTCTGGGTTGTTCCCATTTTCAGAGCATTCTGAAAAGGACATGTTTGGGGCTCTAAAAAGGGACTGGATTTACATTGCTCTATCAGATACCCAGATGAAACTTCTAGACGTCAGAAGAACCATGTTAAGTAAAAATAAAATAAAAAAAAAAAAAAGTGAGTTGATGCACACATGGAAACTACAGCCATTCAGTTCTCATTTTAATTTTGTTCTTATCACAAGAGAGGGGCAATAAAATACTATAAACGAATCATTCACATGGATGAAAATGAGCAAAAAGTATATGACAATATCCAGAAGGGTACCCATGTTAGTCTGGGTACAGCAAAAACAACGAGAGTCCGGTGGCACCTTAAAGACCAACAAATTTCTTCGGGCGTAACACTTTCGTAGGCTCCATGAAAGCTATGCCCGAAGAAATCTGTTAGTCTTTAAGGTGCCACTGGGCTCTCGCTGTTTTTAAAAAATATTTAGGCTGGATATTAGGGAAGTGTGCTTAGCAGCATGATCTAAATGAGATAAGCAGATTGCAAAACAGTTTTCCAATGGAAGTAATAGATCCTGCATCACTTTAGTTACTTAAAAAAATAAAACTAAGAGCTGGGGGGGATGTGCAAAACAATGGGTGCGTTTGTTATTTCAGTTTCACTGGCACCTACTACATTGGATTACCTGCTGCCATTGATAGGTGCCGGAGTAACAAGTAGAGCAAATATTCCCACACTGTGTAGTTCATCCAATTAAGGTAACACAAATTTTAAAAAATTCTAAAGTGTTTCAGTACATTAGGATGGTCCAATACATTACTAGAAGTCTAACCATGTGACAGCTATACAGTGCTCTCTGTATACATCCCCCAAATAATCACCATATTGGCATTATCTGCCATGGACCCAAACTACAGTCCCACTATAAAAGGAGTTTAAAGATATTGCCAAGGTAATGTGAGGAAGCTGTCCCTGTAACCACCTGTACTGTTGAGAGACAACTTAAAATCTCACTGCTATTTATTGAGCACCTTCAAAAACAATGAAAAAATATGCCTGACCTGTTCTCATTATGAAGCAGGAATGATCACATCACAGAGTAAAAGAAGTTCCCTTTAGAGAAGCCATTTAAAGTACAATAAGGTGGGCCATGTAAAATAAAGTGAATTCTCTACCCTGGCAAATTATTCAAATTAATACTGTGGAAGCTAGTTTATTTTTAATTAAAAAAAAAAAAGTTACGCAAATGAGTTAGTGTGCTTAAAAGTATGGTTACACAAACCTTTAGAAGGAATATGCCCTAATACTATCACTAAATTAAGTTCTCTTTCACCCTAACTAACTGACAGACACCTAAGAGTTGAGATTCTGTTTTAGCTCAAATTAAATTACTGCCCATTAAATGGAGCCGATGAATACAACTGTAAATGGTAGTCTGGACAACCCCACAAACATCTGTTGTAGGCTTATGGTTGAGCCCAGAGGTAAACCACAAGTGTGTGTATCTTTGAACAAATATTTGCAGCATCCAGACTAGCATTTACGACTGTGTTAAGGGGCAATCTGTTAACATGAGTTAAAACCAGACCACAAATTCTAGTCTAGACAAACCCCAAGTTTCAGGATCTATTATTCTGTTTTAATTGGCTGTGGGAATTCTTCTCCACATCTCAAATCCAAGATTATATGTAATAATTTTAACCTGTGCTGAAGCATAGAACCATTTATAATTCATAAGTAGGCTCTCTTTGCACTTTTAGACAAAACCAATTCACACTAGTAAAATGTTCCACCAGTTGCCTTAAAAATAGGCAGTGAAGTAACATAAAATAGAACAGTATTTCTGGCAGCTTCTGCATTGGTCTGGTGTCAGACTGCAAACAGCTCTTTTGACATCAATCAGTTCATTATTAGAGGAGGCCTTTTGATGCTTTTTTTGGAGTTCAGCCTGTGGCCCAAAATGGCTGTCTAAGGCCTTGTCTATACTGAGAAAACTGTGTCGATCCACAGGATCAATTGAGCAGCCAGTGTAGATCCACTTAATTGATCCCGAAAGTGTTCTCTGTTTGACGCAGTTACTTCACCCTCCCACGTGGAGTAACACCGTGCCGGTTGATGCAGCCCAGTCAAGACAGTGAGGTAAGTAGAAGTAAGTAAGTTGATGAGAGGTACACAATCTGCAGCACGCAGATTGCATATCTCCCATTGATTTACCCCTGTATTGTAGACTAGGCCAAAGACACCAATCCAACCTGGAGGTTTCTTAACACACTGTTCAAAGGCAGCATTCTTAATATTTAACTCAAGATAATCAGATGAACTACTTTGACTTTAAAACCCAAATATCTCATGATTTTCATGTTTTCTAGAACAGTGGTCAGGAAAATCCTTCCCCTCTAATATTTTTTTTGTATACATATATATGTATATTATATAGCTCCTTCCTTTTGAGTCAGTCATACTGAAGTAAAAAGCATTCTGACACCACAGATTACTTCCAATTTCAAAATATGACTACTTTCTAATTGCTCATCTGGACTGCACTCAGATGAATTCAGATGACCTCTGTCAGCTCACAATGAATTGTTGTGGTGATGGACAGCAAATGAATGGTGGCTTTCTTTGAATATGAAATCAGACAAACAAACTTGAAAACTCAACAAAACTGGATTGATAGGTGAACTATAATGCCTCATACATCAGGGGTTCTCAAATTTCTTTTGCTGGGACCCCTTTTGAAAAAATGTCAGGCTGTGATGACCTTCTCTTCCCCAAAATAGGACGACTCTCCACATGCCATTACCAGCAAGTGCAGGAGCTGACAGCTCCTGACCCCTTGCCATAATAACCTTGTAACGCCCAGTTTGAGAACCCCCATCATACACCTTTGGGACAAGAAAAGCACCATGGCAGACCCTGAGGTTAGGCTAAAAACCTTGAAAGAATACAATCTTACTCTTTGCTGCTGAGGTCCATTTAATTTTTCTCACTAGTTGGATTCATATACCTTTCACCCAGTTTTAGTAGAATAATTCCATTGACGTCATAGGGACTACCCATGAAATTCAGCCTTACTCACATTGAATTGTGTAATCAGAATCCGGCCTCAGACGTTTGCTATCCCATTTTTGTCAGACCTTTTGGTGCCAGAGTAATGAATGCCATCAGCCCTGGCACATGAATCCTTCCAGGCAGCTCTGTTACGTTGGCCTCCTTACAGGAATTCTGTAATCAGCAATGCCGTGCCACTGGACTCTGTTGTCTTGTTTAGACTGGTAATATTTCTTAGAGAATTTATAGCTGTAGTAACTCTGCACAGATACTATTTTTAATAGCGGGACAGAGCAAAGTGCTTTTTCTTCAGGGCATCAGACAGCCTCTCCCGCTGCAGTAGGGGCCTATTTCTTAATCAAAGCTAATGGCAAATGCTCTGTCATTCAATCAGAGAAAGAAACAAACTTCTTTAAAACTTTGGGTGAGTTATTGATATAATAAGATTCCAGGAATGTCATTCGGGTGCCTAAAATGTCTGTGCAGTCAGTGGGAAGTGATGGAAACAGCTACAAGCATGGTTGAGAGCTCTTTTTGTTCAGAATATCACTAAGTCGAATCAATGAGTTTTGTGGTCTGCCCTTGTCCAATTTTTAAAAGATCAGAGTTTGACTTAATGAATTATACTTGTGTGGTATACAGCTACAGAATGCATCTATGCCAACTCCAGAGTTCTAGATCTAGACCATTAAGATAACACAGATAACTCAATCATCACCCTTCCTCTACAGTTAAATTGCATACAACAATTTCACCATTATACAAGGGAGACTGGCACAGTTGGCAGATTACTTGGCCCAATCGACACTCACATAAAAAAAACAAGCCTCCCAGCATAAATCCCCTTGCACCACAAATCAAACAGCCACCCCAAACACACAGATCCCCTCATCCCAGCCCCACATAATGAACCCCAACTCCACTTTGAAGCCTAGAATATCTGCTGAGTCAGCCTGAAGGGACAGGAACAGTGACGCACGTGCTTGAGAGCTCTTCTTCTTTAGAGTATCAGCAGGCTCAGTTATCACTGGTATTTCTAGTCTGTTACTTTCCAGTTTTAAGTTCTCAGCCATTTTGGCTCTCTACCTCCCCATAACTTTGTAAATTATATCTAAGTGACAGCACAGGCTTTCAAACATATACACTGCAGGATCTGTATCCTTCAGGTGGGTGGAATCAATTATTGGTATCACAGCAACACTGAGAAGCCCCAGCTGAAATCAGGATTCTGCTGTGCAAAGCACTGTACAAGTAGAAAGAGTCTCAGTCCCAAAGAGCTTACAGTTTCAATAGACAAGTCTGACAAAGGGTGGGAGAAAGGAACTAGTGTTAACCCCCATTTTACAGGTGGGGAACTGAGGCACAGGGATCAAGGTCACGCAAAAAGAAGTTTGTGGAAGGGTTTGAACACAGATCTCCTAAAGCCCAGTCCAGTGCCATAACCATGAGGCCAGACTTCTGATTCATTGGACACTGGAGCTGAAAAAGACTGATCAGATTATTTATTCCACCTTGCTTTGCCAGGGCAGATTGTCCTTCATCCTGCACTGTACAGCACCTTGCTCCGTTTAATTTCAGAAGTGCTAGGTAGCCCTCCCACATTCAGCAGACTATTCTATATACAGTAAACACATCTGACTAGAGGAGCTTTCCCTCGAAATCAGATAATCTTTTTCCTTTCTTTAATTCGTCATGTATCTATGCACTATGAATAATACTTACACAGTCCACTTCAATGGCTCCACATTCTGGTACTGAGACCAAATTTAATCGGGTCTTTAAGCTGCCTTAAATTATTTATCTTTTTACTAGGAAGAGACAAATCCATCTGTGCAGCCTGCTAAGAATCCTGCTTCCTCTCCTGAGCACATCTCTTCCTACCTCAGAGAATTTGAGGGAATGGGGGTGTTCAGCTCCGCATGATTGTTACCTTCACAGCCCAGATGGACTGATCCAAGGGGTGGAAAAGCTTAAAACAGAAGCCATCCTTTTTGGAGGGTCTCTCAATCAGCTCACAGGAATGGAGCAGGATGGTGCCCACCCACTGACCGATCTTTGGTGTTTTATAAATCAGCAGCACTCCTGGTTTCAGAACACACCACAGTTTGGTCCAGCTTTTCAGAGTCCCACGGATCTGGGAGGGGGAAATAAATAGACAGTTTGGAATTTTTATTTTTATCCTTAAATAAACTATTTTAATCCAGTGAAATGTTTTCAGCATGTGCCTCTCTCAAAGCCCAATTTTTACTCCTTTACTTATGCCATCTAGCACCTTACTCCTTTAGTAGTCTCATCAACTTCAGTAGGTGTATTCATGAGGAAGGTATTATTTTGTGAGACAGGACATCAGAATCTAGCCCTTACCATTTTGTCATTTCACAGCCCCACTTTATCACATGCACACATGTTTTTTTAGTTGTTGGTCACATGAGAACAATTTGGTGATAATTCTGGTGGACATTCTAGTTAGGACAGCAAGTATTTAAAATGTTATGCTTAGGTTAAATGGCCTTAGAAGTCACTTGAATTGTGGTTCTCTGCCGTGGACCATTATTAAGTTTAATCAAATTTCCCCATTTTCTAAAGCACCCCTTCTGACTGGCTTACTTTTCTGTCAAGCTCTCTCTCACAAGCAAGACATTAAATCTGATAGCGTACATTGCAGGTCAACAAACTCGGCTTAGTGCTTTTGAGGGCAGAGGAGTGTCCCAGTAAAGTCAGATTTAGCTCTTCTTGCTCATCAAACACAATTGGGCTGAATCTCAGTGTGCAACTCTTTTGTTGGTGTTGCTGCTGTGATAACACATAATAAATGGTTTATCACCGAAAGAGCCACAGTTTGCAGCATTGTTGTAGCCGTGTTGGTCCCAAGATACTAGACAGACAAGGTTGGCAAGAGAATATCTTTTGTTTGAGAGAAGTTGTTCCAATAAAAGATACTACCTCACCCACCTTGTCTCTTTACCTACAATGACAGGAATGAGTGTGCGGAACCATATGTCCCTATGGTAAATCAGCAAAGCTATGCAAACATGGACGTGTTTGCTAGTCTTTCCCATCCACATCCCACAATGTCAAAATGAATCAAATATTTACTCTGTGGTGTAGCAGTTTCAGGGCTCACTGATGTATGGATATTGACAATTTATCTTTGGACAAGGAGAAATGACATTCATCCACTGGGGCAATAAAGTTTGTTCTGTATCAAAATAAAAATCTAACGTTGAACTGCGACAAACTTCAAAAGGAATATGGTACAAGCCTGCTTCCAGGCAAGTGGTATATCTATTCCTTCTGAAGTGAGCTAAGAAACAGTATTTATTTGCAAGGAGAAAGGGTGGAGAAAGACCTGCAAGACTTTCCAAGGTGGCTGCCTAGACCTGGTCCCCAATTTCTCACTGCCCCTGGTTCTCACTTTCACTTCTCATATGGCTCTTACAGCATTGGTAGCATACAGATTCAAAATATGGAAGTACTAGGAAGGTTAAGCAGGATATTCCCTAAACACTGATTTTGCAGCAGATATTGAGGGGCGGGCTTTCCCTCATACTTCCCCTCACCCACCCCCACAAAAAAAAAAAGCCAGAAAGAGGTAAGCACCAGAGTACATGATAATCTCCAAGGAAGAAGCCTAGGATGCAAGAATGAGAGGGGAAAAATGCTGAGACTTCACTCTCAGATACCATTTACTCCAACTTCAGCTCCACTGAGCTCGTAAAATGGCTTTACAGATACTGTTAGAAGTAGCAGAAGGAGCCGTGTATATTTTCCTTGACCTTCTAGTCTGGGAGGTAAATGAAGTTTTCCCTCCAACTCCCAATGGGGGAAGGAGACAGGTACTGGAGGAACCTGTTAACAACGGAAGGCAACCATTTTGGGAAGAAGCTTAGAGGAAGAAACAGTGAGGATCTCAGCAGCACCGTAGGGACCAAATGAGAAAACATCACACTCTAGCTTTTTGGTAAAGTAACACCTAGGAATCTAGGACCAGAGGGGGGGAAATTAAATATACAGTAATGGAGGGGGGGATTACAAGAACCAGTTCTGTACTGAAGAGAGTTGGCTTCTATACTTTGGCCAAAAACCAAAAAATTATGGGAGGCAGGATGCAAATAAGTGTTCAATTAAGTCTGGGTTGTGTTATGTGAGCCACTGGGCACAGCTGGGCCACAATGGCCAAAGCAGGGAGTAGGAAATAACTTCAATATTCAGGTTGGAAGGAGTCTGATTGCAAGCATTTTAGTGCAACACAATGAGAACAACACTAGGAGAAACAAAAAACTTCCATACCTATAGTGGGCACTCACCTTGAACCCAAACCCCCTTATAGAGGAATATCAAAAAGGCAGAGAATGAGGGAAGATTAGCAAGAAGTGAATTCTGAATCCAACCCTTTAACATGGGTGGAGAGAGAATCCAAGAAATTCTGGCCTTACAGGTAAATCATAGAATCATAGAATAATAGGGTTGGAAGGGACCTCACGAGGTCATCTAGTCCAACCCCCTGCTAAAAAGCAGGACCACTCCCCCTAAATTATCCCAGCCAGGGTTTTGTCTATCCGAGCCTTAAAAATCTCCAAAGATGAAGATTCTACCACCTCCCTAGATAGCCCATTCCAATGCTTCACCACCCTCCTAGTGAGAAAGTTTTTCCTAATATCCAACCTTGACCTCCCCAGCTGTAATTTGAAACCATTGCTCCTTGTTCTGCCTCTAAGACATTAGATGTATGGAGCAGCAGAAAGGGCAGATTTGACTAAAATAGGATGTAGTCGGCTTGTTTCCAAGAGGATCCTGCCATTTCACTTACAGAAATCAGCAAGACCTTTCTGTCTGGCCTTCCCTTAAAGTTCTGGCTCCTTCTGTATGAGGACTAGAATGAAATCCAACACTAATTTTTGTTTAGCTAGAGGAATTCTCTTCTCCCTTGGTTCAATGCAATTCCAGTCTACAAGACAAACACTGGACATTTGATTTTCTTTTTTTATTGTTACAGTTCTGTACCTGTTTGGGAACAGAAGAACTCTTTTGGATTGAAAGAACTTCCAGAGAGGGTGTGATTACTTTTTAACTGACAACACAAGACACAACTAAGTGAAACAAGTACTTGAGAGAGGATCTGAAATATCTGTGTTCGAATTCGAGGGTTTTGACTGAGTGAGTGAAAGTGAGCAAGTCTTCTCCACTCACTCAAAGGATAATGCTATTGGTACTAATGCATAAAACCCAAAATGCTACAGGATTTGCTCACACATTTATGTATCCCTAGAGCCTCAGAAGTGATGTTTTGGGTTAGATACCTTCAGCCAGTCTGCCATAATAACCACACTGGGATCCTTTAGGGCGCTGAAGAGTTGTTTGGTGGCTCTTTTCTTCTCCTGTCTGTAATTCTTCTTTTGTACCTGTTTCAGAATGGAGAAAATAGCAGCTGTAAACTTGTTCATTCTGTAAACTGTTCTTATAAGAGGAGGAGGAGAAGGATGTATCTGGAATAGCAATGTATTCTGTAGATAGAAACCTCATGACACTTGGGTCCCATGAGGGTTCCCCGGAAATCAATAAAATTGTATGTTCTAGTGACAAAAGCATAAGGGAATATAGATAAAAGCCAGGACCTCAAATATCTTTGTTGCTAGTAAAATTCTATACAAGTTCTAGTTAATTTGTTATTGGTTTTTGTTTTTTTTTTTAAACTTTAGTGGTGTCAATTAAAAAAGTCACATATCTGCTGCATCCCTGCCTATAGAGTAACGAAAGCAGGCTAGGGAACCCCTGTGACAGCCTATGCAGAAGCAGACTGGAATTGAGGCGTATAATCCCACTTTCACCTAGACCAAATCTCCTGGAAAGCCATCCCTCCTGTGCACAAATTGAAACCTTTCAATCACACCAGAAAGGAACTTGGCCATTTGCTTTAAAATCAACATGCCAGGTGTTTCCTTCCTCAAAAGCACCAGCTGAACTATTGCTTTGAGATAGTGATGAGACTGAGCTAACTGGATGGCATTATTAACAACACACAGAGCATGCTCCAAGACCTAAAATGGATTACAATCCTTCTGTTGGTCAAAGGGCTCTGGAATGTAGAGACTACTCTTGGGATGTAAGGTGACTGTATTGTTTTATTCTAATTATGGCATATTAACAACGCCCCCATGCAAGACTGAATGCAGGAACAAACAGTTCTGAACTTGTAGCGACCAAAAGAGAGCGAGCAGCGTGATGGGTCATGGGAAAGAACACTCAAAAATAAAAGAAGTAATTTACAATAGGGGATTTCCCTCCCCCATTTTTTAGACTACCAATATTTTCCAAAAGGAAATAGCTTATTGTTTTATACATACCTTCAGTGTCTCCTTCTTAGTAAATTTGGGTGTGGGAGATACACACTCTTTATCAGACCCATTGCAAAGCTTATATTCAGTCTGAAAAAGAAGAGAGAGGAGGAATGTCTTAATGCTGAGATGTTTCATTAAATGCTTTAAATGAAAAGTTAATTACATTTTCCAGGAATCCACTGAAGGCAGACTGTAGATTTCAACAGCACAACATTAGACTGACTCAGGAAGGTAACATTTGCAGTGTAATCTGTGAATGTCCTTTTACACTTTCTTAGAAAACTCACTCCCCAAGAGTTTCTACAGAATTTCCTACTGCAAATTCCTATCTGTAAACAATCTCAGTGCTCTCACTCATGCTTTCAAAAACAGCTCGTCACTTCTTGGATCACCAGTTTTAGAACATCTGACACCCTGAAGTAAAAATTGGCATTTCCTGATGACCATCAATTTTGAACACCACATGTTTTCAATAGTCTGTGTGTTCAGTGTTTTCTAAGAGGAGACAGTACTCCCCCACTTCAAGTTAGAATTGTATGTACCTACTCCTCTCCACTCTCCATTGCAGGAACACGTTTCTCGCGACTACAGCTCATCACTTACACAGAGAAGCCATATTAGCAAAGAACTTGACATTTTATTGATTCTTTTCTTGTGATTTAACTAGTGGAAACAAGGAGAGATAGAATAATGTGATCAGCCAACTCCATCAACCACATGCAAGGGTCTGCAGACTACATTTTGGGAACTGCTACAGTAGCTGAAATGTAAGGGGCTTGACCTCATCTGTGAGTATTTGAAAATTAAATTCCTAACCAGTGACTACTTTCTACAGAGTATGGAAAATAAGTGCAACATCTGCAGTTTACAGTATAGGTAAGCACACTGTATAAGCTATTACAGGTTCTTCAATACTTGTTTCTGATATTCTTCCACTCAAGAAAGCCACACACAACAAAGACACCAAACAAATGATTCTTAAAGTAGTATTTACATACTGCTTGCCTATAAATGTTCTCACTTTGTTATCTCCAGTCCAGTTTCTTGCATACTCTATATTGCCTCCACACATGGGTCATTTTCTGGCAGACACAGGATTCACAACAAAAGATCAATCTGCACATAAGACCTACACTACATAGTTAGGAGGGCTCAACAACACCCTTCAGGGCTGTGAAAAATTTCACCCCCTGTATGATGTAAACTAGCCTATGCCCTACTGAAGACACCAGTAGGTCAATGGACTAATTGATCTAGCTACTGCCCCTTCAAGAGAAAGATTTATTACAATGACGGAAGGGGTCCTTCTATCACTGTCATGATAGCAAGTACCTATAGCATTTCTAGTTGTCTACAGGCACATCCTTCCAGGAAGAATTCTGCCCTTAGAGTCTTTGTTAGATTTTAGAGACTAATGTAGTAGTGTAGCTCTGAAATGTGTAACATAATTTTATGAAGGAACTTTTCTAAGTGCTAAAAGACTTTTTGGAAGAGAATTAGCTGGAATTCCAATATCAGTTTTTTAATGACCACAGAGAATACGCCTCTAAAAATTGTCAGAAGCATTTTATATATTGATTTTGCATCAGTCAGCATGGAAAATGCCATGTCCTTGAGAGACATTTCACTTTCTCCAGTGTTTGGCTCATATTGCAAGGAACTAGGTACAAAGAACACTCAACATGGTCTACACAAGAAAATTAGGTCAGCATAAGTACATTGCTCAGGGGTATGAAAAATCCAAACCCTTGAGGGGTATGGCTAAGCTGACTTCAGTCCTCATGTAAACAGTGCTAGATTGACAGAAGAATTCATCGATGGACATAGCTACTGCCTCTCAGTGAGATGCATTACCTAAAAGCAGACAGGATTAACCTTCCTATTGGCAAAGGCAGTGTCTACACCAGCGTCTCAAACTCATTTGCTCTGGGGGGCCAGATTTGACTTAAGTGTACTCCAGGTGGGCCGTACATTCCATAAATTGAAATACTAGGGCACTCTCGTAGCATCACAGAGCACTGTGTAGCACTCCATGATACCTCTCTCTCTCTCTCTCTCTAGGAGAGAGTGTGGTCCTGCAGGCCGCTAGAAGAGGTTTTTAACTACAGACAAGCTCTTACTGCACTCATTAGCAATAACAAACAAACAAAAAGTCACAGCTGTTAATCACGTCCTGGGAAATCCTCCTCAAATAGGTATTTCTGAATAAAAGATCACATTCTCTGTATCCTGTTAACTGGACATTACAGGCTAAACTCACCCCTGGCGTTAAGTGCACTGATATAAAATCAATTACACCGGAAATTAAATTTGGTCCAGTAACTGCAGCTAGCTTGCATGACTTTGCTTGGAGACAAATTCAGCAAAGCTATCAATATCCACCACAAATTATGTGATTATAGCCTTGAAATTTCTAGCACCAGGAATTGTTGCCATAGCAGACTGTTATTTTCATGATTCAACCAGGGCTGAACACTTACGCCCACAACATGAACCTGGTCGTAGTAACTGTCAGAGGTAAACTGAGCGGGGAGAGGTTTTAAAGGGCTAGCCAATAAAGTATCTTCAAATCCAGGATGTTTTAAGAAGCAGGAACAAGGTTTCTTTTTATTTCAAATGCCGTACTTTCATCTCAATGTCTGAGGGGTGGAGGTGGGGGCAATGCTTGTTGATGTTACCGTAATTTAAAAAAACAAAACCTGTGTTTAAAGAGAGAATTATGTGTTGCTCCAAGTGCTGGCTCAGAAACTTCAGGAGTTTGGTTAATATTTAAAGTACATACAACTAAATGCCCCTGAAATCATCATCCAAGGACCAGCCACAACTGACGGTCTATCAGAGGTGATTTTACGCTGCTCGTTAAGCTAAACTGGAATTTTGGGATACTTTAAGTGGTCTCAAGGCAGTAGGTTACTTGTTGGAAAAATTCTTTATTGGAGATTTCTTAAATAACCATGTGTTTTTACAAAATTTCACCGTAGACCTTTTTTTTTTTTTTTTTTTTTTTTTTTTTTTAAAGGGTTCATCCATTCCTCCAATGCTGTTATATATGCCACTGGCTGGATTTGCTTACTGTATATCCTGAACAGTAACATAGAATCACAGGACTGGAAGGAACCTCAAGAGATCTTCTAGTCCAGTCCACTGCACTCATGGCAGGACTAATTATTATCTAGACCATTGCTGGCAGGTGTTTGTCTCACATGCTCTTAAAAATGTCCAAAGATAGAGATTCTACAACCTTCTTAGGCAACTTATTTCAGTGCCTAACTACCCTGACTGCTAGAAAGCTTTTCCTAATGTCCAACCTAAATCATCCTTCCTTCAATTTAAGCCCCTTGCTTCTTGTCCTATCCTCAGAGGTTACAGAAAACAATTTTTCTCTCTGCCTTGAGATTTTTTCCCTCAATCTTCCTTCGTACATCATGTTTTCTAGATGTTTTTCCTTCTCTGGACTCTCCAATTTGTCCATATCTTTTCTGAACTGTGACACTCAGAAATGGACACAGTGCTCTAGCCAAGGCCTAATCAGCACTGAGTAGTGAGAAGGGAGTTCACACCAATTTAATGATTGGCAAGAACAAGGGCTAATCTCCTTTGCCTGTCACATGGTACATCCTCTCACATGCCACCTCGCTTTCCAGGCATAGGAAAAATCCTGATACAGCAATAGCTTAACATGTTAACATTTTCCAAACTGCTAGCTAAATAAGGAGATATGATTGCTCTCTATAAATACCAGGAAGGGGAAGGAGTTATTTGAGTTAAGCAGCAATGTGGAGACAGGAAAAATATGGATATAAACTGGTTATCCACAAGTTTAGGCTCAAAATTAGGCAAAGGTTTCTAATCAGAGGACTGAAGTTCCAGAACAACCTTCCAAGAGAAGTGGTGGGGAGGAGGGGAACAACTAACCAATCTTAACTGGCTTCAATACTGAGCTTGATAAGTCTATGGATGCGATAGTTTTATGGGACTGCCTACAATGGCACGTGGACCATCAGTAACTGGCAGTAACAAAAATTCACAGTGGCTGGAGATGGGATATCAGATGGGGAGGGCTCTGACTTACTACAAAGAATTCTCTCTCAGGTATCCAGCTAGTGAATCTTGTCCACATGCTCAGGGTCTAATGATGGATTGCCATATTTGAAGTCGAGAAGGAATTTTCTCTTGGGTCTGATTGGCAGAGACCCTGAGTTGTTTTTTTTTTTTCCCTTTCTGTGCAGCATGGGTCACGAGTGACTTGAAGATTTAAACTAGTGCAAGTGGTGAATTGTCTGTAACCTGAATCTTTAAATCATGATTTGAGGACTCCAGTAACTTAGACGTTAGGGCTCTATTTCAGGAGTGGGTGGGTGAAGGTTTCTGGTCTGCAACGTGCAGGAGGAGGTCAGACTAGGTGATCATGATGGTCCCTTCTGACCTTAAAGTCTATGAGTAAATGGCTAGGAGGACATAAAGCCTTAACATGTTATCTGTTCTTCAGGAGACTTCCTATCCTACAAGGTGATGGTCATTGAACAGCACTGAGTTCTGGAAAAGAAAACAAGAAAAAGAAAAAACAAAAGAAAAACAAAACAGTGCACTCTTTAGGAAGGATGGAATTTTAAGACTCCAGAATTATATACAGTAGCTCTATACACCTGCAATTTCTAAAGCTGTTGAGGAACAATGCACATTTCGCTTAACATTTCACTTCTTAAATAGTCTAAAATGTTTTGATTTCTTATTTATACATGAATCTGTCTTAATAGCTTTGATTTAATTCTTTATTTTTATTAAGTTCAGTGACTCTAGAACCATTGCCCCTAGGAGAACTCAGGCATAGCAGTCTTTGTATCATCAAAAATATGAAGTAAATTTAATAATGCCCTTCCATGAACATGCATTGCTCAGAGTGGTAGAAAGACAGTAGGGTCACTTGTCAGCACCTTAGATGTGAAGGCTCCAGGCTGTTACACTAAAGGAAATCCAGAGAAACTTCACTGAAGTCTCTGGAATTATTCTGGGTTTACACTGGCAAAAAAAGAGAATTTGGTCTTCTGTCTCAAGAGCATTTAAGCAACATTAACCAAGGCTGTGGCTTCATACAACTGAGGTGAATGTAACCTTTAGCCTGAAGGGGGCGGGGAGAACAAAACATAAAACCAATGATATGCTGGTGTTTTCTATAGAGACAGGCAATTGCCATATTTCATATTTACTGTCCTCATATTTATAAAGCCAAGAGCAAGTTCACCCAGCAGAAACTTTTAAGAAAACATGCCCAGGCATATAGTAATGGGGGAAGGTGGCCCTTCTTGACTCTCTAACCTAATCTCTTATTTCCTGGACTGATTGATGGCTTTGGCTGAATGATTTCTGACACTCTATCCACTCACACACCCTTACACTTAATAAAACCCTGTTCCCTTTGACCTCAGTGTCTGTATTTAGCTAGCGGTCATTAGAAAATCCTTAATTTACTACAGAAAGTTCTTATGTGCTCTTTTGACAAAGTATTACCATATTCTCACACTAGTGATATTCTAATTCAGTAACTGAATGAACCCAAATTTCACAAACTAGAAATGCAAAACGTAACCATCTCTGGCATGAAGGACAGCACCCAATTAGCATACAGTAGAATACATGTCACAATCATTTGATTATCATTGCCAATCTGCTCGGCACTGTGTACGCAAAGAGAGCCTCTACTCAAAGGCCTTTCTAAACCTTATTTAGATACAGATCTAACAGTTGAGAAACACCTAATATGGCGACTCTCAGAATTGTGGCCTGTGAAACAACAACAGCCCACAAAGCATTGGTGGCTCTCCTTCTGATTTCCAAATGAGTGAAAGAGATGTAAGAGGAGTTGAAGTGCAGAGCAACAGCTGGAGATCTGGTTATTTTTTCCACAAAGGATAATGCTCCTCACAGTAAAGACTACTAAACATTCGTAAATAACTTCCCAATATTTTTGGCCACGTGTAAGCAATTGCTGGATTTGCCAAAGTAAAGAAGAGGGGAGGTGGCCTATAAGACAACAACACTTCAAATGTGACCCACACCATGAAACAACTTGGGAACCCTTGATGGGGATGGGGAGTTTCTTTTAAAAACCATAGGGAATAGCTACATCAACCTCAACAGGCCTTAGTCTATTTTGTCCTCCATGTATCTTAAATACTCTTTGTAAAAAATAGTAATTAAGGGCCTGCTCCAAATGCCACAAGATAAATGAAAAAACTCCTGCTGACAGAGTTTTGATCAGGCCCTTTCAAAGGGTGGATTGTCGCATGTTTACCCTGATCTAGGACTCTATAGTCATCTGAATCCAAGTGCCAATGCCACCATAGCCTCCTATGTGACCCTGAACAAGTCACTTGATACATGTCTCAGCTTCCTACTTCCCTTATTTCACGGTGATAAGGATAAATTCACATAAGCATAGATAGTACAGTGCTAAGCACAACAGAAATGCAGATAAAAATAAAATAAACAGATGAAGAGGCTGAGTATCTCAGAGAGATCAGAATGGAAAGTTTCAAATGTGTTCCTCAACAAACACGACGTCACACCACAGTTTAAACACTTTGTCCCTTTACACCAGAGTAGTATAATGGTTGTTATAAAAGGACGGTCACAGACATTAGGGTTTGTCATTTCATTTTGGGAGAGGAGTTGCACTTTTGTCCATAAAAAGTTAATGTTGTTTAGTAGAAACCTAAAAACCAAAACATCTAAATTGTATTTTAAGCGCCACTAAGAAGTCAGCTGCCTTGTAATACTGAATCAGACTGAGTTCTGAATAGAGTTCTCAAGCAAAGAGATGCTTTCTGCTCTCCTATGATAGGTGTAGTACGATTACCATTAACCCCAGGTTACATGACAGTGCTGTTGTGATGTAACATGAGTTTTTATTATTTTTAATGGAAAATTATTATTTCCATTCACAAAGTACCCAGGAATATTAATAGCTGGGTGTACCTAGACCAGTGGTTCCCAACCTTTTTGACTTGAGGGCCACAGATAAAATTTTTACAACCCTGAAGGGCCCCTCCCCTCACTCCAGTCAGACAGAAGGAGTTCAGAGAGGAATTTGCTTCCTTGCTAATCTCTCATCTCCATGGCAGCAGCAGGGGAGCTGCATGCGTTCTGTGGCCCCATGCACTCCACCCGAGTCCCTTGACTGTGGCTCCCTTCTTCAGCCAGCAGGAAGGGAATCACAGGCCACTAACAAAGCCTCTGAGGGCCACTTTTGGTCCCCAGGCCACAGGTTGGGAACCACTGATCTAGATAATGTACTGGTGCATTTTTGCTCCCCCCATATAGGCTACCTGGACTTCCCCCTTGGACATTAGCAGCACAATCCTAGCCCTATTGAAATCAATGGAAAACATCCTGTAGACTTCAGTGGTGCTGTGAATTCACCTTAAGAGTTCACAATCACGGATCATTGCTTGCACTGGGTTTGCAGAATACCCAGGTGTTCTCTGTACCTCATGAAAAGATATCAGGAATGTCATATTATCCTCAACACTTATTCTACCCTCTTTTTCTTCTAGTTACCTTAGCAACTATTTTTATATTCATGATTCTCACCACAACTTTCACCATTTGATTGACTCCTTTCCCCTTTACTTTCTTTGAGGAGCTTCACAAAGTCACTCTATAGCTCTTTCTTGCTTATAAACAGGCCAGAGAAGCATCCTAAATCAGTGGTTCTCAACCACTGTGTCAGGACACATTACTGTGTCACCACACAGTGGTAAGTGTGTCTTGGAGGGCTGGGGAGAAGGCTGGACTTGGCTAGCATGGGGAGTAGGGTGGTGTGTCCTGTAGGATTGTGACCTACAAAAGGTTGAGAACCATTGTCCTAAACAACTGTGATTGCTTCTGTTTTCCACACCAATTCAGGCTACCCATTTGCTGGTACTCTCAGTAACCAAACACCATCCCTCACTCTCCTCTCCTCCAGCCATCCCTTTCTGAAAACCTCCTCATCACTATTCCTACATCTCTTGCATTCAGCACTAGTGAAGTCTTCCTTCATGTCTTCAGATCCCTTTTATTCTGACTTCTACAATCCCTCTTCAATGGCTTGCCAGAATCCAAGCTGTCTACACGTCCATATGTGCAGAATGAAGCAGTTTCCTTCCTACAGGAACAGAGAAGCACTTAATGCAGAACCCCCCCCCCCCCTCCCGAAAATCCCCACTGTCTCTCCAATTATTTCAGGAGCCATTTAAAAAATAGCTTTGCTTCAGCTCACCTTATGGGCACAGTCTTTTCTTTCTCCTTGGTCCCTCTCCTTCTTTAGCACCAGCTTAGTCTCTGCCTTGTATCTCAGTCTCACTACTGGTCATGTGAATATTTTCTTTACAACTTCTGCCTTCGAAAGTCCTTTTTGCATTGCTCCCCCTTATTGGCTTCCTATATTCACATTTTATGTAAAAACCCCATTCTCCTCCTTTGCCTATGAGTCAATCACCCAGCACGCTATTTCTCATTCAATTCTGTAACAGTCTCATTAACTCCATGAGAAAGATGCTGTACTGAGACTGAAGCTGGCAGAGGAACCACAGAAGCAATTTAAACACAAACTGATGGATAAGGATGTCACCAGAGAATGCAGTTTTGGCTGGACATTTTTTGCCTTGTGTTGATTGGCTGTTTGTGTCAACCCTCTCCCTCATATTCTCAGCTCAGCCCCACCCTACACCTTCTTCCCCGTTCCCCATGTCAAATATCATCAGTCTCCTTCCTGGGTTTTTCATTTAACTAATCCCCTTTCAACTCAACCCCACCCCTAATTTTTTTTTTTTTTTAGATTGTGGCACTAACATGGATGTGTGTACCCCTTTCCTTTACCCTGCATCTGTCTTGTCCCTTCAGACTGAAAGACCTTTGAAGTAGAAACTGGCTATTACTCTGTGTTTGTACTGTGTCTAGCACAATGGGAATGGGGCCCCCAAGGCACCACCTAAACACAAATAATTACTACTAAAAGTACAAAATGGAGCTGTATTGTATTCTTCAAATTAGTTCAACCGAAAAAGCATTGCTGGATGACAATGTAACAGTTACAATGCGCATGTGGCATTAAAATGTCACATGTTGAATCTGAAGGGATAAATTATTTCCCTCACCTGGGCATGGAAATTTCATAAAAAGGAGTAACGGAGTAAAAACATGGATGCTGCGGAGGAATAAAACTCCTGCTGAAGTTTCTTCCCATGCTTTCTCATGTGTCATTCAGCTCCCAGGCTACTATAATGGGTAACGCAGAATGGAAGGAAGAAGAGCGGCCCTCGCTGATGGAAGGTCAGGCTAGGGACTACTTAAAGAAGTTGGATGTGAACAAGTTTATGGGGCCAGATGAACTGCATCCGACGGTGCTGAGGGAGTTGGCCGATGTGATTGCATAGCCGCTGACCATTATCTTTGAAAACTCATGGCAAATGGGGCAGGTCCCAGAGGATTGGAAAAAGGCAAATATAATACCTATCTTCAAGAAAGGGAAAAAGGAGGATCCGGGGAACTACAGACTGGTCAGCCTCACCTCAGTCCCTGGAAAAATCATGGAGCAGGTCCTCAAAGAATTTATCCTGAAACACTTGGAGGAAAATAGAGTGATCAGGAACAGTCAGCATGGATTCACCAAGGGCAAATTTGCCTGACCAACCTGATTCCCTTCTATGATGAGATGACTGGATTTGTGGATGCAGGAAGAGCCGTTGACGTGATATACCTCGACTTTAGCAAGGCTTTTGATACAGGCTGGGGACCGATCGGCAAAGTAACAGCACTGTAGAAAAGGACCTGGGGGTTATGGTGGATAGGAAGTTGTATACGAGTCAACAGTGTGCTCTTATTGCCAAAAAGGCCAATGGCATATTGGGCTGCATCAGTAGGAACGTTGCCAGCAGATCGAGGGATGTGATTATTCCCCTCTATTTGGCACTGGTGAGGCCGCATCTGGAATACTGTGTCCAGTTTTGGGCTCCCCACTACAGAAAGAATGTGGACAAATTAGAAAGAGTCCAGAGGAGGGCAACGAAAATGATTAGTGGGCTGGGGCACATGGCTTACGAGGAGGGACTGAAGGAACTAGGCTTATTTAGTCTGCAGAAGAGAAGACTGAGGGGGAATGTGATAGCAACCTTCAACTACTTGAAGGGGTGCTCCAAAGAGGAGGGAGCTAGGCTGCTCTCGGTAGTAACAGAGGACAGAACAAGGAGAATGGTTTCAAGCTGCAGCTGGGGAGGTCGAGGTTGGATATTAGGAAAAACTTTCTCATGAGGAGGGTGGTGAAGCAATGGAATGGGCTACCTAGGGAGGTGGTGGAATCTCTGTCTTTGGAGATATTTAAGTGAGTTAGACAAAACCCTGTCAGGGATGATTTAGTGAGAGTGGTCCTGCTTTTGGCAGGGGGTTGGACTAGATGACCTCATGAGGTTCCTTCCAGCCCTAAGATTCTGTGGCTCTATGATTCCAGCCCTCAGGACTTCATGCCAGATTTGTTCTCTTTTCCAGGTCTCTCCTATTACAGTGGGACCGCGGGCTTCCTAAATTGTTAATGTGACTCGATTGGCTCATTGTCCTTTGCTGTGGCTATATGTTGACTCTGGGATGAAAGGAGATCATCTACTCAAATCCTGATGGAGGTAGGTTATATAAAATTTTGCACCGACGCACTGGTCACTTCTACACGGAAACTATTGTAATAAAATGTCAGTAAGAAGAAACACACATTGGCAATGCCTGGAATGCCTGGACTCCTCCTCTTAAAATTGTGCTCAATGAGCACAAAGAACGTTTTGTTCCTGGATCCCTTATCTACCAGATATTTCTGCCAACTAGCCTGGTCCTGATTTCTTGGTTCACTGAATAAATGGCAAAAACCCCACAAACAACCAAAACTGTAAGTTGCCAGACTTGTGATTGATCTTTTATAGCATTTCTAAGAATAAACATGCCTTTAATTAACTCAGAAAGGTTAAAGGCACACTACCACTTGGAACTCAAGAGACTGGTTTAAGACAATGAGGGATTTGCAGTGGCTCTATTAATGTGAATCTCATAGAGCAAACTCTACTGGTAATTGTGTTGCAATTAAAATAAAGCCAATGGAGATTTCTAGCAACAGTTTTTACTCCTCTTTTAGATTAGAAATCAAGCAATAAAACCAACATAAAACCTTGAATTCAAAACATAAAAAACCTACTGCTGCCAAGCTAAGCTTTCTAACTTTGCTGATAGCCCCTTTAATACCATGTACATGTGACATCTGAACTCACGTATTATATTAGTTTTAGCTATAATTCTGATAGTCATAAAATGTCTTAAGAGAAACAGAAAACTACCACTGAAAACCGATTTCAAGATTTTATCATTAGTCCCTTAGAATGAGGCCATGTCTTCCCTGAATATGTAGATCAGCTCAATTGATCCCAGAAACTCTCTCTCGACAATGCTGTAACTCTACCTCTCCAAGTGGAGTAACGCTGTGTCGACGGAGAACATTGCTGGTCGAAGCAGCTGAGTGAAGACCCAGAAGTAAATCAAAGTAACTAAGTCAATGTATGTCCTGCTGACTTAGCCTACACTAGGCCTGAACAACATTTTAGGTTTTTGCAAGCAAATCAAGGGATCTCAACAGATTTCTGGGCACCAAGTAAATAAAGTAACAGGCATCATCAAAGCAGCTGGAAGACAGGAAAGAAATTAACCACTTCGCTAAAGAACATATCACCTTGGTCCCCGACATGAAAACACGTTAACAATCAGAGCAGGATGAGAGCAGAGTCCCACATTCAGTAGGCCCAAGTATGGAAGTTTGCATTCAGGGAAAGTTGAAGCTTAGGAGATAGTTGTGCAGCCCTGTCATTAGCAGTCATGAACATTGCCATGTAGAGTTGCCAACACTCCAGGATTGTCCTGGTATATCCAGGAATTAAAGATTAATCTTTAAATAAAGCTTATGTCATGTCATGAGCCCTCCAGGAATGCCTCTAATAAAAAATGGAAACTTTAATTGCCAGTGAACAGCAAAGTTAAGAGGTCCTAGGTGAAGATGGGAAATAAGTTAATTCTAATTATTTAAGAGGAAAAGGATATGTAAAAATGGCTTCTCTTATTTTTCCTACTCATTGTTTAACTCTGAGTAGTGCATAGAGGCTTCAGTTGAGATCAGGGCCCATTATCCTGAGCACTGTACAAACATTCCTGCCCCCAAATAGCTGACTATCTAAACAAACAAGAAAACGAGTGGAAGAAAAATAGTGCATGACAACCTGCATGTTACAGATGAGGAACTCAGACAGGGTGCCCAAAAGACCACACACGGAAAACACAGACAGGCCTTTCAAGTGCCCTAACCCCAAGGCCATCCAGTGAAAAAGTCACGAGGCTTTGGAAAAGTAAAAGCCAGAGTAACTAAGTTGAAGATGCACCACTTTGTAATAAAGTCAGTTAATCCTGTTGGTGCAAAATAAAGCACAAGTATTCACAGCCTCTGATTAATACTAAGTTTTTTTTCCCTAGAACAGAGTCTAATAATGCTCCTGCTCCTGCACTACCAGAATCCAAGCCGGGTGGAATGACTGCTGTCATTTACTCAAGTCCTACACAATCTTAACTCTGAATTCCTTTTGAGCAGTGTTGTGCCAAGGCAGGGACTAGGGGACTCAGTGGGTTGGTAACTATTTGTGGCCTTTCACGTCTGAGTTAAAATCATAGGAACAGAGCAAACCTACATCAGCAGTGGCTGAAAAGCACGGCCATCTAACTGCTAAGCCCAGCCTATGCTAATGTGGTCTCAAGGCCATTCCAGCCAGACAGGTGTTCACATGAAGTTTTGCACCAACAGACTAGCAATCTCAGAGAGGCCAAGAACCGGAGACTGAATCTAACTCTTAGAGAATGCACTTTTGCAGCAGGGCAGAAGGCACTGTGGGGTAGCTATAGAAGCTTGCTGTGCCCCTGCTGCTGTTCCATAGACCTGCCTATAATGTGGCCAGGCTGGCACTTTTCACCAGCAGGGAAATTAACAGGCTACTTCTAGAGCAAGCATGCCTCAGAGCTTGGGTATACTCTGACACAATCCCATACTGGTATATATAACAACAGCCCCTTTCTACACCACATCAAACACTTCTCTTTTATCCAGAAAGGAAACTGCACCAAGGTGGAGGTCAGTCATTAATTAGTTGACAGGCAACTTTAGTACAAAAAGCATAGCTGCTTGCTAAGAGCTATTGTTTGAGACGCAGTTGTCACAAACTGCTTTTTCTTGGAAGTAAAAACAGAAGAGTAAAGAAAATGATTTTTAACCTGATCACTGAACTTCCCCAGATATCCTGCATTCAACCCTTGGGAAGAGCTAAGGAAGTTATCTGAACGGCTGCTGAGGACTGACACATGCAGGTGTGTCTATTTTATCATGATTGCAATGGTCAGAAAATATCAGCACATCTCACATATATAAACCTGGTTAAAATTCAACCCTTCTGTCCAATAAGGTTGTCCAAGGGATAAATCTGGTTTATTGTCTCTCTTTCTACTCCCAACCCACTTCCCCACTCTTTGTGTTTCTCTAGGATAGTCACTTCACATCCATGAGAATTGTAATCTAGGTTCTAAAAAAGTGTTTTCTTCTCTATTAATTGTTGGCCAAATATGACCCAATTAAATAAGTTTCTTTGAGTCACCACAGGCAGAAGCACTATTTTAAACTTAAATACTAAAGAAAATCTTAGTAATGGACATGGATGCAGTGTTGAACTCACACAGGAAAATGACAAAAAGACAGACACAATATCACCACTTTCCACAAAGTGATCACATTATCTGACCTATCACCCCCATCCTCGAAGGAAACTGCACAACACTTTTAAAAGCCCAGGAGCTTAAATTCATAACTTTGCTAGACATTATAAGTCATTAACTGAATAGAAACACTAGAGGCATGTTTTATTACAACCATCTATAACCCACTAACACCACATCCAGCTGCCTACTCCCCTTTCCCACCATGTCTGGAGGGAAATTAAAGAGGCCACTTCACCTTGAATGTTCTCTTGAAACATGTGTGAACTACTTATGCTAAACAATCTGTTCCATCTTGTATTTAGCTATGACACTCTGAGCTTACAGAGAGCTCTTCAAGTATGGGAAACGTGCTCAAAAACTTGTCTCTCTCACCAACAGAAGTTAGTCCAATGAAAGGTATGTCACCCACCCAATCTCTCTTAGTAACAGTCTGCTTACACCATTTAGATAGGAAATGAAACAGAAAACCATACATCTTTTCAGGTATAGCATGTTCAATCATGTTTCCAATATTGGGGATAAGCTGAGGAGGCCAGGTTTGGTTTTCACAAACCCTTAGCATCTAAGTTATGGGGGCCCAAATGCTCTTCAAAGGAGGTCTCTCTGAATGGGCAAAGGAGTCCATCTGCATATATCCCAGGCCAGGGTCAAGGCCTGGCTTGTCAAAAATAGAACCAGGAATGAGTCAGATCCAGGTTACGTGTCCTCTTAGCCTCCAAAGCCAGGGAAAGGGGCTGAAAAAAATGTTACAGTTTTGCATCATCTGAACCTAATTATTATTTGGCGTAGGCAATCCAGTTGAGCCAAGCCAGAGCATTCTTATCAAGGATCTTCAAGGCACGAAAACCTTTGTAAAGTTGAGTCATTTTGCACACCTCAACATGTGTCATGGTTTGTGGCTGCCCACACTGACACAGCAGACTGTTTCTAAAATGCCACTGAAATTCCACTGTAGCACAAATTCCATCTAATTGTTAGGTGATAAATGCCCTTAATACCATATAGCACAGAATAACCAAACAAAAGTCTGCATGAGGAGCAGCAAAAACCCATACAGACAAGCAGAATTTTTTTTAAGTTTGGCTCCTGATTTTGAATTCCAAATTCAGTAGTGTTCAGACCCAGGCTTTCAGCTTGGCCTAGTATAGAGATGAAGTGTTTTGCTCTGGGATTTTGGCTGTTATTAATTATGTGTAGTGCACTAATGCCCAGAGATTCCATTCTGCTGGATTTTGTACAATATATTTATTAAAAAAGTCCATGCTTCCAACAACTAAGCATTAGCTCTCCTCCCTGACCAGAAACATTGTTTTAGGGCATGCCTCAATTAAATAGCAATCTTACAATGATTGTTGTTAATATGTACATTATAATAGCCCCCGTTCTGTCCAGAAGGCCCAAACATCAATGAATTATGGGCCCTCTTGTGCTAGGTGCTGTACAAATATAGAGGAAAGCATTGGTTCATCTGTAGCCTTCTAAACATGTTCTCTGTCATATCACACACACAGCATTATACACCCTATACACAGCATTATAGTACATACTGTCAAAGATGCTTTCTGAAGGAATTTAAAAATGGAAGAACTGATTAATAACCCGCACTGAGAAGAGATATAAATGAAACAAAGAACAAGCCCCACTATACCTTACTGATGGAGACTGGTGTCTGTGGAGCCTCATCCTTCAGCATGGAGGGGCTGTTTCCTTCCATGTCTTTTCCTGCAACAAAGCAGTATAAGCAAAAATTGAGAATTTCTGTGGAAAATCATGGCTTTCCAAAGCAATTCCCCTAACTATACCACTGCTAACAGGGAGCAAGAGCAATGATCATAGGTGTGAGTAGACACAGTAGGGCAGCAACACTGTCTTCCTGGAGCTTTAATCAATCTGGGCCATATGCTAATTAACTTCGGAAAATGTTACATGTTTGCTATAAGATCTTCAGATACCAAAGGGCACCATTTAAAATGTGTGGACTTTTCAGTTGCTACTACTTAAAACTACATCCAAACACACTATTAAAAACAAAAGAGCGTTAAGGTTGGAAAGTCAAGCACGCAAAGGTTAGGAAATGAAATGCATTATGATATGGTCTTTAAATTACATGGTCATATATTATTTTTCCTCCCATGGGTCGCCTGCCTCGTTTAATGCACAAAATGGATGGTGGCCAATTGATGGCAGCCATTGACTATTTTATAGTATCCTCCTTGTTCAGTGCTTGGTCCCATACCTTTATGTATTTCACAGTGTACACTTTTTTCAACAAATATCAAGCTTGATTATAAAATCTTAACAAAAGGAACTGTGTCTACATGTAATTAATTTAAAAGATTGCAGGTTTTCTGGAATCAACTATTAAGACCCCCTGACTAGGTTATTGTATCAAATAACCTATTATATTTCCAATAATAAGTTAGCATTTATGTAGGACTATTCATGTTCAAAATAGAGCGCATATTTCAGATGTGTTGAATATTTTAATATTCAACCATATATAATTCTATTCAGGTCAATACATCATCTACTTTTTGTAAACAGTAACACCTTTACAAGAAAGGAAAACATAACTATTAATGAAAAAAAAACATTTTATTAGACTAGATTTTTATTTGTCTTGGCACTGTTCTTACTCAACTGCAAATTAACTAGGTTTTCAAAAATATGAGCGTTTATGGATTCACAATTCTTGATATTGTAAACAAATGCAAACTGTTGCGCAAAACTCATTGACAATGCATTACAAGCAGAGGTGCGGGTAGAGAAGCATACAAAATCTCCACAGTGGTGTAAACAAATCTCAGACACACAAAAACATGGGGAAATCCTGGTCCAGTGGCACTGGAGCCGTGTGAGTTTTGCTACTCATTGAGACCAGAACAGAGCAGGGGTGGCAACCCAAAAGATAAGAGCCATTTTAAAATAAACCTTTCAATAAACAAGTGTTTTGAGAGCCACAATGGGTGTAGCCTTCTTGTTGGAGGGGGAACTAGGTGCTGGGCCAGGGTGCCTGACACAGGGTCCCTCAGTTGCAGGGGCAGAGGGAGAGAAGGCCTGGAGCTGCAAGGGGGCAGCCAAAGAGCCGCATGCAGCTCCAGACCCGCAGGTTGCAGACCCCTGACCTAGAGCATTCAGCGCAGGGGACACAACGTCAGGACTTGCAGGTTTCTTCCTGGCTTTGCTACAGACTTCCTGTGTGACCTCAGGCAAGTGTGTCACCACCTCTGTGCCTCAGTTCCTCCAGCTGTAAAATGTGAATAGTACTTGCCTACCTGACAAGAGTGTTGTCATTAATTTATATGCAAGAGAGCTCAAGATACCATGGAGATAGAGAACCATAGAAACTGGCAAGTAGGCTCTTTTACAATAGAAGTGTGGCTCGCAGAGTTCCCCTATGTCCCCTCATTCTCCACCTACCAGACTAGGACGGGAGTGTGCACAGAGGATTCCGCCCAGCATAGACAAGATCTTGAGCGGAGGGGGTCAGTAACTTTGGCCACCCCTGCTATATATAGTACCACTAGTACCATTCCCAGCTTGGGCAATGAAATGAGAGATACATTCAATAATTGTACGACTGCATGAAGTACCAATTTTGCATGTCAGGAAGAAGGTGAGTCTTAACAATATATCTAACAGCCATTTAAGAAGACAAATGCAAAGGAAAAATATGCAAGCAGAAGTTTGTGGAGGAAAGGAAGCTTATGACATTTTATCTGCTAAATGTTCATTATGAAATGAGTAGAAAAACAATCTGTTTGATTGGGTGGGATATATTTATAAACAATCAGATTGTAAAGTTGTAGAATTTCACTAGCTAGAACTGTGAGAGATGGGGGGGAAAAACCCATGATTACAGTCACTGATCAGCAATTCAGAGCCTCATCACCTTAATAGTATAAAAGTTTCTCAAAATCATCAATTTTCCAATTACAAAAAGGCTCTCTGGACTCAGGAAAATGCTGTCCCCTCCCCACATTCAGTTTCCAGGATCACGGTTAGGTGTTGCTATGATTTCCAGACATGTGACCCCCTATAGCCCTCCAGCTATAGAGAGAAAAAAAAAAAAAAAGCAAGACAGCAAATGCTTCAAGGAACAGGAGAAGAGAGTGATAATCTTCTCCATTTTACACATGGGAAACTGAGGAATGGGGAGATTAAGTGATTTACCCCAGGAGATTAGCACCACAGCCAAGAACTGAACCCAGATCTCAATCTCCCTCCCCACAAATTCATCCATCCTCTTAACAATCCTCTTTTCCCATCAGAAAACGGGGCCAGAATGCTACTTCATTCTTTGACAGACCCAGCTGTCTCAGTGCTTAGCTGCCTCATGTGCGTCACTCTCCAGTCATGCGCATTTGAGTTCAGTATAGTACCCTGGAGCATATCACATCACGTATCATACCACATACAGTGCACTCAGTTCAAACGTGGGCAGCAAACCAGGCTGAAGTCAGCTCCTTATTCCCAGTTCCTTAGTTGCAGCACTAGCTCCTTAATTGTAGTTCCTAGTTCCTCATTCAAAGGCAGTGGTATGCCAGGTCATATTCAGTCAGGCATGTAACTGTAGACTTGCATGCAAAAACAGAATGCTCCCCACAGCCTGACCTCACACATACAGTGCCTGCGAAGTCACGCTGCGTGGAAGTGGCCATTTTGTCCATGCACTAGGAGGGCTGAAATGTAAGTGCCCTGCAGGCACAGCTGGTCCTGGGGCATGCAATGCATCCCTTGCATATAGTGACTGGACATCACTGTACAAAGGTCAAAGTCATTTAAAAATAGAGCACTGTAAGATTCAATTTTATCAAATTACTTATATATTCATTACATAATCAAATAAGGACCTGAATTTTGACTGGCTGTTCATGACAAATTAAGTCTCAAGTCATGCCAAGTGACACATTCCTGCAATCAGACTGTTTTGAAGGAGCTAGGATATGCCACTTGCTGCACCTAGAGGGGTGTAGTAGTAATTGGAAGAACCAGACAGAGAGACTAAATGAGTCCAGACTAAAAGGCCGTGTTGATATAATTCAAGGATTATGCTGAAATCATGATTGCTAAAGCAGATGATGTGGAACCAGAAATTAAATGAACTAAAATTGGTGTCTGATATGAGGCCTAATTGATGGAGAAAATAATGAGAGGATAGGTTATTCCACCCATCATTCCATCCGTAGGTCCTTAAAGATGGCTTTGGGAATAGAGAAGAACAGACACTGGGTAGTGTAGCAAACTCCATCATCATGGCTGCCACCTACTCCATTACCTGGTACCCAGAGCCTTCAACATCCTGATCCTGAGAGATGTCCGGACCAGCCTGGGCCAGAGAGAGAGATCCAGATGACAGTGCCATCCCTACCAGCTCCAGCTGAATCCCAAACACCAGCTGAGATAAAAGAGGATTGGACTCTAACAGCAGCAAAAGCAATGGCCTCCAACCCATCTCAACAAATGTCTTTTTCGAGAGCAGGCTAAGTATACCAGTGGTTCTCAACCTATTTACCATTGTGGGCCACACACGTAGCTGTTTGTGTTACGCTGGTTGCATCCACACAATGTATATACTACCTGTACAGCCCTGAGGATGGCATGGGGCTGCAGCTGTGTCCTGACTGGGCCACAAGTGGCCCACGCGTGGCAGGTTAAGAACGGCTGCTGTATACAAACCCAGAACCTTGTTTAATGTTGGACAGTGCGTGGATTAACACTTTTAGCCCATATATTTAATCTAAATTAACATAAATAGGAGGTAGGTAGAGTGGCTCAGACACCCCCAGAAAGACAAGTATGCCCTAAACCTGGCTCACAGGAGGAGAAAGGGGGGTTCAGGCCCCCATATTTGGGCAGGGGCTTCCAGATCCATGGCACATACAGAGCATGCAAAGAGCTGGGTTCAGATATCTCCAGGAGGACAGTGATCCAGATGACATGATGGGGTTAGGGAATGGGGCTCAGACACCCGAGAAAGGGACACCCCTCCAGAAGATGGCTCACATAAGGGGAGCAAGGGAAGTATGTGTGTCCTCTTTGAGGGTAGTGGTGTCTATGGCTAGCTGATCCCAATCACAGTGCATGGCCTTTTTAACGTTTGGGATAATCTGATATACAAAGGCTATCTGTGATTATGCAGAAGTGTTTTCCTTCTACCTACGAAGTTGTTGAGATAACATGCAACACTGGGAAGTTACCATTTTGCATAGTTCCATAAACTTGGTAAAGATGAGGCTAGCACTTCTATGATGGAATTTTGGAATTAAAACATAATGGAGGCAGAGATATTCTAGTTATATAGTAAGTTTTCTAAATTTCATTAAAGTGTACCAAGCCACACAGCACCATCAGCTGCTTCAACTGACTGTAGTGTATAGGAATAAGTAATTTGTGAACACTAGATGATGTACACGGTTTCCTGCATTTTAGAAGCCACTAGAAATCAATTAGAGCCGCAGAATGCACTAAACTAAGCCTTGTATGTTTGCACATATTTAATAAACAGGATTATTTGGGAGCCAGCTGTATCCAAAGCATCTAATTTTATTTATTGTGTGATAAGCAAAAGACAAAACACTAACGAATGTTTTCATATCTGTAACACAAACAAATTTTGATCAGTTTACCCACATTTCCTGTTCTTAATTCACGTAACAAATCACAGTTTCTATACGCATCTTCATTTGTAACCATCATAATTTCTGTGAAAACAGGACAACTAGATTTGCAACAATTTAGCTGAATACAGCTTTTTTATTGCTGTTTTTTCATATCTGTTGTATGTTTATTAATGAAGGAAACTCAAAATAAAAGTTGGCGTAATACATTTGTCAGACCAAAATTGAAGGTTACCTCTGGGAATGGAATAGCCTCATCTCTTCAGAATGAAATAACTGTCACAGGGAAGTGTCACTTAGCATGCCGCCCCCCGCCCCTCTCTCTTTCACATACAGCCAGCCAAAACCCAGCTCAATTATTTATTAAATTAATCAATCAAATAAGTAACATTTAGTAATTTTGGCCTTTGAGTCAAGAGGTGCTACCAGGCATAAAGAATAAACTGGGAATAAGAAACCATATCAGCCTTATGGAGCCACGGGGCAGTAAGAATCAGTTCCCAACCCAAATGAAATCTCCAAACGCTCTATCTCCTAGCCTCACTAATGGCTTCGTGGGCCTCAGTTGGGTTGGCCCCCGACCAGGCATAGGTTAGTGGGGAAATCTATGCTCAGTCTATCATTGCTTGGAGAACTTCCTGTGACGTTTCTAATACCCAGTCCACGCCTGCAGACAGGGTGCTCCAAACCTCACACCCTCAGAGAGATCACATAGAGAAAAGCCACAAGCAGGCAACCAGTACCAGCATGGTCCCTGCCAAACCGTGTTACACCATGGCTGGTGGGAGGGCCGGAGGAAGTACACTGTGACAGAGTTCTACCATCTGAATAGGACCTGAACTCTCATTGAGTCCCTACCTTTGGTGACTTTGCTGGCATTTCCCTCCCCACACTCCCATAAGGGGACCAGACTAGGAAGAAGTTAGAATATACTCACATCTCTGCAGTTATTTTACTAACTTTATTTATTCCCTTCCATGCACAATGTGTCTTTTTGCACAGGAAGTTAACATATGGTCCATGAATCCAAAAGTTAATGGGAGTTATAAGACAACTGCTATTCACCCCATGCACATTTCCTTTGATGATATTCACAACAAAACAGTTTACATCCTCCTCCTGTGTCTTATTTAAATAAAATCTCCATGCCCAGCTGCTATACATATTAGAAAATTGGACTGTGGGGATTTTTGTGTTAGTCTAATTCTAGGTTGTCCCTCTCACTATGCAATCTGGAATTCTCCCATAAACTATACATTCCTCTTGTTCATCCCACTAAATATCACTTAGCACTTATCTAACGTACCTATGAGTCAGTATCTAGGCTATATCGTACCCTTATGCTCTACATTAGCTACAGAAGAAGATTTTAGTTTTTCAGGTAAGTGCTCCTTCAAAAACTATCTCAAACTGATTTCTTGGGACACTGCAGAAAGACAGAAGACTCTTGTTTTGACGACTGATTGAAAAGAATCTGTGCAAGTTTCCCTGTATCAGACACAAAAAGTAAAAAAAAAAAAAAAGGCAGTAACTTCCAACAGAAAAAGTATCCTCCATAGCCTAAAGCACATCACCACTCCAGAAAAAGAAAACCAATCAACCAACCAACCAACCAACCAAACAAAAAAAAAGCCAAACGCTTACCAGCCAAAAAAGAGACACCAGCTCCTTCCCCCACAAAACTATGTAATTGGGTTAGAGCTATACCTCATTCCCTAGTGGATTTAAAGGGCCAGCTACTAAGCCAGACAGCATGCTGGGAAAGACTAATATAAAAGGGTAAAGCAATAACTTGGAGCTTAGTGATGGCAAAAGATTCTAAAGAAAGATTAATTGCTCTTATAGAAGAAGTATTGAAGTCATACTTTTCTGAGTGCTAAAGACAGCCTAGAGAAAACTTGTGATAATATAGTCTGTGATTATATGCAATACATATATTTTGTCTGTTCTGCTATATAGTTATAATGAATATTACTATCCGTCCTAGCAAAACAGTAGGGTGGCTGTTTTGTTTTTTTGCTTGAGGCTTACTGTGATGTCTGGATCCATAGTTTCAATTTACTTCTCTCTGAGAAAAGAAGTAATAAGCACGACTGTTAATTATGAGGGTAACTTTATCTGAACATGAAGCTAAATAACTGGGGGATAAGGAGTATGCTGACTAGTTTAACATAGCAGGAGACTTACTGGTTCATGATCTTCCAGGTATAGCATATGAATCCCTATCTAGGAAAACACACGTTATAATATCTTTAACAAGACAGTATGGAGCAAAACCAGCACTGACTCCCTCTAGAGTATTCATAATCAGTCAAATTATATGAGGTATATATCCGCTGAAATTCAGTTCTGTGTACAGATCTTGGGCCAAATCTACAAAGGAAGTTAGGAATCAAAGAATGAACATAGGCCTAAAGGCTACGTCCACACTGGCAAGTTAGTTCGAATTAAGGAGGCTTAATTCGAACTAACTAAAGCCATAGCTACACTAGGCTTTAATTAGTTCAAATTAAGGGCTTCCTTAATTCAAACTAATAACTTTGAATAGGCTATTCAAAGTAAGGGTTAATTGGAACTAGTTAGTTCCAATTAACCAATGTGACCATGTTAGTTCAAACTAATTGCTTAGTTCGAACTAACCGGCCCATTGAATTCAATGGAAATCGCTAATTCGAGCTAAGCAAGTGCCATAATTTTTTCTAGGTCAAATTAAGTTCATTCGAACTAACTAAAATTAGTTTGAATTAGTTAGTTTGAACTAACTAATTCGAACTAATTTTAGTAAGTATAGACAGAGCCAAAGTGCCTAGACAGGTTAAGTTCTTAACTCCTATTACAAGTCAATAGATATCAAGTGCTTAGATGTCAAGACATTTCTTCAAATCCTACTCTCTGCATCTTTAGGCTCCTTTATTGATATCTTTGTAAGGGCCTCATCCTTGTTCACCAACTCATCTGGGCGCAAATGGCTTGTCTCCAAGGGAAACTCACTTTTAAGTGTTACAAAGTTCATTCTGTAGGTAATTCTGCTTCTACACTTCCCACTGTGGTAGCAGGGCCTGCCCTAATCCTCTTGTTTCTTTGTAACTAGGAATTAAAGTGCTTGGTAGAAGAAAAAAAAACATTTCTGTCCTTTTTCTGTGCAGGTTTGATGTCTGTCTCATATTTAAAGACTGAAATGTGAGGGAATTTACAAGCTTTATTTTTTTTAAAAACAGTCTACATCAAATCTTTTTTCTGAAGTAGGAATTCTAAGTGGTTGGGAGTGGGAGTTCTCTTTTAACCTGCAAGTGAGAGGGTGGGTGGATGTGAATAGATCAGAAAGAGCTTTTCATCCAAGTGTGCGTCAGGTGTTTCTGTTAAATAAGTGTTCAGAAAATTAAAGAAAAAACGCAGGGTTTTCAACAGCCAGACTAACAATCCTTTTCTCAATTACTAATCTTTCATGGTTGCTTCTGATGTTATTATCCCACTCATTCTCTTCAGAGTTCTCTGCCCAAGAGAGAACTGATTTTTTTTTACATGAACTATTTTCAAGCCACATCACAAAGAAGTTAAAAGGGCACAAACACAGTTCCCTTCTCCTTTCACCTTAAAGAGAACTTTGGATACAATCACTTGACCTGTGCAATATTTTAACTTTTTTCCCTTTGTTTCCTTCCTATAAGCACTTATTTAGGTAACACACAAATTTTAACTGATACTCTACACAGTAATACACCTCAATTGTAAATGGAGCCTGTATTTTCCAGAAGAAAGCATTATACAAAATGCTGGGAATATCAGGGGATATATTTATATAGACCTGTGGCCTTTTATACCTGCAGGTATATGTTCTTAGGCAATGCCCATGACGGTGGATCTCCATTGCTGAGGGACCTTTGGGTGCCAGGGCTACTCTAAACTCAGATTTAGAGAGAGAACTTCTACCTGACACCTAAAAAATGGTTAAAAGTGCAACTCCTTCCTCTATCAAATTCTGTGGTCTTCCAACCACAACCTATTTTTTCTAAAAAGTATTTCCCTTTATTGCTATGTAGGGGGAGAAACCATAAACAAAGGAAACTAATGAAACTGACTTTCCAGTTTGTGTAGTTTCTATGAACAGAGAAATATATCTTCCTGTAAATTCTTTCACTTACGGTAATCAGAGGTGTTGTATGGAACAGCAGGCAAAGAACCAGAGGAGCAATTTCAGCTGGTGTTCCCCCTTTTTAAACAAACAAACAGTACTGTTGGCTCACTTGAGAGAGCCTTCATAATGTAGTTTGATTGGGTTACAAAGCCTGTCACTAACTTTTTACTAAATTATTTATTTACATGCCCTAAAGCCATCCAGAGCTAGTCATAGGGTTTGTGAAACCTATTGCCACAGCTGTGGTAGAGAGTAATCATAACTGACTTGATTCTGTGGGAGAAATAGCTTAACTTCTGCTGATGATACACATAGCACTGCAAGCTCCTTCCCAGCCATCAGCTAGACTGCTTACAGCTCAGGTTAGCTCCTTCTCCGAGCTGACACTTCAGCATCTGGACACAAACGTGGGACTAGGAAGGGAGAGATCAATGGAAAAGCCCACACAGCTAGAGTTTCACAGGGGACAGAGAGAAGGGAAACCTAGACCTCTTCACAGTTGTAGCAGCATCCAGTAGGGCTCAGTGGAGGAGAGAAAGTGGAAAGGCGATTCCCAGGGCAGAGAGACACTATCTTGACCCTTAGAGAGGAGACAGAATAAGATACTCTAGGAAACATGGGTGAGGAAGAAAAGGAGTAAGGAAGAAGCTACAACATATCTGAGAGAAGGGTGGGGAGAAAGCAAATATAAAATATGGAGGAGGAGAGGCTGCTCCTTTCAAAGAAGTAAATGGCAAACTAGAAGTGTTGTAGAGAAAGAATGAGCTGGAAGGAAAATGAATGGGATAACAATAGCAAGACTCCTCGAGCCCCAGACACACCTAGCACTCTTAGCTGACTTGTATTTATTGGTGCTTTTAAAAACTGTATCTATGGCAACCACCCACCCTCTAAACTGAGGAACCAGGGAATGAAAAATGGTGGCTCTTTTATCATTTTGCCTATGTTGCAAGTTCTTCTTGCTAAGTGGAAAAAGGCAACAGAAGTTCTAACCCAGCACACTGCACTTGTTACACACACTGGATTCAGGCCAGATAAGCTGCACTGGTTCCTGTGGATGAAGCAAGGAGAAAGGAACAACATAGACCAGCTGACAAAATCAAAGCCTACCAACCTAAGAAAGAACTCACCCTGGACCTCTGCTGCAAGCCCTCAACTCTCTTTGGTTTATGTGAGAGTTAAAGAGAACTCAGCACCTCACAGATGGAGCTAATCACTGCATGTGGGAGACTGCTGGTAATTATTCTGTAAGGATTTTCCTGCCTCCCACCCACCCCCCCTCTCCCAAGTAGCTAATCTCTATTTACTCTGCAGCAGGGGAAGTTGATGACAGCAGAAAAACTCTTTGCCTCTGCTCTTTGGAGTTTAAGTTTCCTAGTACCCAAAGAATTGACAAATAGGCTTCCCAGACTCTAAAAGCTGGCCCAGCCTGTGGGTGGGCTCAACAATGACAAAGTACTCTACTGCAAAGGCTTTTTCCTTCTATATGGAGTTCTAGTTATCTTTAGTCATTTGAAAGTGGCTAACCATTTTAGTTCCAAAGGGGTTGACATGCTAGTCTAGTTCAGCAAAACAAACAAGGAGTCCTGTGGCACTTTTAAAGACTAACAAATTTATTTATCACTTGAGCTTTCGTGGGAGAAATCCCACTTCGTCAGATGCTTGAAAACCTCATGCAATAAATACATCTGATAGTCTTTAAAAGTGCTACAGGACTCCTTGTTTGTTTAACCACATTAGGTGTCTCACTGTTTAAGTGTTCAGCTTGAGATGCTGTGCACTAATTTTCAACTGTCACTCCCAACCTGTCTCACGCTAGACACCCAGAAATCAGAGACCTCTTTAACGTATCAACTGGAACTGACTGAAAAATTTTTGTCAACACATATTTTCAGTGGAAAACACAAGTTAAATCAAACTCTCAATATTTTTTAAAAGGATAGCTTGACACAAAATTTGAAATGGAAATATTGCTTTAGAAAATTACTGTTTTGGATGTTGTAATTTTGTTTTGGTTTCAGAATTTCATTTGGAATGTTTTTACATTTTTATATTATTTCATGACATCTGAGCTATATTAATGTACAATGTGTACTGATATAACACATCAGAATAAAAATAATAGGATATTTCAATTATTTTATTTTTAAATTCTGTAAGAGCAGGTGCTAGTTAAACTGTGTCATTACAACACAAACAGGAGACTATGATCTAAAAAAGAAAAAAATTAGAGAAAAAAATTAGATGTTTCAATTGGTACAAAATAGCAGCTGCCCGTAATGGTTTAAAAAATAGAACATTATAGTATAATGTGGTGTCAGTGTTACTAAGAACTCCACATATTGTTAACATAAATGTTAATCCTAACCCCAGTACAACTGACAAGTCATGAAATAATGTAAAAATAACAATATAAGAGAATAAAATCTGAAATGAAATTTTGAAATTCTGAAATAACACTAAATTCCTGAACAAATTTTTAAAAACTTCTTTCTTTTTCAGGAAATTCCAATTTAAAAGAAATGTTGATATTGCTTATTTTTATACCAAAGTATAATTTATTTTTTTGTTCAAAATGTTGAAATTTTTCCAAATAAATTCAGCATTTCAGCCAGCTCTACGATTGACTTAGCTTGTAAGCTCTTTCATTCTAGATCTGAACTTGTTCTCTGTTTTAAAGCACTGAGGGCCAGATTCATAAAAAGGTCTCATAGGTGCCTGCTACTATTTGAATTCTGGGAGGTGGGTGGGCACAAGCCCGCCCACTGCTAAAGCCTAAAGGGAAGAACCACTGGACCCGGGATTCAACAGATTTTGGAGGACAACAAATGAAAAGACAGGAAAGGGCGTGGGGGTGTGTGTCAAAGCATCAAACAGAGGAATCCAAAAGGGGACACTGAGCAGAGAACCCCAGACAGCACCCATTGCTTCCTGAAGGTGTCTAAGGAATCAGCAGATGCTGCCAGAGGAACTCTGCCCAGATGTGTGAACAGATTGAGGAATGGAAATAGGCCCTGCAGTTGCAGAACACCCTTTCAGCCAGCCTCCTCTCCCTGATATTGTAGATGGCCGCATTGGCCAAGGTTGGGAGGAGGCTGATGAGGTTCTGGAGGAGTTGGAACAGAGATTGCAACCTGGTGCACTCCAGATATACATGCACCAGGGTCTCCCTCACACTGCAAAAGGGACGGGCTTTGGGACAAGGAGTGAACCATTCCACATACACATTCACGTTCATAGCTCCATGAAGGAGCCACCAACTAATATCCCCAGCGGGCTGTGGAACTAAGGTGGAATACAGCCTGGCCTACTGGGGATCCTCACCCGTGACAGATAGTAAGGAGTCCTGCCATGTGAGTAGGTGCCTGCTGCCAAGTAGAATACACAGCCCTGAGTTAGATACCCAGGCTCTCTATGGAGAGAATTAGGTGCCTAAGACAAAACCAGAAGCCCACAAGCTGAGCAGGGACCTGCATCAGGTAGCAAATAGACAATGCTATGGAGAGGGGTACTGTTAAAGGGACTGTGATGCCTCCCTCTTCTTGGGATTTTCAGCCCCTCTTTTGGAGTTAGATGCTCAAACCAGGGCAGCCATTTTAGATAGCCTATGCAAGAGAAAGAAACCTTTTGGGTGCTCTATAAACACCATCTTTCATCTCGCTTTTGGCAGATGCTGTACTCTTTTCTCCTGAAATATCAGTGTTCTGACAACTCACTGGGGTGCTATTAGACTTGATTTTTAAGTACAGAAGTGACAACCACAAATTATGACTTTGCAAAAGTATGATTGCACCTTCATCTAAGGTTAAAGCACATATTTACAAACAGGAATCTGAAGCACTGTTTGCAGTTTGCAATCAGGGAAACATTTTGATTGAGTATTTATTACATACAGCAAATACCAAAACAATATCATAACTTTCATTTCCTGTAAAACAGAATGTTTGCTAGCAATTTTAGACTAAACCTGAAGGACATACTGTGAAATCTTGAAGCTCGTGTTATACTTACTGCACCTGAACATATTGCTGGGAAAAAGGCTGAAGATATTTATGCCTCATTGATGAAAGAGAATTTGCCTTTCTAATGTTATTGTGTGCTGTAGGATCAAGTAACTTGGAAGTAGCAATCACAATTTGCAAAAGGGCTTGAAAACATTAGATTTCCCAATTTTTGGATGCCTGTGTGAGGCCTTAAAAGAATGTGCTTTTTAGAGTGATCCATTTTAGGTCCCTCAAATTGGGCACCCAAAATCACCTGCCACTTCTTGCATTTTAGGTCATTTAGGGTTCAACTATTTCTCAGCCCAACCTCTGAGGTATGATTGCATTCACTCCCATTTAAATTAATTCTCCTGCCAATTGCTACAACCCCTCCACTCTCATTTAAATTAATGGGAGTGGAGGGGTTGTAGCAATTGGCAGGAAACACTCTGCCTCTGAGCACTGGGGGCCTCCTTTGCTGACTAAGTTTGATCTCCTGCTCATGCTTCTACATAAAACTCTTTCTCTTTGTTTTTTGCAGATGTACTAGTAAAATCCACTTCTGCTCATCTACTGAGAGAGTTATTTCAGGAGGTGTGGTGCTGTTTGTCTGTGCATATGTGCTGCACTGAGGCTTGAGATGATTGAAGATAGGCTGAAAGCAACCTGCAGCACACTCTGAAGCCACATAGGCTGACCTGGGCTGAGCGGGTAGATCTCATTATCGGCCCCGAAGAACAGATTCCGTGTCAGCTTGCGAGGGTCAATTTTCTGAGGGGTGGAAGAAGCAGGACAGAGAGAGAACCTGCGACGAAGAAAATTCTCCTCCTTCATGGCATGGGTGGTCGGGGTTTTCTAAAAAGAAGGGACAGAAATAATAACAGTCAATGCCAAGACGTAAGAAACTGAAGTTTCACATGCAGACGACTCTGCTTCTTCCAAGCCACCCAAGGAGGGTGCTGATTCCATTTTTAGAATACCGAAAGGCTATGCAAACACACTGCTATATTAGAGGGAACAGCCAAATTACTGTTCTGCTCACCCTTGGCCAGTTACAAACTGTGGGGGGAAGTGGCGTAACACTACAACTGGCCCCCCACTGGATCCAGTCAGTGTGACATCCATTCCTCTGAGGCTTTGAAGACACTTCCTAGTCATGATTACTTTTGGGAGCTAGCAAGAGCAGAGCACTGAATTGCTTGGCTACCTTTTTCAAAAAGGAGCTTCTAGTATCACTCGCACCAGGGCCACCCTGTAGGCTTCAGTGGAGTTACTGTAGGTTTAGGCTGCAGTCACTGAGATCTGGACCTGGTCCGAGGTATATAGAGGAAGGCCACCTGCCAGTGTCCTGATGTGAGTGACTTGAACCGCACAGCGAACTAGCACAGAAAAGCTCATGTCGCTTCTGCCTGATTTCTTACTACAGCATTTTGCGCATCTTCACGTTTTCTTGAAAATGGCAATGAGATCAGCCTTCGAGTTTGATCAATGGGGCAAGCTTTGCCTCTCTGCTGGGCTACAGAACAGCATTTATCTTCCTGAAAGCGTCCCTGCTACTCAGTACAAGAGCAGGTTAGTGCTGTGCTATTTACCACCACTCAGTTGAGGCACAGATTACCCTGACTGGAATTAAAGGTATTTCTTCTATACCTTTCCGGCAAGCAGTCCTTTCTTACCCATCACAGTTGGATCCTCTGACTGTCTTCCTGAGTTCTAGGCTTCCATTTCCCTCTGATATGCAATCAGAGGCAGAGTTCTCATTAGCAGTGTTGGGAGTTAACTTTGCCATCGGGGTCTGCGGTAGGGAATACCTGATGTGTCTTCTCTAACAGGATGAATTATTGCTCTGAGAAAGAAATCTTAGGGGAAATTTACTGCGACTTCAGGGCACGGTTTCTTGACAAAATGATCTGTATATAAGTCTGCCCATCTCTTCATGCTACAGAGAAATAAAGGGCCAGCTCCTTGGTGCAGTGGATGATACCCGAGCAGGAAAAAGCTCCCAGTGTGATTTAATGCAGCTTAGGAGCTGGTTAAAATTATACTGCCTGAAGTGATACTACATGGACCAATGTACTGGCTGAGGATCATGGGGGATGCTGTGTAAGCCACCCTGCTCCTGGGGAAACCTGGTTCCCTGCATCTGACACGGTCCCCTCTCCTTCCCTGAAGGGGAAGCTTCAACTGCTGGGAGCCCTGAGTGCCGACCCCTGGTGTAAGTAATAAGCTGTGGCATACTGTTTCTTTTAGGGAACAGCAGGCCCAGTTATTCTGTAGTAATTCAGTGGGGAAAGGGCTGGACACTACAGGGAATGCTGAGAGGACTTGGGGGTTGCTGTGTGCTTATTGCTAACCTGTACAGAGAGAGTGAGGTGATGGAAGTCTGGGAAGGTAGTGCTGGTGTTGTTTGAGGCTGGCGGTTTATGGAAATTGACCCACAACAGGCACAGATCAGACTTTCTTAACGTGTAGAGCAGGTAGTGCATAAGGTGCCTTGCAGCCCTGGGAATCATCTTAGTAAGAAAGACATTTACCTTTTTTCCCCATGGGTCAATTTTAGGGTATGTGAACCTAATTTAATATGAACTATTATATGCATTTTTACAGAAAGAAGGGCAGTGTCAGCTCAGTGTAATTCCAGCTCTGTCACTGACGCACTCTGTGACCTTCGCATATCATTTCACCTTTCTTGCCTTTAGTTTCCCCCCTGTAAAATGGAGATAACTCCACTTACCTCACAGAAGATTAATTAAGGTCTGTGTAGTGCTTTGAGCATACAAAGTTCTCTAAAAATGCTCTAATGTTCTTATTTACTCCTCTGCAAAGTGGATGTAAAATACTAACAAGTCACAATAGTACATTTTATTGTGACTACTTTGCATGGGTATCAATGGAGAATCAGTTCCAGTATTTGCTTTTAGGGGATAGTATGGCTTATTTTAGATGAGCAGAAAAACCCAGATCTAAACTGCTCTGAAGGTTTGAGAGGGTATTGAGTCAGTGTTTTAATTCAGGGCCAATTTGGATTTAGTGAACAATTGTATGGATACTGACAGATCCATTTGTTGTGTATATTTCTACACTGTGATTATAAAATACTTCAGGACTAAAATTAAACCAAAGTTAACTTTTAAAAAAAAGAAGAGAGAAATATGATGATTCACTTATATCATGGAACAGTATTTTTTAAAATACTAGTTTAAATAACTGTTTTTAGAATGCCAATGTAATCCATATGCCTAAAGGAGCTCTCTCTTTAAGGGATCTCTTGGGGATGGGTTGTGTTAGTACTCCACAGACTAGCAGCCCAGAGACAGAAATGTCTGGAAATTGGGTGTGGTAGCTGTGAGCATGCTCCACAAGGTTTTCAGCTGCTGGTCAGATGTCATGAGAGCAGCAGCCTGCCCTGGAGTTGCATGAGAAAAGCCCATGTCCTCAGTGTGTGACTGGGAGAAGCTCAGCCAGGATGGAGAGTAAGATGTTTTCTCCCCACACGGGAGCCTTTTGCAGCAGAGTTTGTGCATGTATATATGTGATTGAGTGTGGGTTAACCAGTGAGCTGACTGGACAATGCTGGTTCCAGAGGAGAAAGAAAAGCCTGCACAGATTTCTGCTAAAGATTCCTGCAACCAAGGAAGAAGAAGGAGCTGCTTCTTTCAACTCCAGTCTTTGGACTTGAACAGAGACTGTACCTGAGATTCGGGTGAACCCCACCTAAACTTTGGAACTCTTGGGTATCTTTCTCACAGTGTTTCTATGGGGACTGTTCTGTTTAAATTCATTTTTTCTTATGATAAATGTATTAAGTTAGTAGTTAATAAAGTTCATTATGTTTGTTCTTTTATGAGGGGAGGGTAACTGAACAATTTTTGCTATGAGTCCTTTTAAAGACTGAATCCTGCGTCTCCAGTTGCTTCTTCATAGGAGTTGGGGTCCATTTCTTTTAAGGCACTGGAGAAGGGCTATTAAATGAATTCTAGCCCACCTGAAGATTACACCAACACATAAATATTTTCTTCCTCCATTCCCAGAAACGTTGTCTGAACTTCCCACCTTTGCCATTGCCTTTAAGATGCCAAAAGCAAAAGCAGACCCTTGGGATTTTCTCCTCAAATAGCCTTGGCCAAGACAGACCAATTTTATCAAATTTAGCTACAAGAAGCCATTCAGAAATATTATGTGCCCACAATGGAAAGAGTGCTAGGGAATAAGTTACAAGCGTTAACTCTGTTTTCCATCAACCTCTTATCACTAGTTCCAATTTTCCTTGTGGAGATTCTCTTTGATTTTTTAATATAAAGCTGGGACTGTGCCTCGCTCTATCTCAACAGTAAAACAAGAGACTCTGTTCTGGAACAGTGGATCTGCTCCCATTGAAATCAATGGCAAAACTCCTGTATATTCCAGTAGTAGCAGGATAGTGCTCTGAATTTGCTTAGGCCAGGCAGAATTCATTTACCTTCAAAGTATTTGTCTACTATATCTATTTATTATGAAAATGGGGCACATGTTTTATTCATTACTGTTCTTCATTTATTATTTGACATCACTGAGCCACAGGAAAACTGATGATTTTTATGAAGTTGCTCTCTCTTTCTTCATGTGTGTACTTACTGAGGGTTCTTATTTGCAGCCAAGAATCCTGATGTCCCTTTCAGCTGTGAAAAGCCACTGGGTGATAGTGCACTTCAAGGTTTTCCCCGGTGTACAGTCTGTACAACTGTACCCCTATTTATCACAAGATAACCTTGCAACAACAACACGTCCTTGAGGCCATGAAGATTGATTCCTGCTATTTCCTCTAAACAGGACTCTCTCCAGGAGAGCATCTTCATTGCCTACAATCTGTTCAGAATACAGCTACACATCTGTCCACTGGTTTGAACACAAGTGACCCCACTCACAGGCCATGTATTCTCTCTGCTGGCCTCCTTTCAAGTGACAGACCTACTTCACATTGTCACTGTTGGGTTATACAGCTCTTACGAGTGTGGTCCCTGGCTACATTCTGATTATAATCTGCTCACATATCCCCCACCTTTTAGGGATCCCATAACTGCAGCATATACTTGAAAGATGACAGGGCCTTTTCTATGTTTGACCCTAGGATGTAGAACTCACTGTGCTAGATTCATTTAATCCTTATTTCTGGTATAGTACAGAAGACAGAGGTTGACCTGGATGGGATCCAGAGAGCAAGTGTGAAAATTGGGGTCAGGGCTGGGGGGTTAATAGGAGCCTATATAAGACAAAACACTGAATATCAGGACTGTCCCCATAAAATCAGGACATCTGTTCACTCTACCCTGAACTTTTAGAAAGTGATAGATTCAAAGAGCTCAATCTAATTACCGTAACAAAAGGAAAGTTAACAGTGACTTGATAACAGTCTGTAAATATGTACCTAGGAACAAATATTTTATAACATGCTCTTCGATCTAGCAAAGAAAGGTATAACAGTTTATGCCAGCTGGGGATAAAGGCATAACTGGAATTTGAAGTGAGACGAATTCAGAGTGAAAAGATGTAAATTTTTTACAGTGAGGTTGATTAATCATTGGAACAATGTACCAAGGATCATGGTAGATTCTCCAGCCTTGGCAATTTCCAAATCAAGATTGGATGTTTTTCTAAAAGATAGGTTCTAGGAATTGTGTTAGGAAAGTTTTATGACCTTTGTTATACAGGAGGCTAGACTAGATGAGTACAGTAGTCCCCTCTGGTCTTGGAATCCAAGACTCTCGAGTTTTTCATCAAATCTCCTTGACCATAAAGATGAGGGAAGAGAAATACAGAAAATACTGGTAGCACTGCTCTTAAACACAACCGTTTTCAAGGTTGCCCAATAGGTGTCAGGAGCTCTTTTAGAGTTAACATGATATTTAATTTCCAAAGGGGTAGCCGTGTTAGTCTATTGCAGAAAAATAGAGTCCTATGGCACTTTTAAAGACTAACAGATTTATTTATGGCATGAGCTTTTGATTTTCTCCCATGAAGAAAGTCATGAAAAGTGTCATGAAATTTAATGGGAGTGGTATACGAGGTTTCCAGTGTCCCAGGTTTGAACAAGACCACTTAATTAATTAACAAGGGGGATATTCCCCTTCCCCCTTCTCATAAGACTATTGTATAGACCAGTGGTTCCCACCCTTTTTGGCTCGAGGGCCACAATTTTTATAACCCTGAAGGCCACCAGTTTAATTAATTACAATTTAATTAATTAAATTCAAAATAAGTTTTAATTATACTTAATTAATAGACTGATGGCCCTTCAGGTTTCTAAAAAATTATATTTTGGGCCCTTGAGCCAAAAAGATTTTGTAAAAATTTTAAAAAGTTTTTTTTTAAAGGGCTCAATGCCCATAAATACCCAGAACCTTCCCTGCCTCCGGGCCAGCCCAGATGGGCCCCCAAGGAACCGGGCTAGGCTCTCTCTCCCAGCGCTGATGCTGCAGGTTGGACACAAGCCTGGCCCTGGGTGAATGTGAGCCGCTCTGCTCCGTTCCTATGGATGTATGGGGGGGCAGCACCGGGCCCCGCTCAGCCCTAACCAGCCCCAGCGCAGCGCTTCCTGCAGGTCGGATCCAGTCCGGGTCTCTCCCCCCAGGGTATCCTGCCCCTCTCAGGACCAGGACAGGACACCCCCACCAGCCCTCACCTCGGCAGTGCCCGCTCCGCCATGGCTCCGGCTCTCTCCCAGCTCCACTCCCAGCTCCTCCCGGCCAGCCGGTGCTTCCCACCCTCCTTGCTAGGGGCCCCTGCCTCTGCTGACCGGCCAGGGAGAGCCCAGTGCCTGGGGAGGGAGGCGGGCAGCCGCAATCTGGCTATAAGCCACCAGCTGAGAGCGGGAGGCTGTGGCCTGACTCCCAACAAGCAGGGCGGGGCCACTTCGAAAAGCTCCGCCGGCCAAAAGTGGTCCGCGGGCTAGAGGTTGAGAACCCCTGGTATAGACTGTTCAGAGGTGCTAAAGGCTCACAATTTCCCTTGAACTGAACATTGCTGTCTGTGCCCTGAACAGAACAACAGACTCATTTTGGGTGGCCAAGATGAAAACAATGACACAACGTGTGTTGAAGGCCGCTGTGTAGTTGATGCCTTCTGCACCTGTGGAAGAAGATGGCAGAAGGTTTCAGCTTTTAGCATCAAACTAGGCAGCTCTGCCTTCACACTTTCTGGGTTGCTGATATGTAATTACTAAGTAGCTAGACACTCCATGGACATTAGGCTGTCCATGCTTTGTGCTAACTGGTGGGTGGATAGATTGGCTTGCTTACTGTCTATTACAGGACTTAAAATAGACTGGAAATATGCACATCTTTATAAATAGTTAATTGAAGGTCTGGTATAGTCTTTACCTTCTGTGTTAGTGAAAGGATAGCATTTGATTTTATTCAAGGCTTGTTTCAAACAGTGTTCTCTTTTTCTGATCATTAAATTTTTCTCAGATATTAAATTAAACTGTATTTTGTATTCACAGTAGTAACTCAATCTTTAGAATCTGCACTGAAAAGGAAGATGAAATATAAAGAAGATGACATTTCCTGATTCAATTAATTCCAGGAGATAAAATTTCCATGTTCAGAAAAAAGGACAGATTGTTTGCTTATGCATTTCTGCTATTACAGACCCACCAGAATGAAGATTCAGAATACTCATGAACCAGAAAATACTGGCACATATCCCCGGCTGGCATAAATCATCATAGCTATTATCACTTTAATGGAGCTTTGCAAATTTACATCAGCTGTGGCAATGTGAATAATGTTAGATATCCCTGAATTTCACTTCCGGATGCTACTCCTAAAATATATGTCTATCAACAGGATAGAAAATTGGAGAAATGCACACCTAATCACAGCTTTAAAAAAAGGGAGGTGTAGTACAGGGAATTTTGCCTTCTCCGACAAATTCTCTTCAATTAATCCACTTGTCTGAGTGGGAATATGGAGAATTACACAGTTTATAATAGAAAAGAAATCCAGCATATAGCAGTTTACTGGGAGCCTTTTGTGATCCTGCACCATACTCTGGAGATGTAAACAAATAAAGTTTTATAACAAGTTCCAAGAGAAGCAGCAGCAGGTAGGGTACAAATCAGAACATGCCAGGTGGGCACCTAAATTCGTGTCAGAACGAAATGCACACCAAGGAGATGAAACTTGTTTGCTTTTTCAAGCTTGGGAACCAAAGTGTTGCATACATGTGAGAGTTGTCTATTTGCTGTCACATACCAACATTCTGAACTGCACAAATAAAACTCGTTTCCTACAGCTAGGATGTTCAGAATTTTTCCAGCTGAGGAAAACTCATGAGCAACCAAGAAAAACTGAGTCTTTGAGAATGCCCTTTGATCAACACTCCTCTTCTAATAACAGTGGACTATCTTCTTCACAAGTAACCACCACTTAGGAGTTCCTCTTAATACGTATTATAGTATTAAAATACAGGTAAATTAATTACAGTAAGCCTGATTCTCAGCTGGTGTCAATCAGGATAGCATCATACCATAACAACTGACCACAATTGAGGATTTGGCCCATTGTATTTACACAGAGATTATTTTCATTCAGCTAGTAAATATCGCTGTTCTGTGAATTTTAGCAATAATTACAAGTGCCAGGGAGCAAAACCACAATGTAACTGCAATATAATGGCACAGTAATTATACGTGGCCTACAATTTTCATGTTTCATGGGCTCCAGGCTCAATATTACAACTAAGGACACAGACAGTGACTCATTCTTTATAGCTGTATAGTATTCCTTGGGAATTAGCTCAGACATTGGATAATTGGCTATGGCCACTTGGAAAAAGTTTGAGTCTAGTATGTCTTGACCCTGAAGAACATTTTATGAATCTCCTCCGACTTGAATAAATACTTACTGTTACTAGACACTAAATTGACATCAAAGTGCTACAGGACTTGGCTTTAGATAAGAAAACACCTTTCTCTTTCCTTTGATTTATTATTTTATCAGTAGTATTATTTCTGGTTGCATGCTGGGAAACATTGCTTTTCAAGCTATGTCTCTCCAACTGTGTTCTACTTTCTGTTCATTCAGATGACTTTTACTTCCTGGACCTCTTTCCTTAGCTTAGACATTTAAAGCCAGCTTTACTGCTGTGGAGCAAGAACAGAGAGAGGAGGGGAATAGAAATAACCCTCTCACAACTATTATTCTAATGATATTCATTTCCACTGACCTCCCTACTCATCCTATGCAGAACAGGGATCCAGTGGCTTGCAGTACTGTTATCACGGGACATCTTTCAATGAAAACCAAAATTAGGGACGAATCATATACACATTTATTTCTGACATGTTCACGATTAGCCCAGGAAAACAGCCTAAGGTAATTAGCATCCTGAATGTGGTGATAGAAATCTGGAAGAATCAGCCAAAAGTGAATCTCACTGAAGACTGCCATGTGGCATCCCATTTCTAGTATTCATTACAGTTTGACCTGAAGTCTGTGAGAGGAAGGGGAAGAAAAATGCTGCAGTTTATTTTAAATGGATCTCATGTATACCGTAAATATTAACTACATGATCACCCTTTGTTATGTCTTGAATTGGTTGTCATTTCCTCCGTAAACATTAAACTAGAAGTTTATTGCATAACCTTTCTGAGTAAGAATTAGATTTAGTTTGGAGGGGTCATTGAAATAAATGCTTAAGGGCTTTTACATCTACTTTTTCATTTCCTCTGACCTTTCAACATGAAATTGATTGTTGTGCAGAAGCCTATTAATTTAACAAAGTACATTAAATTTTTCACTTGCACTATGGGACACATTCCTGACATAGCAATTTCATTGGTAGCAGAAATCAGACTTACTTATCACAGTTAAAGATAATGTATCTGTATTAATCACTTCTCATAAAAGTGTTCAGACTCAGAGATCTGTCCTTTAAAATATTACTGATAATACAGCCTGTATAACAAACTGCTCCAGAATCATGAGGTAGTTTACACATAGATTTCACTTGATGTTGGTAAGAACTTTCTCCATTATTTTTACTTTATACTCTGCCCTTTATTTTTAGCAAATTGAGCTCTTTATTAATTTCCTTAAGGCCCTGATTCAGGAAAGAATCTGTGTTCAAGAAAGACTTCAGCATATATTTAATTTTAAGTGCCAAAACATGCTTAATGATAAGCACATGCTTAACTACTTTTCTGAATCAGAGCCTTACTTCTTTAGTCCTCTGTTATAATACATTGACTAAACAGAACCACAAATTTTGACAATCAAATCATTCTCAGTATAGATCAAGTACCTGAATATTTATCCATTCTACTCATCCCTTAACCAGAGGCTACTGTTCTGCATAAGTTAACCAGTGACTTTAACCTGATTTTTACATTAAATAAATGCCATTTTAATAATCATAATGCAAATTACTAATGTCCCTAAAGAAAAGACTATATAAACCACTAAAATAACACAGACAACCAAGAAAACCCATACTGCTATTGGATGAATAATGCAAATGTGATTCCAGATGGTTTGCTACAATTTTATACATTTTATGCATTTTTGAAAACTGTTTCCAGTAATCTGGTTATGTCAGGAAGTGTCAATAGGGTGTGAACTAATTCACTATTGCACTGCACTTAGTGTAATTATTTGCTCTAGTGCAAAATAAGTGAGTCTAATGCGCTGCAAATGACGAACAGAGTTTTACACCAGCTTTGCATTCCTGAAACGCAAGATGAAGGACAACAGTGAATTTTGCCCAATCCTTTAATTTCAGTCAAACATAGATTATACAGACTCCCGTTAAACTGAAACTCTTAGTTACTCAAAGGTCAGATAAATCTCCCAAGGTTGAAGTTTGACCCTTGAGGACGCCTAAATTCCTCAACAATGGAGCCACAGAGCTAGCTGCCCTCGAAGAAATCTACTGTCTGAGTGAATTGGCCAGTATGATTTGGATTCTACAACAGAGTCCTGTGGCACTTTTAAAGACTAACAGATTTATTTATCGCATGAGCTTTCGTGGGAGAAAATCCCACTTCGTCAGACGCTTTGAAGATGGGAAAGTTACAGAATGGGACTTTCCCATCTTCAAGGCGTCTGACGAAGTGGGATTTTCTCCCACAAAAGCTCATGCGATAAATAAATCTATTAGTCTTTAAAAGTGCCACAGGACTCTGTTGTCTTTCTACAATAGACTAATACTGCTACCCCTTTGGAATTTGGATTCTACACTTAGGGTTAGGGGAGCTCACACATGGATTTCAAAGCTTGTTGGGCCTCAGTTATCTGAACCCCAGATACTGTGAACTTTACAGGAATCCCATGAGACTTCTGGATAACCAGACCAGAACAGTTTGATATTTCAAATCAAGAGGAATGGAAAAATTGGATTTGATTTTTCAGAAGAATCTATTGATGCTGTATTAGGATACAGATAAATGTATTCACTTGCAAAGCGCTGGAAAAGATGAAAGGCTGAGTTTATCAAAGGATCAGAATTGGGCGAATGACAAAAATAATCTCTGGACTTTTCAAAAAAATTGAATTTACTTTAAATAAATTTATGCTTCTGCCGTCCCTGCTTTCTGCAATGCAGTTTACTGGTACAATGGTTCACAATGGGCAAATTCCAGTCCTGGTACAGCACCCCCAGCACTCCTATTTCCAGCACCTATGGAAGTTAGTACAAATATAAAAATGGCCTAAGAGTTGAAAGGCTTGATCCTGTACCAATTAAATAAATAGGAACTTTGCCTTTGATTTCCAATGGGCACAAGATCAGGTCCAAAGTGCAAAGCACTAAATATATGACTAAAAATGTTTTTCAAATGGAAAAAGACATTGGAAGTGTTTTGATGTTCTTTCATGTCATTACCATTGTTGATAATTCAGTACATCAGGGAAAGTATTATTTGTAGTATTTGAAGTCTGTGCTGTAAATATGAGACTCAATATTTATTTAGTCAAGATTTGCCCTTTTAATCTTCGGCAGATTTACTGAATAATTAGTAAGTCTCTGAACCTGATTAATACTATTAATGAACTATGTTGCTGATAAACAACATCCACTTTTAATACATCAATCCTTCCAACAATTAGCCACGGTTCAATATAGATATCCATTGTAGTCTACCTCTTTCACAGTCCCCAATGCCCAGCTATACCCACTAACAATTATAAATAGCATCCACTGTCTTTCAGCAGCAATCCTTTTAAAAGAGCAGTTGATTATATAAAAATGGAACCTTCTTACTGAACAGATCTTATTATTTGGTTTATGCTAGTACTACAACTGAAATTTGGGCCCCATTGTCCCAACCGTGTAAACACATACTACTAGACAGTCCCAAAGATCTTACAATGTAAAGAAATGCTCTTATCACACTCTTCCTAATTTAAGGCCAGACTGTGATATGCTTACTCATGCTGAGTAGAACCTTATTCCTGAAGTACTGTACTCCATTGATTTTAATGGGAAGAGCATGCTATAAGAAGCTACATAGATTAGAATACAGTTTGTGGTGTAAAGTAAAATTCAATGCAATTGAAGATAGCACAGTCTGGCCCACAGTAACTATAACACATTTTTTCTAGGGTTCCTATTATTTATTATTGTTCCTATTCTGTGCAGGGCCAGTACATCTTATAAAGTTAGAGTTCGAGTTTATTTCTCCATGTGCAACATTAAAAGAATTGTTTACTAAAGGTATGTCTACACTGCAATCAGAGGTATGGTTGTAGTTGGGTAGACAAACCCATCCTAGCTTTAATCTAGCTAAAACTGATAAAAATAGCAATGAAGAGACATGGTGGCTTGGACTCCAGTGCAGGGTATACAAGCCCGCCTAGAACCCTGATTATGTATTTGAATTGCTAGCCTTCACTGGGGTCTGCGCAACTGCACCCTCATTGCTATTTTCAGCTGTGTTATTTAGCTACATTAAAGCTAGCCTGGGTAAGCTGCAATCACTCCTCCACTTGCAGTGCAGACATGGCCTAAATTCTGATTGTAAACACCAGAGCAAACTCACTGAAGACAGCTGTGTGATACAGATGTCACTGAGGGCAGAATTTGGCTTGCCGATTCGTTATTATTGATGCTACTGATGATGCATGTGAAGGACAGAGCCCCGCTTAGCTTTTCAAAGCCCAGGTTGAGTCTGCCAGGCGGGCAATTTGCAATAATACTTTTAATTTGCAAACTGAACCTGTATCACCTGGAAATCTTTGAAAAACAAACACTGAGAGATAATAAACGTGGGACCCACACTCCCACTTTCACATGGTCACTTCTCAGAAGAGAAATGCACTTTAAATCATGATTGCATTATTATTGCTCCTTTCAGAAGACATTTCACTTGTGGTTGTGCATATGCTTACCAAATGCCTTGGGCTAGTCTATGTTTGCATAGTATAGAGGGGCCTTAGACCAACTCAAAATCCAGCTCCTCAAAAAGGTTGGCTTTTGTGGGCTTCATTCTGTTCTCATTCACACTGGTGCAAATCAGGAATAATTCACTACTAAGAATGCAGATTTGCAACAGGGCAACTGAGAGCAGAATTGGGCTTTGTCATTTGTGGGACATGCTTTCCTATGGGGCTGTGTTGCGGCTGGCAGGACATTAGAGCATTATCAGTATCATTGGCTCACTGATTTTTTTTTCTCTCTGTGTTCATAATTCTGGGCCAACTCGCATGCGAGTAGGATACACAAGCAAGTAAGAGTTTGGAGGATCAGGCCCTCCACTGGTAGCTAGCACATGCAAAGGCGTTTTAGTCCCCTAGAAGGAGCCCAGTCCTGTAAAGTAGTCAACGCCCTCAATTGTCACTGATTTCCATGCAAATTGAATGAGCAGAGTCCCCTATAGGACTGGGCCTCTTTAATAGCTAACAGGGAGATATCAGCTGCATAAGCCAGATGGAAATATTTTTTTAAAAAACCATGAATAACACATTAACAAAGTTGCTTTAACTTAAACCCACCAAGCTCTTAACCCGTAACAAAACTGGCTTGTTTGGTCACACAATTATGCCATTTTCAAGAAGCCCCCATCTTCAAGGTCATTTTTGTCTTGCATTTTTCTTTAAAAGAAAGTATTAACGCCACCATTATAGCTACACATTGCTATCTAAACAACGAAATAAGAAATTATTCCCTCTTAAAGGAAGGACCTACTTCATGCTTTAATGGCATTTAATGAAAAATGTTCAGCAAGCCTCCCTGATATCTTTCTGCAATATCCATCTCTGCTTTCATATAATTAAATACAGGAGAGATTATGCCTCTTGGCTCCCGGAACACCATTACTGGGAAATGCCAACCTGATTTTAAGGCCTGTTTACATGCTTAATAGTTTCTTCCTAGCATTATGCTAGTTGTTGTTCATAAGGCACTTTTCTTTTGTAACACATTTATATTCAGAAAAAGGCATATGTGGTCTGTCAAATCCTGTTGATTGCATTGGGATTTGAGGGCGTTCACAATTTGCAGATTCAGGTCCAAAGGGAGAAAAGCAGCAGTTCAATGCAAATACAGAGCAGTAATGCTAAAAATATTAGGGGGATATCTTTGGAAAAGAGAGCCCAAGTGCTATGCAATCTCGCAAAGATTTTCCAGGGCACAGATGAATTCAGTATCATTCACAGGGTCTTTAGCTTGATCTGAAAAGATGGCAAATTATCTTTTGTAGTTGCATTTTCCACTATTTTTTCTTTTCAGGACTTCCCTGTTATACTGAAGTTAAAACACCTGTGATCATTTTAATTATAAACGCCCATCAAATTTTAATTATAGACCCCCATCAAAATGATGCTACAATGTAACCCAGCTAAATGTCCTGTATTATGTACATTTCATCCACACTCCTCACATCCTTAATGATGAGCTATTTCAAAGATTTTCAGGCCAGAAGGGACCACTATGATCACTTCTAGTGTTTCATTATTATTTATCACTTATATTGCTCTAGTGCCTAGTATACCCAGTCATGGATCAGGGCCGCTGTTGCGCTAGGTGCTGTACTACCACGGAACAAAAAGATGGTCTCGGCCTCAAAGAGTTTATAGTTAAAGAATAGTCTGACCTTCTGCAGAACACTGCCACAGACTTTCACCTAGTGGTTATTCTATCAACCCAGACCATTTTGGTTGAATTAGAGCAACCCATTTAGAAAGACATCCAACCTTTGTTTTAGAAATGCCAGTTGATGGGGAAACCACTGTGTCCCTTAGTAAGCTTTCCCAACAGTGGTGAGACTTCTTTTTTGTCTCCTCTTTTATATCCAATCAGGCAATCTAAACATCAGAGGTCTTAACAGGGAGGGTCAGGTAAGCAAGGCCAAATACAAGAACTTCTCTTGTTGACAAGATCCTTATAAGTCCCTGGCCTAACGTCTCAGACTTCTTGATTCTGTTGTACACGAGCATCCCCTGTGAAAAAGCAGTTTATGTCTGGCATGCCAAATACACTTTGAAGGGGTGATCACCCATCAAATTCAAATGGAGATTAACACACATATTTTTATATAAGCTTCACCTACTGCATTTCTCAGAGTGAAACATGTTTTTCCATCCCCAGTGGTTAAAGGATAACACTGCATTTCTTTCAGCTCCTGATTTAAAATGACATTTTCTAGAGGAGAAAGGGAGTTATTCTCTACAACCCGCAAAGCGCATTTATGGTGGAATTCACCTTGTATTACCCAAGTCCAGAGGAATTGGGCTCTGTGCATGGAATTCTGAGAAGACTGGAGTGGAATCTTCACCCCAGTCTAGCTCCTCGGCAGCATGCTGGCACTTGCCCTCAGTTCCAGGGTTTTGAGCTGCTGGATCTATTTAAACTTGGATGTATTGGCCCCTCCCTGCACCCACCCAGTCACTCCTCCTTCCACACCAGCCACTTCATAGCAGATCCAAAGTTCAGCTCTGTTGCAATCAGAGCTAGAGGAGGGCTGCTGCTGTTGTGATTTCTTTTCCCCTTTATTCCCAGGAAGACCTAAAAGGAGATTTCAAAGTGTAAAGAGCCTTGCGCAGGAGGGTGATGCACCCCTAATGATCACAGCTCTCACACACATACTTGACTTTGCTGAAAGCACAGCAAGTTTTTAGCTGTCTAAATAGTTACTATAATAGTACTCTTGAGACGGGCTCAGTTTCTCCAGGAGAGCATTCTTCGAGCATGGATCCTTGTGAGCCTGCTAGCAGCTTGCTGCTCTCATGGAGCTGGATGATAACTCATTGTGTTACTTACCAACTATAAGCAAAAGCCTGATTTGTGATATTGAGAAATAGAGCAGTTATAATGCACTGCACATTTTGTAGCTGAATTCACTTAGATGAGAAAAGAAGGGCCTCACGTGATTTGAATATGCTCTGTGCAGATGACAAGCTCTTGTTAACGGCATTCAATACAGTTCAGTGGTAATTCTCTGGAAACATCTAATACCTACGGTCTGGATCATGCTCTCTCTTACACCACTCATACTGGGGTAGTTTCTTAGGCTTCGGTGGAGTTACTTTTGACTGAAACCAGTGTAAGCAAGAGCAGAAACTGGTCCCCAGACCCCTGGGCAGAAAGCGGGCACTACAACTCTTTAAAAAAATACAAAGCTGAAAGCAGAGAGAAATTTAGTGGGAGGGATCTTTGTCATCCCTTTAAAGAGTCAAGCTACATTAGCCCAGGATTTTTATATAATTAAATGGAAGTATCAACTCCATCTACTCCAGGGACTGGGGAAAAAATGAAAAGGAGGCTTCAGAAATGATCGTTGCCTCCCAAACTTCCTCAGCTGTGCTGAGAAGAGCCTTCGCCCAACCAAGGATCTGGTCCTGACCATTCAGATGCCCTCTGGTTGAAAGGAAGCCAAGCACAATGCAAACAGTTACCGAATTCCGTTATCACAATATAAGAGCAACGAAACCATGCTTTTCAATACAGATCACAACAATTTATCAAAAAGAGATATGAGCTAACAGGAAGCTCTTCCATTATCTCCGCTGTGAAGAAGAAGCAGTAGGGGGACTGGTGAAAAATGAGTCACTTTGCAGTGGAGTCAGAGTACAGCCACTGGGAGGGTTGCCTGTCTAATCTTTTTTCTATGGCAGGAAAAGACATTAAGATTACAAAATAGGGGAAGGTTGTGGCAGGAACAAAGCACATCAAATGAATATAACAACAATGATCTAGGACTAGATCCACAACTGGTGTAAACTGGAATGGCCCCAAGAACTCCAATTGAACTATACTGATTTACACCTTCTGAGGATGTAGCCACTACAGTCAAACGGAAATAATTTGGAACAAAAGGGAACCATACCCAAAAGATCTAATGTTCTAATCGGGTGGGAGAGGGGGTGGCTCGGAGTTCATTCTGTGGACAATTTGGTTTATATTACAAGAGCAGACTGCATGTGCACTTACACACATTTGTATGCATTTACAGGCATAAGGACTGAGAAAAGACTTGCTGGGTTTTGGAGAGGAAAGGGAAGAAAGGAAAGAATAAATAAATAACCCTGGTGTGAGGGAATCCTCAGAGGCCAGGATTATATTTTTAGAGTGGTCTATCCCAAAGTTTCTGGGAATGTAGGATCAAGTGCTAATATTCCATGGCTGTGTATATACCATCTACACTGCCTGCTCAGGGCATAAACCCTGACTTCTATTATCAGAACTAAAAGACTCCCCCTTAGTTATTTCTATTGCCGAGGCAGTGGCAGATACAGAAATGCCTGTCTCCTGAGCACAAGTCCATTGCTCTGTCCGCTCTGACACATTATACGCCACTAGGTATTGTTCTTACACAAACCTGTAACAAAGAACTTGGTTTCATTGATAGTGCTAGGCGCTGTACAAGTATACAGTAAATGACAGTCCCTGCCCTATTAATAGCCTCCAATACCGAAATTGGCTCAACTCCAGTCAGCAGAGGGCTGTGGTGGACATACCCACCAAAGACGTGCAGAATCCTTTTTGACAATAGCTTGAGTGAACCCAGAGAAAGCTGAACAATGAGATATTTTAATTTTGACTTTTTTCTCCTAGATTACAATTCTTCATTCAGTGTCCTCAGCAAGAATAATAATGTTCTTATTCTTAAGGAAAGCACTGGATATTGTAGCATGTATTGAAACAATAATGGCAATATTTTGTACTAATGGATTCTTTCCTCTGAGGCTCTTTTACCGACATTAATGATGGGATTTAGGTAAATTTCATTGCTATAATATCAATTTTACAGATGGATAAACTACGGCAATGAGGAATTAAGAGTGGGGTTTCCAAAAACGCCCCACTGTTCTCCTACTCTGCTCCAATTAATTTAAATGGAAGCAAAATCTACCTGCTCACTTTTGAAAATCCCATTTTATGGATCCAGATTGTGAACCAACTGCATGAAAGGGGCAGATCAAGGAACTCCTTTACTCTTTGCATGGGCCACCCATATTGCCAGAAGCAGAAAGACAGGAGAGCAGCTCCCGCCAGCCTACTACTCCCACCCTGAACAGATGGGTGGGGAATATGCAAGAAGGAGCACAGAATGGGAAGAACCATAGTTCCATCCCTCAACTGCCAGCTTGCATGTGGGAGCCAGTGCAGAGGGGAAAATTATCTGCAAAAGGGCTGGCACAGATCACTTCCTCCCTGGAGTAAAGAGGAAGCAACCAAGACCAGAGCATTACGTGAGCTGGATTGTAGGGTTACAAATCAACTACAGATGTCTTGCCTGAGGTCAGTGGCCTGAGCTTTGAGCAGTTCTGATTCTCAGTATCCTGTGCTGATTGTCAGACCACACCCCAACATAACATATGTAACACCCAGAAAATGTCATCACCACGAGTCAACGGCAAAGATGATTTTTATTTGTGAACAGCCAAGATTTGAACATGCAAACTGAGAGCTACAAAATGCTCATGGAAATGAGCACAAATTCTTCTTCTTAACATTTCTGGTGTTGAGAGAAAGAAAAAAGCTTGGTAAGCAAATGTAAAGAAGGATTTCTAGTGGGGAGAGTGCAAATATGGAGTGTGTGGCAAAGTAATCTGTTCACAGTTTGGAAAGTGAAAACATATTGCTGAACCGTGACCTTGGCTATCCAGAGGTTTTAGAAAAAGGTGGTAAAACAGATCCAGAAATGCAGCCTTGAAATGATAGTAACAGTACGTATGTTTGTCAATTAAATTGAATAGAGGTATCACTGACTCACAAGTGGAACCCATTAGGTTCTGTAAACATTATTTTCCTCCCCAGACACTCCGTTGAATTATACCAGCCAACCAATCAATTGATCCCAGTACCATAAGCAATACAGTAACATACATCCCCAATAGGACAGCATTGTAGTCGTCCACGTGCGTTATCTTTTTCTCTCCATTAACCACACCACACCCGCAAAAATTAAGTGAATGTAATGCAATAAAAGATATACATTGTTATGTATGTATTTAAACTGTGGGGTAGTGTGTAGAAGCCCCAGTGAAGCGCCCACTATTCTAAGCACTATACCATTGTGTAAAATAAAGACAGCCCCTGCCCAAGAAAGCTCACAGGTTAGGAGCTGTATCATCAGCACTGGCAGTGTCTGATTCATCACTTCGGAATATCTGGAGTATGAAAGATAGTTCATAAATCAAATTAACTGATCCCTCACCCATCTACACTACAAGTACACACAATTTCCAATATGGCTATAACTACCCTCCTTGTGCAGGCAGACAGAACTAGCAGCAGAAATGGAAGCGCAGGGCAATTCATGATTTCAATGTTCCAAGGATGTGATGAGGATTCAAACCCATCTCTCCCTATCTATTTCCTGTTAGTCATACTTTCCTCTGTGACACAGAGAGCCCAATTTACCAGCATCCTGCACCTTGGCAGTTATTTCCACCAGTGCAAAGTGAGATTAAAATGCAACCAGATCAAAATGGCAAGTGTTTCACATCCATTGTAACTTCACTGTGCATTGGTGGAAATAACTACATGACACAAGGGGCCTGACTCTCACTGACGTAATACCATGGGAGAATGCTTCCCAGCGTGGGTTTTCTCACTCTGCGCAAGGTAACGCAGCAAAAAGAGCAGTGAGCTGGGTGGCAGCTCAGGCTAGCGACGTGGGTACATACCAGGGATTCAGGCAGGATTGTATTTGGGAGTTAGAGCAGTACACCTTTTGTGTGTAGCTTAGGCTTGGGTTTATTCTAAGTCTTTTTCTGCTTTCTTTGAAGTCATTGGCAAAAATCCCATTTACAGGAGTGGGAGAAGCTTGTAGATCTGGGGAACAAATAGGACAAGGGGACAGTGGAACTGAATGAGATTTAATAGTAAAAATCTGAGTAAAAATACCAGAATCAGGCCTAAGCTGCTTTTAAAAAAAAAGACCTTTCTATTCCAAATGGACAGCTGGAAATTTACCCAAATTATTTAGAAGCACAGGATGGTAACAAGGCCAATCATTTTATAACATATAAGCTTAACAACAGTATCAATTAACAAAGCTAATTACATCATAGCTGCTCCTTGTTACAGAACTCTAACTGTGATGGAACCGAGCTCCTTGGTCTTTGAGGAGCTAGTTAGAAATGCAAATAAGGTATTTATAAATCCTTCATACACAGTATCTGCCAGTCAACAGTTTTCAAACACAACATTAGAAACATTCAAAGAACCTGGCTCATGAACATGCTGCTGCATTCGATTTAAAAGGGGGAAGGAATGGAAGAAAAGAAAGGAAGGATGTGTGAGAAAGAATAATTGAAAATAAAAAGATATGGGGGTGAGGAAGAAAAGAAAAAAGAGAAAGAAGAAAAGAAAGGAATGAAGGACTGAAGACAGTGTATAGTGTGAGGGGAGATATAAAGATAGAAACAGGAAAGGCTATGTGCATGTAGTGACTCTGTGGTTAAGAGAATTCACCTCAGAACATACAGTCACAGAGAAAAATCTTCTCTCCCAGGATGCACCTGTGCAAGGGTCACTGTCACTTTTCAGGAGCCATTCTGCCCATTTCCTTGAGTGTGTATATTGGAGGGCTTTCTGTTCCTTTCCTTGGGTATGAGTCTCTCCTAAGATCCTTCAGACTTCAGATCTACAGGGTTGAAATCATAGAATCACAGACATGTGGGGCTCGAGGGGACCTAAAGAAGTGATCCAGTCCAGCCCCCTTTTGTGAGGAAGGAGCAAGTGTACCAGACAATCCCTGACAGGTGTTTGTCAAACATAATCTTAAAAACCTCCAATGACAGGCATTCTACAACCTCCTCTTGGAAGTTCCAGAGTTTAAATCTCCCTTGCCACTGATTAACTCCATTACTTTGTGTCCCACCTTCAGTGGACATGGGGAACAATTAATCACTGTCCTTTTTATAACAGCCCTTAACAGTTTTGAAGACTTATCAGGTTTTCCCTTTCTCAAGACTCAAGATGTCCAGGTTTTTTAGCCTCGCTCATAAGTCAGGTTTTCTAAATCTTTTATCATTTTTGTTGTTCTCTTCAGGACTCTCTCCAGTTTGTTCTCCTTCTTCTTAGTGTATGGCACCCAAAACTGAACACAAGTCTAGTTGAGCCTCACCAGCACTGAGAAGAGCAGAACAGTTACCTCCCATGTCTTACATGTGACACGCCTGTTTAATACACCCAGAACTATATTAAACTTTTTTGGAACTCCATCACTTTGTTGGCTCAGATTCAATTTATGACCCAGAGAAGACCTGTACATGCAGAGTTCATCTTGGTGGGTATGCAGGTATAGAGGATACCACCCGCAAGTTGCCATCATGTGTACAGAATATCAGCTTTTATTTTACTAGCCTTATGTTTTGGTTTGCACTTAAAAGCTAAACCCACAGAGCTACATCAGTCACACACATCCCTGAGTGACATAGCTGTGTCAACAGAATCCCCAGTGGAGAAGCAGGAATGTCAGTGGAAGAGTTCTTCTGTCAATCTAGCCAAGACCGTTCAGGGAGGTACTGTTCCTACACCGAAAGAAAATCTCCTTCTATCATCATGGATATTAGGAAAAACTTTCTCACTAGGAGGGTGGTGAAGCATTGGAATGGGCTATCTAGGGTGGCGGTAGAATCTCCATCTTTGGAGATTTTTAAGGCTCGGTTAGACAAAACCCTGGCTGGGGTGATTTAGGGGGAGAGGTCCTGCTTTTTAGCAGGGGGTTGGACTAGATGACCTCGGGAGGTCCCTTCCAACCCTATTATTCTATGATTCTATGATCATAAACTGTGTCTGCTCCAGAAGGCTACACCAGGCTACAGCAAGCTTTGCTGGCATAATAGTGTAGATATAGCCTATGACTGTGGAGAACATTAAGAAAGTGAAAACCAATGCTGTGACATCTACCTGAGTTTGTAGAAAGCCTGAAACAACAGTCCTGAGAGGTGTGAACTGCCACTGTTCATCACACTAAGTTTATAATGGCTATGCCCAATGATGATACATTAATTGTCAACACTGTTAACTGTTTCACTGCTGATCAAACTATGAAAGAATGAAGAGAGACTATCTCATTATGAAGATCTGCCCAATCTCCTGAGTAGCATCTCATTTTGCTAACTCAAGTAGGAAGCACTGGGTTCATAGGAAGAAGAGTGAAATCTATCATTCCTTTTTTCCCAATTTGAGCCCGCTGTATGAATATGCAGCTGTACTTCTGAATCCCCTTCCTTTGGACACAGCAACGGGCAAGGGAAGGGTAATGAACAAAGTAAAGGTGGAATATGAGCTTATGAATATTTCCAGGGTAAGTGAAGGTCGAGCAGCACAATGGCACAGAGAGCATGAGAATTCATAGGACCCCGTGAACTCACGTCAGAGTGAGTCAGCAAAAACAACACTCTAGTTCTTTGTAGGATTCTGCCATTGCCATTCACAATCTCTCTCTTTTTTAAATGGGTTCTTGGCTCACAAAAGCTTCATGTAAACTACAGGAAAGTAGTTCAGTCTTTCTGGTAGTTCATCTTAAGGCAAGTCCCTGCAATACTGAAAAAAGTATTCAGCCATACCTGAGTTTGATGGAAACCTGTTAGTTGATCTACCCTGAGGTATGGTGAAAGTACAATGATTTAAGCAGCCTGGAAGACATTTTCCAGAGCACAGTTTTCCAAGCATCAAGTGGGTAAGAAAGGTATAGTTCGAAACATGCATGTATCACACGAGCAAACACAAATGCTACAGCTTTCAACATAGACTCACTAATGTATTGTCTTCAAAAATAGTAAAATAGATGTTGTTATTCAACAGATCCCTTACCAATATATACACAGATCCCTTCAGTAAGTAAGTGTGTTTACTTCCCACCTTCTCCTAATATATCAGATACTGGAAATGATCCAAATTTCCCCTTCTGGAGGTTTCCCTTTATCACTAAAGTGACAAGAACAAAATGTGAATCTAAGCTTTTGTTTGAGTTTGCCTGCTCCTGAAGTTTTTCCTGTAAAACATGCTCTGTGTCCTAGCTTTTGTTCCTTCTATCGAAAAAATAGTTCCAACATTTAAGCCCTAGAGAACTTACCTGAACTGAATCAACAAGAATAACCCTGCATCTCTAGAGGATGCTAGCAGCTGCTATCCAGTTACATGACCACATCTGATTTAGACAATCAGCTAAAAGGCTGTTGGTGACCTGATTGTTGGTGACCTTGTTATTATCAATTATTATTTTTGTTTATTTTTATTTGCATTGTGGGTGGATGTTGTATTTGTATTGTTGGGCTCTTCTGTAAATACCTGCTGGCTTTTCCAGTTGTCATGCGCAAGCTTATTTGCTTTTGCATCATTCCAGGGTCACATGGAGACACCTGGCACTTTGTGACTGGACATAATCGAAACAGAAAGAGTTTGAAAAACTCCAGTTTGTTGCATAGATTTCTCATATATAACTGTTCAAAGCTATGGGAGATCAAGACGACAGTAATGAGTTAGCCCTCCTATGATATGCTACATCTTCAAAGCACTGTGCAAAGAAGAAATATAGTGTGCATAGAAACATCATCCTATATACTTGTCAGCACAGGGTTTGATGAAACCATAGTACCTGTTGGGACGAGATCTTTTGGTGGATCAAAAATTTCAGCAATCACAGAGACTCTTGCCTGGGGACATTGCTGAAATCCATGTGGGAGGCTATATTCATAGGGAGAGCTGCACGAACACCTCCTAGGCGCTAATGACAGCCCAAATGACAGGAAACTATACAAACATGCATGTGTACATGATACTTAATCTAGGTGTTGAGAGCCTATCTCCATTCAGTCAATAACAGAGTCTGGAAGAGGGCACGTGAAGACTCAGAGTATGTCTGCACTTCAGTCAGAGGGGAGAGTGCAACACTTGTCTACAGAAGCCAAGCTAGCTTTGATCTACCTCGCTGGAATAACAAAAGGAGCGAAGCTATGATGGCACAGGTGACTGCCCAGGCTAGACACTCGACTTGAGTACAAATGCAATGTCCTGGCTAGGCTTGTACAGCTCATTAGTAAATCATGCAGTTCTCCAAGAAAATCACAAGGCACAATCCCCATCTGTACTTGAAGCAGCTAGACTCATATAGTGTGGCTGGCAGCCACAGAAGCAACACAACCAAGGGTTGGATGGGGCTCAGTTTTCAGCCAGACTGTAGCCTGCTCCCATGCAAGTGTGTGATGGGATATCTATAAACCCCTCACTGACATGGAAGGGGTTAAGGAGCTGCTGTGGGTTGGAATGGTCCTGCCCCTCCAAATCATGGCAATACTGGAGGAGGAGTTAAAAGGGGGGGAGAGGGAACTCCTCTCAGACCTGGGAAATCTGCAGAAGGGAACAGACTGTTGAGCCTCTCCAGCCCAAAGGAAAGAAGTGACAGGCTGCAGAGCCTCTCCATATGGCTAGAGGGTAGAGGACCCTGAGCAGAAGGGGAAAGAGGACTGATACTTATATTGAAACCACAGTGGCCTCTAAAGGGGACAGTGATACTCCCAGGGTTTTTCCTTTTGTTTCTCTCCATTTACTGACTGGAGACTGTTCTGTGGTTTCACATGGGACCCGGAGAGGGGACAAGAGTCCACAAGCTAGAGGATGGTGCTATAAAGATGCCCCACAATGCCTGTGAGGTTGGGGGATAATTGGACTCACCTGCATGTGCTTTCCACGTCGAGGGAGAACTCTGCCAGCAACAGATTTGTGACAAAGTGCCCAAGGCACAATGAGGATTTCCCACAGCAGCAGCCCCTCTTAACACCCCTTGCGGCATCAGTTAGTCTCACGTGGGAAGTAGAGAAGTTTCAGTGCAGTGCACATGCTCTCTTGGGCTATGTCTACACTTGCACTTTTAAGTCGACTTTAACTAAGTTAGTTAAGTCGACTTAGTGTGTCTACACTTAAAATTAAAGTCGACTTAAAGGGGATCTTACAAAGTCGACCTAGAGCGTCCACACTGGATGCTCTAGGTCAACTTTGTGGGGCTAGGGGGACCTTGGGCAGGTCCACGGTGGCAGGGGGGGCACCCCTGTGTGCAATGGGGCAAAGGGGGACAGGGACCCTGGCAGGGCAGAGCCCTGTGTGTGATGCTGTCTGGATTTAGGGAAGCATTTATGATATTATTTTCAATGGATATCTCATAAATGCTGTAATCCATAGGAACTATGTCATGTTTGGTATCAATAGAAAGGTAGTAATTTGCTGGGAATGATTATATAGTTTATGTCTAGGAATTCTATTTCAATTAGAAGTTAGGAATTTGATGTTATATCCATACTTTAACTTGTGTCATTCTGGATGAATGCCTTAGACGGGAGGATGTGAACAACCATTGTCTCCTCAATGTTTAGGAATTTTTCAGGTAGAATGGTCCCAGGGAGTATCCTGATGAGCCATTAAGGACATAAAGAATATAACCATTGTGTCCTTAATGGCTCATCAGTTTACTCCCTGGGACCATATCACCTGGCAGATGACTTAAAAAGTCGAATTAAGCCTTAGGTTAAGTAGAAAGGTGGTTTAATAAAGTCGACTTAATTTTCATTAAGTCGACTTTACTTTCCTTAAGTCGACTTAAGCAAGCTGCTTAAGTCGACTTAAGCAAAGTGTAGTGTAGACGCAGGGCAAATTAAGTCGACTTAAGCCAAGCTTAAGTCGACTTAATTTACCAGTGTAGACACAGCCTTGGAGTGTTAAGAAGCCCCTGCGTGATGACATTAGGCAATACAGTCTGGAAACTGTAGAGAGATGTTTGTAGAAGGTTGTGATTTTAGAGACACTCCCTAGCATGGGACAGTGTTGTGTGAATTGGGAGGCGTGCCCTACAGGTGATCTAACATGGCTTCTCCCAGCTGCACACCTGGGAATTACTCCTATCTGTGTTATTGAAGTTCTATTTCTCACTTATTCAATGGTAAGAGACTCCTATGGCACTTTTAAAGACTAACAGATTTCAGGACTCTGTTGTTTTTCTACAATAGACTAACACGGCTACCCCTTTGTTATTAAATGGTGTGGTCTTTAATGAACCCTCAAGATTATTACATGGTGTCAATGAATGAGTTTGGAAACTAAAAAGACTTGGAGGAAAACTGCATTTGCAACTGAAAAGAGACAAACACTGGGGACCTCTGAAAACAAAGGAAGCCTTCAGCAAGTAAGTGCAAGCTCTAAAAATGGATGTGTTACAGGCTCCTTCCCCTCTCCAAATGTCTGGTAATGTTGCAGAAAACTGGATAAAGTTTAAGCAGCGATTTCTGTTGTATTTATCTGCCATTGAAGCGCAGAACAAAGATGAAAGCCAAAAATCATCTATATTTTTACATGTTGTTGGGGAGGAGGCACTGCATGTTTAGAATAACTTTGAATTTCAAGATGGTGAAAGAAGGAATTTAAATATAACACTGACAATTTGAGGAATATTGCATGCCAAAAACAAATGTGATTTTTGAGAGGCATAGATTTTTTACATGCATGCAAAAACCAGATAACACCATAGAGCAGTATGTCACAGTATTAAGGAAACTCAGGCTATGTACACATGGCAGGATTGTCCCGCAAGAAGCCCCTTGTGCGGTAAAAATAATGTGGCTTTTATTGCGAGGGTGAGTGTACACACTGTGCTCCTTCTAATGGGGCAGAGTGTCCTGTCCACACTATTTTTTCTTCTTGCGGGATATAGAGCAGTGCAAGGTGGGCACCTATTTCATTATGCACTGTAGCAGCCAGGATTCCCAGAGCGGCGTTCCCGGGAATCCCCATGATAGCGGGGCTCTAGCCACCAGGGATGCCGGCGGCGGCTTGAGCCCCACTGTCCCAAGGATTCCCCCAGGCTTGAGCCCCGATGTTGCTGGCTCCTGCTTGGGAACCAGCAAGCTGAGTGGCTTGAGCCTCAGTCCTGTGCCTGGGCTTAGCTACCACGGCATTTGGGCTTTGGCCGCGGTGGCAGCTGAGCCCCGGGCACAGGACTGGGGCTCAAGCCACCAGGGCTCCTGGCAGCTAGAGACCCCCTGCCACCTTGTCAATTGCACTGCTCTGCTAGAGCAGTGAAATTGACATATTTGACAGCTCCAGTGTCCCAGACTGGCCTCGATTGGCACTTTGGGACATTTCCGGAGGCTGTCAAAAGCGGAAAAAGTGAACACAGTGGCTATACCATGGTAAGCCTAACCACCCTCGTTTTGGGTGGTTTTCCTGTTGCGCTGCAAGAGAGTCTTGCCTCGCAACAAGCAACATGAACGTGGATATTCTCACAGCCTTACCACGCGATAAGGCTGTTGTGTGTGCATGGCCTCAGTAACAGCTGTAACTTTGGTGGCTTGGCAGAGTCTCTGATCAAAGACAGACTCATTTGTGGCATTACAGACAATGTGTTAAGAGAAAGACTGCTCAGAGTGGGAGATATGTCTTTGAATGAAGCTCTTCAAATATGTAGGGCCACTGAAATGGTAAAAACATGAGTAAAAGAGCTGAATTCACCAGAAGGGACAGTCCATGCACTCAGACAAACAGCATATAGCCAGAGTGGCTCAAATCACAACATGGAACCAACCCCTACTATCAGGAAGACTGAGTCCAGGTGGTCATGTGGCAAGTGTGGATCAAGGCATGGTCCCAAACAGTCTCTTGCCTATGGGAAATTCTGTCATAGCTATGGGAAACAATCATTTTGCAAACTGCTGCAGATCCCACAGGAAGAAAAATCAAGTGCATTTAGTTACTGACAATAAGACTGAGGAGTGTTTTGTAGATGTGCTGGGATCAAGCAAGCCAAATGAGAGGGACTGGACACTGCTCTGACAGTGAATGGAACAGTCATTCCACTGAAACTAGACACAGGCTCAGGATAATATTCTGTCTGCACAAGATTATGAGAGACTGAGAATAAGGCCTAAACTGGGACCAACAAACATAAAAGTAACTAGGTATTCTGGAACAAATATACCAGTGCAGGGATGCTAGCGTTAACCATAAGAACATTCTTTATAGGCTGCCTTTCATTGTAGTGTGACAGGAGATGACACCAATTTTGGGCCAGGCTGCAAGTGAGAAACTCAGTCTGGTGCTCTCTTTACAAAATGGTTAACTATCTTAGAAAATTCATACCCAATCTTTCTGCCAAGGCAGCGCCATTGAAACAACTCCTAGATGACAAAAATGAATGGTGTTGGGATGCTGCACAGGAGGAATCATGGCAAAGTTTAAAACAACATTTGATACAAGAACCAGTATTGAAATTTTATGCTCCAGAAAGGTCTATTAAGATTTCAGCAGATGCATCACAGTGTGGGCTAGGTGCAGTGATTTTACAGAAACATGAGGATTGCTGGCATATGCATCCAAATCACTGACTGATGCAGAGACTAGATATGCACAAATTGAGAAGGAGCTTTTAGGAATCTTGTTTGCTTGTGAGAGATTCAATCAGTATATTTATGGACAGACAGTGGAAGTTAAAACAGAGCACAAGCCCTTAATTGCTTATTTAGCAAACTGCTAAATTACTGTACCCTAAGGATTCAAAGAATGATGATAAAATTGCAGAAATATAATTTGCTGGTGACCTACACGCCTGGCAAATTTATGTTCACAACAGATGCACTTTCCAGAGCAGTAGCACCTATGGCACCCGAGAAGACACTGGAGACAGAGGTACACGCCTATGTCGATATGATTCTGAGATCAAATTCCATAGCTAAGAGGAGACTGTAACAGATAAGAGACAGAGAAAGATGAATCGTTGGGAATCGTTAAGGAAGTGATAATTAAAGGGTGGCTGAAATAATAAGCAGTTGCTGTCTAAGAGACTATTGGAACTGCAGACATGAACTGACTGTGGGAGATGGAGTGATGTTCAAGGGTGGTAAGGTCATAATTCCCCAGAGCCTCCGAAAAGAAATGCTATGAAAGATCCATGAAGGTCACTTCGGAATTGAGAAGTGCAAAGAACGAGCACGAGAGGTCACGTATTCACCATGGATCAACCATGACATCAAGAATGTGGTAAACTGCTTTCATGCTTGAAATACAAGCCTTGCCAACAAGCAGAGACACAGACCCCATCCTGTTCCACAAAGGCCTTATGAGAAAGTAGGGGTGGATTTATTTACCTAGCATTCTAATGATTACTTAATAGTCACCGATTATTACTCTCTGTATCCAGAAATTTGCACACAGCACAGTACTAATAGTAATTCAGTGATCACAGGCATGAAAGGAATTTTTTCCAGACATGGAATTCCTGATGAGGTCTTCAGTAACAATGGGCCACAATTTTCAAGTGCAGAGTTTAGGCAATTTGCCTCAGATTGGGATTTTTGTCACGAAACCTCCGGTCCAAATTAATTTAATCAAATGGACTGGTGGAAAGGTCTACACAGACAGTAAAGAACCTGATGAAAAAGACTTTTGACAGTGAGGATAATCTGTATAAAGCGTTGAAGGTCTACCAAAGTACACTCCTGGAGAATGGCTTTTTTCCAGCTCAGCTGTTAATGTGAAGAAAGATCCAGTCTAATTTACTTATTACTGATAACTTGTTGCGATCTCAGAATAATGCTACCATTCGGAAAATGAAAGAAAATCAGAAGTGGAAGCAGATATATTATTTTAACAGAAGGGCTCATGATCTTCCATCCCTTAACCCAGATGCTAGTGTGTGCCAGAGCAATCACACCTCTAATAGTTGGGGCCAAAGAGCTACCATTAAAAAACAGCTGCATCCACCGTCTTATGTGGTCCAGACAGACCAAGGAGACACATTTGGATGTAATCGACAGGATCTACAAGTTATCCCAGAGAGTTCCAACACTGTGGAAGTTGAGGTAGATTCCGGTATATCTCCCCTGACTGATCCAACATCCTCAATGCATGATGAAGAAACCATCAGGGAACAAGAAAACTCAGACTTGAATGAAGGACCAGTACTGAGAAGATCTAATCAAGTGATCAAATGTCCAGAAAGACTCATAGGGTATGTCTACACTTACTAAACAAAGCCACATCTACACTGAGCTTTTATTAAGTAGACTTAAGCATTTCTGTAAGTTGACCTATGGAAAGCTTAAGTTGACTTAATAAAACCTACTTTTAGGTCAGCTTAGGGCTTAAGTTGACTTAAGCCAGTGTGGACACCCAAAGTCGACCTAAGCCCTAGGTCGACCTCCTCTCCACCTGGCTGAGGAGCCCCAGAGGCCACACTGGGGCTCCACCTGCATAGCAGGGGAGCCCCAGCGGCAAGGGAACCTCACTGCCCTGGAGCTCCCGCACAGCACTGGAGTCCCAGCTGGGGGAAACCCTCTTTTCCTCAGTGGTCCAGCTGCACGGGAGCCAGCAAGCCCACATGGCTGGAGCCCTGAGGTGGTGGGGGTTTCCTCATCGCTGGGGCTCCTCTGCAGCTGGGGAGCCCTGGCTGGGGTGCAAGGGAATCTCCTGCTGTTGGAGCTCTGGCCAGGGCGGCGGGGGAATCCCTCACCCTGGAATCCCTCCCTGCTGGAGCCCCAGCTGGGCCTGGCTTCCCTCTTCCCTGGTGACTTAGCTAGTCAACTTAAGCGTCTAGTGTAGATGCTCTAAATCAACTTTACAAGGTCGGCTTTAAGTCGACCTAAAAATCTAGTGTAGACATCCTAAGTCGACTTAACAGGGTCAACTTAATTTAACAAGTGTAGACATAGAGACTTGCTAGGATGTGTGAGGGAAGGGAGTGGTAAAGACTCACTTGAGAGTGATGTGCTAGTAACCTCTCCCCTCTAGGTAGTTCAGATGCTGGATTTATGAACTGGTATTATGCATGTTTTTTAGATAGATTTTATATGGATCTAAGGGTTAACTTGTTTTCCTTAGGAGGGAAGATGTAGAGAGATGCTTGTAAAAGGTTGTGATTTTAGAGACTCTCCCTACCATGGAAAAACAACAGAGTCCTGTGGCATTTTTAAAGACTAACAGATTTATTTATTGCATGAGCTTTTGTGGGAGAAAATCCCACTTCGTCAGATGCTTTAACAGTGTTGTGTGAATTGGGAGACATGCCTTACAGGTGATCTAACATGGCTGCTCCCAGTTGCATACCTGGGAATCACTCCTGTCTTTGTTATTGAAGTTCTATTCCTCACTTTTTCAATGGTGGGTCTTTAATGAATCCTCAAGATCATTACAGAAACTAGAAAGCCAGAGAACGCTACAGGGTCCTGCCTAGGTCCAGCAGTCTCAGTAGACAATTCTCTTTTATATTAATTCCAGCAGATTTCTGTTGCTTCTCTCTCATGATGGATGCTTCTGATGGGAGTACTACACATGGAGGGACTGGGTGCCAAAATACACCTCCACCAGACAGCTCCTCTGGTGGGCTCTCATCTGCTCACCCAACACTTAGGCTTTTTCAGGACCCTGCTGTTGATCCCTAGAAAGCCAAATCTTCTTCTGGGGCAGACCTGTATAAAGGGTTTTCTTCCCACTCAACCTCTGGGTTTACTCTTTAGCTCCCAGCTGACCTCAGCTGCACCAGAGGTGACAGGAGAAAAGAGGTGAACAGGCTCCTCATCACAATAGCACTCAGACTGCTTGTCTTCATCATACACTCACTGCATCCTCAGTTTGCATAACCCTTTGTTGATGTGCCAACTGTTAGTATGATGCCATTCTGTGGCAAACGATACCGCAGCAAGAACAGCAGCAAGTTACATTCAAGACCACTACAACTCACATGCTTAATGTTAAGCAAAATGTGCAAGTGTTTGCAGGGCCTGGGCCATGGTCTCCCATTCCCAGAGCTGCTGTGGGTGAGTTTATGACCTTTATAAAGATGGAGTGAGGAAGCAATGATATCAGAACATGGAGACATGGCCCCCTGACGTGAAGGAAAGAGCCCGGCAGCATTTTTGGCCTTATCCATGTAGTGTTAGGCCTTGATCCTACAGTGGATCACTATGACTAAGCAGAGCTGCGCTGGCTTTTATGCGGATCCATGCTGGTCTAGTACTATACCCCAAATACTATGAGTTGCAGGACTGGGGCCTCACAACTCAATATCATTCTTAAACCAATGCAGGATGTTACCATTCAACTAAAAACACAAGTAGCCATTTTCTGAATAACAATCAATAAAATCTCATACTGTACCAAAAGTTTACTTCTAAACTATAAATATACCCAGAAACCTCATCTTGATGTCGTTAGTTAAAATACAAGACCAGGTCCTCAGCTGGTGTAGTTACACCAATTTATACCATCTGGAAATCTGGCCCTTAGGTAACAAGCTGATACAGACTCAGGAATGAGTTTGTTTCTTTCAATTTGTTTGTTGAAGAAGGTTTTTGCACTCTTTCCTTGGCAAACACACCATTTTCAGTACAGGGGCATTGGCCCTGACACTCCCTGAAACCATTCTAGAAGGTATAGAAGCGCAGCCAGATCACAACTCAGCCACAGAGTGGCCAAAACAAAGAGCAGCCAGCTGTGTTAACTACAGCAAGGGGAACAAACAAACATAAAATTCTTCCCCCAATTTGGCAAATACAGCTATTTCCCATAGAGCCTACAGAATATAAGAACTGTGAGGCAAAGCAGAGTGGCACCGCAACAAGTTGAGAGGTGGAGGTCTTGTGATTAACATATTAGAGAAGGAGTCTTGGTTTAATTCTCTCCAACAGAGCCTGTTTCAGGATTAAAACCAAAATTGAAATCAATTTCTCTGATTAGTTTGTATGTGAGTGCGGCCTCCCTGTCTTGTAACATTAGATTAGACTTCTGCCTTTGAGTCAGTGGTAGTTTGCTTGGATCCAGTCCATACAGATTAAATCTTAACACTTGATCTTGGAGACGCTTGTTTGAAAGTCATTGTCTGCGCACACAGTGTTATTATTATTCATTTTATTTATTAGTGTGCTTAAGCCCGACTTCTGAAGAGTGCCATTGCACAGGCTTCTTTCTTCTATAAGCGATTTCTGCATTCTAGAAACCATTAAAAATAATTGCAGTTAATTGCGAGATTAAAAATATAATCTCAGTTCATTGCACTGTTAAACAATAATAGAACACCAATTTACATTATTATAAATCTTTGACTGTTTTTCAGATATATTGATTTCACTTACAACAGAATATGAAGTGCAGGGTGCTCACTTTATTGCTTTTATTACAAATATTTGCACTGTAAAAAAGGATAAACAAAGGAAATATATTTTTCAAATTACACATAAACAAGTATTGTAGTGCAGTTTCTTTACTGTGAAAGTGTAATTTACCCTTGTAGAATTATTAGAATTAATAAATGTGGAATTGTAAAAGCATTGTAATATAAATTGTAGAAATGTAGAATTATTATTCTACCTTTATTACATTCTAAATGTATTAATTTACATATAATTTACTTATTACTTTATTAAATATTATTGTGTGTAATTATTTTATGTATGTCTTTTATTTTAATTATTTTATATTCTACATTTTTAATGTGGAATTATTATTTTGTTACATAACTGCACTCCAAACCAAAACAATGTAAAATTTTAGAGCTTACAAGTCGAAGCAGGAAGGGATGTATGAATGTTTATCAGGCTTATAAATACGTTGCAACACCAGCTACAAGAGTGCCAGTTCTCACTTTCAGGTAGCAGTACTTCCCATAAATGCAAACCAACTTGTTTGTCTTGGTGATTGGCTGAATGAGAAGTATTCTTTTGTTTATCTTTTTACAGTGTAAATGTTTGTAATAAAAATAACGAAATAAAGTGAGCACTGTACACTTTACATGCTGAGTTGTAACTGAAAACAATATATTTGAAAATGTAGAAAAACACCCCAAATATTTATCATAAATTTAATATTGTTTAACAGCACAGTGAAAACTGTGATTAATTGCAATTTTATTTTTTAATCCCGTTAATTCGTTCTGCCTTAATCACATGCATTAATTGCAATTAATTGACAGCCCTAATGCATTGCCTTTTCATATGCACATTTACATTGGATGCTTTTCTTTATATGTTTTGTGATATTGCTTAGCATTCAAAAAATTAAGGAACAACTTGCCTGAAGCCTGATGCAAAGTCCTTCAAACTAATTTTTTCACTGGATCAAGCCCCCGCCCTGCCAAGACCAGTGAAAATGACTAATGTTAAACACTTATTTTGCTAACATAAAGTACTGATCTAGTGAAACAGTCAGAAGCACTGTGCATTTTTTTTGGCTTATAAACTACTTCATCAGCAAACTGTATGGAAAAATGTTTTCCAGTGCTCTGTCTTGACTTTCTTGGATGCCTAAAGTAGGCCAATGGGCCTTTTAGTAATGTCTGGGTAGAAACAAACTGCTTTTCTAGCTTTGACTTATGTACCCAAATACTGTTTCTTTCCAGAAGACTCAGTGTTAATGATAGTACTTTCAAAGGCACATGATCCCTTTTAAAGACAATAGACATCATACAATGGCTCAAATTTGCTGATTCTTGAACACACACCCAATTCAGTAACATACGCAGTTTCAGGTCCAGTCCTGCATAGTCCTTCTTCATATGAACAGCCTCACTGTAGTACACGGGACTATTTGCATCAATAAAAACAGGTTACAAAATAAGGATCGGGCCCTTGAACCTTATGCTTTTTGTTAGTACAGTCTCAATGGTATATTTTTAGCTTTCAAAAAAAGTATTCTCTTCTAAACACCATGAAATAAAACACCTTTGAAATAAAGGCAAAAGTGACTTCGGCTCCGCATTTTTTGTGACCACACACAAAATAAACAGAGCCTGAATTTAATCCTGCTTTTCTACTAGTGAGAAGCAAAGCAGATTTGTGCATAGATACTTTTGAGTTGTTACTCTGGCCACAGCTGACTGCTGCTTCCACATTCTCCATTAACTGCACACATTCAGGACTCCACGGTCTATAATGACAAAGGGAACAGCAGCTCAACAATTAGTGGCTGGCTTATTATCCTATCTGCTGGCATCATTATGTTAGGAAGGAATGTTCTTTATAAATTATTATGCTTAAGTACTTTCGTAGTATCAAACTTTGAGCTGAATCTTTTTGCTCTACTCTCAGCACAAAGCTGGGTTAAAAGAAAAAAACTGGCCAAACTTCATTGGGCTATTTTAAAATTGCTTCTCGTAAAGGACACTTAAGCTTTATAACCAGGATCCAGAGCACTCTACCATTCCACTAAAGAACTGTTTCAGATTTCACTCCTTTCTGCAAAACTCTGCTCCAGAAACTAAGCTTTCATTTTTCAAAAACTACAGGCCTTTATTTGCAATTGTTTGAGACAACCTGCATAACTCGCTGACTTTACTATTTATGAATACCATATCCATTCTAGTCTCAGGCTGATAAACACCATCACGAGTTCCATATCTAATCTATTCCAGGGTTCTGCCATTTAGCATTATATGTGATGACACTTTGTATTTGATATACAGTTTCACGCAGGCAATTTGGGGTGCAATGGTGACCCCACTAAACTCAATGGAGTTTTGGCATTGACTTCAGTGGACCCAGGATTGACTCTTGGAGTCCAATTCCTCTGGATGGAAATCATTAATCATTAGGGACCTGATTTTCTTCGCACACCAGTTTTACAACAGACTACCTCCATTGGTTTTACTAGAGCTGCTCCTGATTTGACAATGAAATCAGAATCAGGACCTAGAAGTAATATAATACATTTCCAGCCAGTGGGATTGCTATTCAGTGCTCTGTGCTATGCTATTATGGACATATAAAAAAAATGCAAATAAGGATCAGTGAAAAGAAGCTGAATGCTACATATGAAAAAATTCTCGCTGCCTCATTCCTGAAGAAATAACTTATATGAGAGCTGGCAGCCTAACAAAATGCCATCTTTTAATTTTTATGCTAAATCTGAATGCTAAGAGTCCTACATCCTTCTAAAATTAATTTCATCCAAGAATTCCCTTTTCTCACTTGAAAATGAATATGGACATAGGAAGCAGGATATTTGCAGTAGTTAACCATGCTTGCTGTTTGGTGCAGAGTGCATCTTTGATTGGGGTTTGTTGCAATGTGCAGGTAAAGCTGTCTCTGTTAACAATATAAACAAGGAGTCGGAGTCCTGTGGCACTTTTAAAGACTAACAAATTTACTTTATTAGTCTTTAAAAGTGCCACAGGACTCCTTGTTTGTTTTGCTGAACGAGACTAACACGGCTTCCCCTTTGGAACCTGTTAACAATATAGAAAAATTGTTTCTATAAATAGAAAATAGAAAATAGTTGAAGGGATAAATAGAAAAAAGAAACTTTCTAAATCAGAGTGATCTCGACTGTCAACTTATAAAAACAACACTATTAAAAACAAGCATCCAGTCTATAACCCACACCTGACACTACAACGGTAACCCAACTCCACAACTGCAATCCTTAATAAGTACGACCATTTGCTTTTGTGCTAATTTATATTGTCAGGAGCTATTTCATAAGACTATGTATTGATGCATGTTGCAAATTTCCATCTCATTACAGGTCCAATCTCTCAGAAGTGCCATATCCTTCTGGCCCTCAAAAGAACTCCACCACACATAAACAGAGAAATATTGTGGTAACAAGATAGGGAAGTGATGATAATGACAAGTAGGTTGTGCAATTAGTGTAAAAATATCAGACTAGAGAGCTGCAGGTTTGGTAATGCAAAGATAGATACCAAGAAGACTTCATGAAAAATGAGGGAATTGTAGCTGGAATACCTAGCAGTTTTGAGAAACAAGGAGTCCTGCAGCCACTCAAGAGTGTAAGGGGAACTAGGAGGGAAGTGTCTGAAAATAAACAACAATCATTATCAGAAGGCAACAGGGCCCAGAAGGTGTAGTGGACTGTGCAGGAGATGGATTCAGGAGACCGGCCTAAGAATTTTCACCACCCTGTCTAAACACCTTCTTAAAGCTAATAAATCACTTATCTCCAGATGTCACTAAGTTACTTTCAGCTTGATCCCCCAAACACTTTCTAACAGGTTTAGTGCTTACTCCTGTGAGTGTGGTTGTAAAAACTAAGCCCATTAGAAAATGTTTGCAGGATTTGACCTTTAGGCTCCAGTTCTGGGGAGCATTTAAGCATCTGTATAAGTCAATTGCTTTTCAAGAAAGCATTTAACCCTATATACTAAAATCCCATTGATGTCAATGGAACTTACTTAGCATGTGTCTAAAGTTAAGCATGTCCTTAGGTGCTTTTCTCAATACAGATGTTTTCCTGAACTGGAACCTTTGGCTATGTCTACACTTGTTAATTTAGTTAAAGTCGACTTAGTGTGTCTACACTTAAAATTAAAATCGACTTAAAGGGGAACTTAAAAAGTCGACCTAGAGCGTCCACACTGGACGCCTAGGTTGACTTCTAGGGGCTTAGGGGGACCTAGGGGAGGTCCACGGGGGCAGGGGGGCCCTAGGGAGTCGACTTAAGCCTTAGGTCTAATAGAAAGGTGGTGTTAGAAAGTCGACTTAATTTTAATTAAGTCGACTTTATTTTCCTTAAGTCGACTTAAGCAAGCTGCTTAAGTCGACTTAAGGAAACTGTATTGTAGACACAAGGTAAATTAAGTCGACTTAAGCAAGCTTAAGTCGACTTAATTTACCAGTGTAGACGCAGCCATAGCGAGGAAATATTGCTTTGTAAAAAATGTGCATTATTAGAGTAAATTTGTGTACTCTTATCATTTAACACATGCACTACATTTTATTTAACACATACTTTGGTCCGTCCTCTGTCCAGGGAACTAGACTAGATGACCTCTCATAGCCTCACATTTCTCTGATTCTACTATTTATATTGAGAATGAATTCCTGCAGCCTGACTCTCCTCTGCCTTTCACTGTAAGTAATTATGATTTCCCCACAACGAGGATGTAAAATATGCCAAATCAGAAAGGCAGTGTTTTATGCTCCCTTTTCGCTCATTCTACACAGGTGTAAATAACTTGGAAGTGAAGAATCAGGCCCATTCTTCTACTAAAGACAGACTACAAAGAAAGTTCCAGAGGGGTAGCCGTGTTAGTCTCTATATATATATAGTCTATATATAGCAAAAACATCAGAAGTCCTGGGACACCTTAAAGACTAATAAATTTCTTTGGACATAAGCTTTCATAGGCTGCAACCCACTTCATCAGATTCATGAAGTCACTGAATGGCATTTGAACAATGCTTACTCTGTCAATTTCAGTCTGTTTCTATTGGACTCCAACAACTGGATAGGCTTCCTCTGATGGCTAATTCAACACCACATTCCTTTACTGGAAAAAATATAAATAAATATAAATCTGGCCATGGCCTCAAATCTAGTACAAAGACTACAGTAGAGATCAGTGAAAGTCCAAAACAATGTCCCTATTAGCTGTTTTGCATAGGCAGGTCCTATACCTTTGTGGAATCCTTTGCACAGTTTTAGACTCAGATCTACTGAATGGATCTGAAATATTTGGAAACAGCGCCTCAAAGAGTGAAAAACTGAAAACAAACAAACAAACAAACAAAATCCATTTTGCTAAGGTATTTTAATCCATATTTGACAGACTACGGAGGTTCAGCTAAGCATCCAGACTTTGATGTACTTACCCAAACTCTTTTGAGCTTTATCCTTCAATATTCAAGACAGTATGTCTTTGAAGCAAACAGAGTGTGTGCAAATTATTTTGATGACTCCTGACGTGACAGTGATATTTATGTACATGTTAGAGTTTTTAAAGTGGGCACTCAGCAGATTACATTAACAATTTATTGGGTGGTCAGGTTTTCCAAACCAGCTTGTGCTGACCCAATGGAATGGAACAGGCATTCATTCTATAGTGTCCTGCTTCTGAATAGAAGGCTCAAGGACCAAATCATTCACTGATCAATCTGTGAGAGGTTCAACCATTTTTATTGAAGCAGAAAGGCAGGAACTCCCATGAAAAGCAAAACAACCTTCTCTCTGCTTACCCTCTCCCCTCCCCCCCATCAAGCTATATGTTTGATTATAGACAAAAGCAGTGCAGAACGTTTTAAAATGATGACAGAACCATAACGGGCCAAACGCTAGCTCTCTGGTGCATCCAGCAATGAGTAATCAAAGCCAGGCACTCCTTAGTTTGTTTACTGTTAAACAAAGCAAATGGCTGTAATATATTTTCAGATCCACAACGATTTTCTCTTTTAAAAAAAACCAACAACAAAAATAACATACTATAGAAAGGTATTGTATAGAATACAATGGAAAGAAATTCAGTAATGTGGCCATGGTTGAAGGAAGGTCATTGGTGTAATCTGAAAACCATGACAGCATCCCTTTTAAGAGCTCCTTGCTGGAAAAGAACCCACCAGGCATTGGGGGGCAGGAAATCTGTTGGTGCACTGATTTGAATGGAGCTATGACTATTTATACCACCATAGGATCTGTCCCTTTGTGTTTAGCAATGAACAGAGGCTATTTAAGAGAGGACCTCCCTGATTTCTATCCTGTCCAGGAACGACAAACAGTGTGTTGCTCCACATACACAGATATCATCTGAGGGAGTATTTATTTGGGTTTTTGGTTATGTGACAAAAAAGTGTGATGGTGCAGATGAATAAGCCTACTCATATTCCAAAAGAGAGGGGCTCAAGACTATACTCCATATAGGCTAATCTAGAACCATGAGAGACTATTTCAGAGACTCAAGAAATATAGCACATGGCATACATAGGGTGACCAGACAGCAAATGTGAAAAAATCAGGACTGTGATGGGGAAAATAGAAGCCTACATATAACAAATCCCCAAATATTGGGGCTGTCCCTATAAAACTGGGACATCTGGTCACTCGACATTGGTACAGGTATGACAGAGCAAAATGGAGATGTCAGGCTTTTTTGAAACTTTTGATTTAAAGGCCAGCAACAGTGGCAAAGGCCTCAGAGATGACACTTTATATTCCATTTTTACAATAAACGTGAAGGCCTTTAATAAGCCTGTACAGCCACTAGCCCACATTCCAAGACAATAGGTGTATTTCTTTCTAATCCTAAACCAAACAGGCAGTGCTTTAAAATAGAGAGCATTATCTACTAAACATACCGTTTCTTAAAATGCAACGTAGGATTATGCTCCAACGTCACGCCTGCTGTGAACTCTTCTGCCAAGAAAACCTTCCTATGAGTCTGAGAAAATGATGACTCAGAGATTCCAGGCTTGTTGTCAAGCCATCGAACTGGCTCTGCTAGTGGTCCAATGGAACTGCAACAATTGAGGAGCAACAATTGGCTGAGCAGAATGGGGAAAGTGGGTGGATTACACAGAAGGTCAGGTTGACTTTTCGATTATTTACTCTTGTATTAAAGAGAGGAAATACATGAATTAATATGAAGGTGGAATTTGGGTTGGGATTCCATAGCTAGGCGGCAGCTGCAGAGATAAGGGCAAGGAACGGAGCATTCATTTTTCAATTACTTTGTTGCAAATGGTGCAATTTTGCAGCTATGAGTATAGCAGGCATGAGTACAGTATTTTTAGACGTGCTATTGTAAGATATGCCTGCTCTTGCTTTGGCATTGTGCAAGAGTGGGCAGATTTTTACAGTGAGAGCCAAATTCATTCGCTCCAGGCACATTTTCTTGCCAAACAGCTTGGGAGATCTCGCTCATGCAAAAAATAAAGTCCTCCAAGATTTCATCTGCAGCCGAAGAAGAAAAGAGCAGCAGCTGGTGTGAACCAATGAAGCTGCCTATTTGACTGAAGCAGCAGAGAAACCTTTAGGCAGGATCAGTGCCAAAGTTCCACTCCCTGCATAGGCTTCTCAGTGTATTAGGGAATTAAATGTGTCTTCGGTGCTGCATACCTTTATTACAAACAGATCTACAACGGCTGCTAATTGTCCACTTGTCTGCATGTGTTAAGGTGGCTTCCATTCAATACTCTACTTAAGTTCTAAATTAGTGATACTAAGATAACAAAGAAAAGAGGAAAAGTGATCAGTGTCCAATCTTGTCTCTTTTTTCAGGAGAACTGAAAATTAAACAATATGCCATGTGAGCTTCCGAAGTATAAAAGTCAACTGAACACATAATACGAAGTCCTCCTCCAATATAAGAAACTCCAAAGTTATTTCCACCTTATGTGAAATAAATATAGATACAAGAGGGCATAAGCTATGATCCAAATCAAATTGGTAGTTAAACCTATCTAGAGAACAGAGTACCATACTTTTTTCTTCCACATAGGGTTGCCATATAGAGAGATCTAAGGTTTACACTGCTGGCAAAGTTCAGCGGCAGTTGACCTGAGTTACACAAGCAGCGCAGAGTAGCTTGTGTAACGCCCTTTGACTTTTTAACTCCCTTTCAGCACAGCATCTTCACTGTGCTGAGCCAACAGACAATGCATTCCCAATGAGCAGAGCTAAGCTACTTATGAGGTTGGTTTTATTAAGTCGATTTCTGGATCAACCGAATGTGCCTTAACTGACCACTCAGTCAATCTGGAAAAATTGACCCTACAGAGACGACTTTGCCACCATCAATGTAGACATTGCCTAAGATGGTTAGTCATAGCCCAGACAATACTTGAATCATTTCATTGACGTGTCTGTAGTACAATGAGTTTTCATTACATTACCCAACTCCCAACAAAGGTATTCAAGGTTTTTTGTTGTTATAACAAATACTGCCAAATTCCCATCTTCCCCAAATTCCTCTCTCATCCCCCACTATCTTTGGTTAGTAAAATTCCTTCAGAACTAAAATATATAGTTATTCCTTCTTGCATAATTTTTCATGGTTCACCAAAGGCTCAGTGTCTCAAAGATCAATAAATAACAAACATCTGAAAGCATTTTTGCTAGCCTATTCTGGTAATAGTATTGTCAGGAATTGCTACAAGTTATTAGTCCTTATCTCTAAGACACTCATTGGCTGGCCCCAGGATATCTAAAAGATTCCCTAAAGCTCTGTGATGAACTCTATGGCTGATAACTCTACTTCTCTAACAAAAAAGAACTTTTTACAATGAGTGTAAACTTATCTGAGCAGGAGACAGCAGATTCTGAGGGACCAGTTTGAGACTGTTGAAAAAAACTCCCACAAGAAATTGAAGAAAAAAAAAATTCCTACCAAATAAAGTACTCCCCTGCCTAGTTGACTTCATAAGGTTGACATGGTTTGGGGCAGTGGGCAACTCAGGATTCAAATCTGATTTCTGGATTAAATCTTGACTTGGCTTAGTATTATTCTCTGTTTTATTTCCTCATGATGTCTGCCGGTGTGATACTTTTGTGTCTGTTCGTTATGAGTGCACTTTATTCACAGCCTCTTTTCTGCCATCCCAATCTTAAGCTGAAAAAGCTGCTGCAGCAGGTGAACTTCCAGATACACTTGGAAAGAAGATCCATGACAAACAAGCCCACTCCTTTCATGAACAATGTTAGAGTCACTACAGGTGATGAGGTGGGAAGATTTTGTTAAACAGGAATGAACACTGACCCACAATCAGGTATTCAGAAAACCGTTTCTCACCCTATGTCCCTCCAAAGTAATGTAGATCTGTGCTTGTTCACTTTTCAGAGGTTCAATCTAGGTCAGGCACTCGCAGTGCCAGGCTGTCCTTCGTGAAACTCTCTTCCCGGAGAGTGAGGATTGGATTTCCTTGTGTGGCTATGCTGAAAACTGAAGTCTTAATATGAGTCATTTTGTTCACGACTTTTTATCTTCTCTTGCTTCTGCCTATTCTTCTGAACAGATAGGAAACGGCAGAATGGTTGATGTTCAGACCCGATAGCTCAACCACAGAACCTGGTTTATGATTCTTTATTTTATGTGGAGCACCAGGTGCCTTTTTGGCAACAGATGCTCCATCAATTATTGAAATAAACTCATAGAATATGGAAGACTGGAAAGTTAAAGCAACTGCTGCCAGTGAAAGCAGGGACCACTCCCATAGCAGCAGAAATGTAGCAGAGACTGAGGAAAGAATGAAGTCCTTGATACTTTGAAGAAAATCATGCTAAAAGAAGAAGAGGCCTGCTTTGTATTCCTTCACATGCCATTATAACTTTGTACAAAACGGATTTTAAAATAGCAAACAGAATTTATAGATAAATTCCTATTTGCCAGAATAGCAGTGTTGGTTCTTAGGTCTGTCTACAACAAAATAAAAATATTCAAAAGTGAGAATGTTTACCACTCTGGTTATACACATATACGTTATCATAATACTGGATTTTTTCAGGTGTCTCAATTTTTCTTTTTTTATGGAGAAGATTCTTGCAATTATACAGAACATCAGTAAGGTACAGTAATAAGAGGAATATGTTCTAGCTTATGAACATGTATTAAAATGAATTTTAACAGACTAGAGGCAAACAACAGAAAATCTTGACTGAAAAATATCTCTTGCAACTTCTTATTGTTGATTCACAGGCAACAGTACAATTACTCTAGGGACTTATGGAATAGGAAATTACCCTGTCATGAGGCACACCAGATGGAGGTGAACTACCGAGGAATAACAGAAATCTAGAATGGAAATATTGAAATTCTTAGTGCTCCCTCCAATTAGCTGCAGATCCTGGCTGGCAGGTGAAGAACTCACTGATGTGGACTGGCATACGGAGTGAAGCTAAAGCATTTACTATCCCATCTCCTTCACTGTTTAGCTCCAGCTGACACCTCATTTGCCTTTTTCTTTTCAGTCACAGAAGTTGGGGCTGCTCAGCACCTCTCTCAATTTAGTCTCCAATCCCACCTGTTGGTAGTATGAAGCGTAGGATGTCAATGAAAGGTTTTTGCATTAGTTTCATAGGAATTAGGTTCAAAGAATTAAACCAATTAAGTCTATGAACAAATCTGGCTGTATGGTCTCCACAAAGAGAGCTATAATTCTAGGATCCTCATTTCTGCCAGCTCAAACAGCATGCTACTCTTAATATCCCAGTCTCTGCCTGGAAGTGTCATGCAATAACACTCTTGTTACTGAGCTGGCAAAGGTACCTCTTTAATCCTGAGATGTCTGTTAACTTCAGTGAGTATCCCGTCCTGAGCAAATCCACCATAAGAAGGCTTTCAAAATGAAAAAAAGCGGGGGAGGGGGGAGAGAGTGGGGAAGGCATCCCTCCTTCTCTCCCCGCCTCACCTCATTGTCCTTAGATGACATTCATATAAATCAGGACTCAACTTCAAAGTCACATATCGTCCTGGCGTTTTTCTAAGTCAGTGCACTGAGTTTGCTTTATGAATGTGGAGTATTCATAAAACAGGAGTAATGCTGTTTGTAGAAAAAGATCAAAATGTACAATTCAGTCAAATGTCATGGCAGCTGATTAGCGCGGGCCTTTCCGATAAAGCAAATCAGGTAATAATTATAAGTCATTTCTATATAGGACATGTTTATTTCTCTGGTCTTAAAAGTTGAGCTTCAACAGTTTTAATTTACTCTCATCACAGGGCTTAGCCTTTCATTAGAACCCAGGCTGGGAATGTATTTAAAGGAAACTAAGACGTTAAAGACTGTTGGGATGAACATATCTCAGCATCTTTGCAAATGATCAGCAGACAGATATTCAGCTAATATAAATTGTTGCTATGACAACTTGTGCCAGCTGAGGCTATGCCTTTAGGTCTCTTTCCCAACAGCGTTTAAACACACACAGCTAAGCTAATAACAGAGGGCCAGATCTTCATCTGATGTAAACTGCCAAAACTTTATTGACATCAATGTGCATTTCCCCCAGAAGATCTGAAGAATGCTTGGTAGACATTTTAAAATATACATAAACAATAAAACCACTGAACCCTCTGCTTTTACACTTTTTAAAACGTGTTTTGTAACTCACAAGTTATATATGGTAGATAGCCATAAAGATAAAATCCATGATAATGTGGCATCAAGGTTATCATTTAGTGACTCAATATGTTACATCAGCAGGTCTCAGATGCCTAAATTAATCTGTGTTCTTCATATTAACCAAGGGGCCATTTTCCTTACAAAATGACCATCTCAGTCATCATACACATTCCCTGGGAACGTTTACATTCAGATAGCAAAACAATTATTTAATGTAAACGTTCACAGCAAGTTTCATGGGAACTCCAGAGAGAAATGACTCCTAAAATGGTAAGGGCCATCAGTTTGAGGGAAAATATGGCATACATTTTTCCACATGCATTATTCCAATATATATGTATATTAAACATCTGAATGAAGTGAACTCCTGCAACACTCACTCTGACTCTTTTTCTCAACATCATAGCACTGACAGTTCCACAAATAGCACATGCCGGAAAATAGCACAGCGACACTACTCCTTGAAAGCTTAAAGCAAGCAGGAAACATTTTCCTTCTGTTTCTTCTCTCTCAGCTTCGTCTCAACTCCAATCACTGTGGGCTTCTCTTCACCTGAGCACCTTATGTTTGAACATGACTGTGAGGAGTCCACCTCACAGATGCGATGCTGACGGTGACTTTGTAGTCGGCGTGGACAATAACAAATCCTGTTCAGCATGACGTCAGATAGTCAGAGAGGCACTGTGGACTTGTGAATAATGTCCTGGATTGGAAGCTAAGAAACTTCCAATTCTAGTCCTGGCTGTGCCACTAACCTGCTGTGTGACCTCAGGCAGGTAACTTCCCCACTGCATTTTTCTGTTTCTCCTGCCATCCGTTATCTCTTTTGTCTATTAAACTGTAGGGTCTTCGGGGCAGGGACTGGCTCTTAACATGTGTATGTATAGCATATAGAACCATGGGTCTCTGATCTCAATAAAACATCATCATCTAATTAATAGTTGTGGATAAATTCTATTAAGACCAGGGGTTAAACATAACTAACTGACAGCGTGGATTACATCTTGCTCTTTTCTGTACTTGCAAGTCAGTTGTGGATTGGCTAACTACTCCTCACAATCATTTTTAAACACGATAGATTTTCCTAGACAAGCTAAAAGGGAGTCTCTCCCACTTGTTATTTCCCACTTCCTCTCTCCCCTATCTTTTCCCCTCCCGTCTGAAACTGTAAGACACCTTGGCTATGTCTACACTGGCAAGTTAGTTCAAATTAAGGAGGCTTAATTCGAACTAACTAAAGCCTTGGCTACACTAGGCTTTAGTTAGTTCGAATTAAGGGCTTCCTAATAAGTTGGAATAGGGCTCCAGAAGTAAGGCTTTAATTCGAACTAACTAGTTTGAATTAGCCAATGTGGCCATGTTAATTCAAACTAATTTCTTAGTTCGAACTAACCGGCCATTGAAATGAATGGGGATCGCTGATTTGAACTAAGCAAGTGCCATTCATGGCACTTGCTTAGTTTGAATTAAGCTAATTTGAACTAACTAAAATTAGTTCGAATTAGTTAGTTCGAACTAACTAATTTGAACTAATTTTAGCAAGTGTAGACATAGCCCAAGAGACTATACAGGAACTCTTTCTTCCGTCAGCCTACCTGTTGCACCTCTTCTGTGCCCCAGCATCTCACATTGCTTTGTGCAACATAAGAAAAAAAAAAGAACATGCTCAGCCCCCATAAGAGAATGAGATAAGTGAACTGGAGAAAGCTTGAGAAAACTATCATAATAGCAATAGGAGGAGGAGGCAGCCATGGTGGAGCAGAATGAAGCACTAAGAAGTGTCCGACCTCTAGAGGAACATCAGCAAGAAAACACAGCATTTGGCCGAAAAGCTTGCCTCCCCTTTCTTCTTTGGCCATCTCTTCCACGCAACCTGACCCAGAACTCTAGCAACAGGAACATGAGTAAGAGGAGAGCACCACAAGAAGAAACATAGTAACAGTCCCGTTCTGCAGCCCGGACTTTAATAATGACTTTAATGTGACACACTTTCAGATAGGACCAGTCTTGGATCTGAGCAAATACACAGTCCCTTATGCATATGTACATAGGACTCAATTTTGAATGCAGCAGAAGCTCAGGAGCCAGATTCTAGCATTAGCCAAAGGCTATTGCAGCCCCAGCCTTCAGGGTGCTCTAAACTGATGATTCCCAACCTTTTTCTCCAAGGATCCTTTTTAGCATATTACTAAATGTCCTGGACCAGTCATTAGAACCCTGCAAATCCACTGATATCCACTTTTTACATCTGTGGATCATTTTTGTGAATCGGGGATCAGATGCAGATACAGATTTATCTGTGCAGGGAACTATCTGTCATTTCTGGTACTACCAGAACACCCCTGGTACGCATGGTGTGTGAGAGGTCATACTTTGCCGCGAAGGCTAAATTGAGAACAAAATGGTGCCAGAACATTGTTCCGACCTTGGCTCAAGGGGCAGATCCCTGCATAACCCATGGTGGACCCTCAGGAGTCCAGGGATCCCACTTTGCAAACTAGCACTTTAAATTATGGCCCAGCTGTAACGTCTTCCATGGAACTGCACATCATCAAGGCACTCAGCGTCTTCCAACCATGTCCCCTTCCTCTCCCAGTATGTGTCATGCTTCATTCCTATGCACCTCCCATGAAAATAAACTGGAAGCGGGTACTGTACCACTAGCTACTCTGTTTAAGCCGGGCTTTGCACCATCAAAGTGACACGTAAGGGCCAAAGCAGGGTTCAGGATTGAGACCACTCTCTCTCTAGGCACGACACAGTTGTTTGCGGAAGCGTCACATACAAATCTAACCATTAGGGATATGTTCAAACCACAACCTCAGAGCCAAATACCCCCAACATCTGTGGTGTTCAAGCTGCTGGTCCAAGCCTTCTATCTGGTCTAGTGATCTGAATTCTGCTTCTGCTTGCAAGGATGTAATGCTGGAGAAACTCCATTGATTCCACTGGAGTTACCCCTGTTTATATGCCATGTAGCCAAAAGGAAGATTTGACCCAATAGCAGTTTGGGTGTCTCACTTTATAGCGCAGCTCAGTTAATTACCACCCTGTTCTTTTGGAAAAGGGAAAAAAAAATTAAAACAACAGCAGCAACAAAACTGGCATATTATTCTGCAAATACAAAACCCCCACAAGAGCCCCGACAGATAGGAACAGGAGACGCAAACAACGCACACGTGGGCTGACAGGTTTCACTGGAGTGGTTTCTTGAAACCGAGTGATACCTACTCCATTCCTCAGCCACTAGTCAACAAAAAAAAAGCCAGCCAGTAATCTAAAAAGAGATAGCAGTATTAATCTCCAGGTACAACCTGTTATTTATTTGTTTGTTTTACAATTATATCACTCTCCTCCTCCTTCAAAATAACCAGCGCCCTTTATCACTAATCTACTGTACTGTGGGCTGGAAGGGTCAGTTAACTATACGAATGTGGTGCTTTTTTAACAAGAGGTTGTCCTTTGTTGCGGTGACACAAAAACTGCCATTTAAGGCAAGGCTAACTAGTGCAACCTGCAGTTGGACACACTGAGAAAGTTAAACCTAAAAATAGATATCCTGTGATAACAATGTCTTAGACAGTGCTATCACAATAGATACTAAGTGAATTAATGCATCAGTCCAGAGTCCAGGTGTTCTCCTCATATAAAGACCCCCATAATCAGGCCCAGATTAAAGGGCCCAGGGCCCGAGCCTGCCCCAGCACTGCGGGCCCCTCTCCCGGCCAAGGGCCACAGTCCCTCACCCCCATGAGGGCCCCTGCCTGGTCTAGCGCTGGGAGAGGAGGCGGGACAAAGGCCACACTCCCACCCTTGAGCCAGCTGGTCTGTCCCTGGGGTGGGGCAGGCCGGCCTTTTGCTCTGCTTTGCAGGTGGGGCTGGGGCCCCTGGTGCACAGTGCAGCTCCGGTGAGGTCCTGAAGGGCCGCACTGGAGGCAATACGAGGACCTCGGTATGGTCTCTGGTGCGGTCCTGTGGAAGGCCCCACTGGAGCCTCACTGTGCGCCAGTGGCCCCAGCACAGAGCGGAGCGAACAAGACGGCCTACCCCGCCCTGGGGACAGACCAGCAGGCACAGAGGTGGGGTGAGAGCACCTCCGGCCCAGTGCCCCGCCTTCCCAACGCCTGGCAGGGCAGCGGCTCTCTGCTGTCTGCCCCCGGTGTTTTGGGGGCTTAGCTGGGTGGCAGCGGTGGTGGTGGGGAGGATTTGGCAGGGACTATAGGGATTGGAGTCTGGGGCCCCCTTTCAGGCCAGGGCCCAGGGCTTAAGCCCTTAAAGCCCCTTTGTTAATCCAGCCCTGCCCATAATGGGTGCTCGTTGGCACTTTTGTTGGGTAGAATGAGACAGACATTATTGTTATAGGTGGATCTGGTAGCATTGCCTATTATTAAGAATGCTCTACACTTCCCTGACTCTGTTTTCAGTTGTTTATAACAAATTTGCCAAATCTGAACAGCTTGTGCTAAAATTTTTCATGTTGGGAGTCAGTTTTTGAGAATGAAGCTAGGGGAAAATGTTAATTCACCTCTCTGAGGCCTTATCTACACTAGAAAGGTAAGTCAACCTATTGTAGGTCAACTTACACTCCCTGCATTTAATTTCCTCCCATTCCCATCTACAAAGCGTCTGACGAAGTGGGATTTTCTCCCACGAAAGCTCATGTGATAAATAAATCTGTTAGTCTTTAAAAGTGCCACAGGACTCTGTTGTTTTTCTGCAATAGACTAACACGGCTACCCCTTTGGAACTTCTTAGGTCAGTGGAAGTGCTCCTCGTAAGGACGCACACCATCTGACCCAAGGAGGGTAATGTGGACATGCACCACCACAATCATTACTATGGTGGCTGTATGACATAGGATCAGGTCAGGCTGTAACAGCAAATCAAAATAGATGTTAGGATTCAAACACTGGGGAACAGCACATAGAGGAAGGTGAGGTCAAATAATAACCTGTTGTAATGAGAGAAAGAAGAGTGTGACTAGAATCTGGGGATGGAAATGAGGGGGGGGGCAGGAGGGATGACTGGGAACCAGCATATGGGTGGAAATTGAGATTGGATGAAAAGTTGGGGTGGGGGGAGCGAGAGAGACTAAAACCAATCAAATAGAACTACCAATTCACAATCTAGGGGCTCATATTACCTCACGTCGAGCTCAGTGGCAAAACTCTCAATAACTTCAGTGAGGCAGAAGCAAGTACTAGCGCTTTAGCAACAAATCCATGATCTGTACTCTCACTCCTAGGATGATCCTTCCATCCGGTACAAGGTTGAAGTCTGGTCTTCACCAGAAAATTAGCTCAGCATAACCATATTTCTGATGGGTATGAAAAACCCACATCCCGAGCAGTGCAGTTATACCAACCTAACTCCCGGTATACTAAATCAACAGAAGACTCCTTCCATTGACCCACTTATTGCCCCTCGGAGATGTGGATTAACCATAGCAACGGGAGAACCCCTCCCATTTAGTAGGTAGCATCTATACTAAAGAGCTGCAGCAGAACAGCTGTGGCAATGTAGCATTTTAAGTGTAGATGGGCCTAAGCCTTGTTAGCAAGGCAGGGTGGGAAAAACCTTACAGAGCTGCTGCCAGCACTGTGCCTACTCTGTGAATAAATTGAGATCTTCAGTCCTGAGGACTATCAGCCTGCCCTTCTCATGGGCCCTACATATACTAAATTAATGAATCAATCCATCAGTTAAACTGATGGAATAATGTACTCCAGTCCATAGCTATTAACCCAATCTCATAGGTACCTGACATATTGCCTTAAACCCCATTCTAATTAACTTCCTCCCAGTGCTTTCCATCCTAATACACCAACCAAGATCTCATGGGCATAGCGCCTGGAGGGTCATTAGGCACAAATGGCTAGCTTTTCACAGCTCTGCACAGAAGGCACATAAATCACATCAGCACCCTTCAAACAGACTATTTAGGAGGAAAATAGCAATTTGTAATCATTAAGGGTGATTGGGAAACAAGCAAATAAAGGAAAAGCTTTGAATTCTCTTGTAGCAGCTTTGGTTTGGATGGGAGGAGGGAGGGAAATGAGGGGTGTTCAATGATAGGGTAATTAAGAAAGATGTAAATCCCTGTAGTAAATGCTGACAGAAAAGCAGTAACTGAACTATATCAGAAAGGGATATAACTAATACATCTGTATCAAAGCATACATTACCTGTCCATATAAAACGCATCTCACATAATAACCTACAACATACCAGTGTGCCCTTGTTGCCAAAAAGGCCAATGGCATATTAGGCTGCATCAGTAGGAGTATTGCCAGCAGATCGAGGGATGTGATAATTCCCCTCTATTCGACACTGGTCAGGCCAGATCTGGAATACTGTGTCCAGTTTTGGGCTCCCCACTACAGAAAGGATGTGGACAAATTAGAAAGAGTCCAGCGGAGGGCAACAAAAATGATTAGGGGGCTGGGGCACATGACTTATGAGGAGTGACTGAAGGAACTAGGCTTATTTAGTCTACAGAAGAGAAGACTGAGGGGAGATTTGATAGCAACCTTCAACTACTTGAAGGGTTGCTCCAAAGAGGAGGGAGCTAGGCTGTTCTCGAGGGTAACAGAGGACAGAACAAGGAGCAATGGTTTCAAATTACAGCTGGGGAGGTCAAAGTTGGATATTAGGAAAAACTTTCTCACTAGGAGGGTGGTGAAGCATTGGAATGGGCTATCTAGGGAGGTGGTAGAATCTCCATCTTTGGAGATTTTTAAGGCTCGGTTAGACAAAACCCTGGCTGGGGTGATTTAGGGGGAGTGGTCCTGCTTTTTAGCAGGGGGTAGGACTAGATGACCTCGTGAGGTCTCTTCCAACCCTATTATTCTATGATTCTATACATTCTGGAAAATACTATATTATTATCTACATTGGTCGCAGGACAGTTTGCACTCAGGAGGATGACACCAATAGTAAGACATGTTAGGGGTGGCATAAGATTATTAAACTGTAGGACTATACCTTTCAAAGCCACTCTGCACTTCTGGTTTTGTTACTCATGACCACAAAAGACTTACTCTTCTATTAATTCTCATGACTATCTTGACTTATGTGATTACTTGCATTTACGAGATATAATTCATAAATTACTCTTGTATGTTGGTTGCCCTATATATGAAGGATGGAATTTTCATAAGCACTTAGCATTATCCTAACTCTGCTCTCATTAAAGTCAATGGTAAAATTTTCTTTGACATCAAAGGACATAATACAATTCAAATGAAGACCATGGAGAATCCATCTAGATTGATGTCAGTGACATTACACACTTCCCTGAAGTAAAGTATGTTTACTTCATATAAATGTACACACTTACCTAAAGTAAATGCTTTCCTGGATCAGAGTCAGTGCACTCAGCACCTTAAAGGATTAAGCCTAATGGGCCCATTCCCACAAGTAAAGTTACTCTAGTATATATTTGCAAGATTGAAGCCTGTATGCACCAAGCATACACTGAAGTGCAGAATTCAACCCATTGAGTGTATATACTTCAAAGTACTCATGTGTATACAGCATAGCATAATGTAGAGTTATTTGAATATGTAGGGACTGAAATATAGTTTAGTTTGCAGAGTATGTATTTGTCAAACACTTATAAATGACATTTCTAAACATCTCCTTTCAGACCTGCCCTAGGCACGTCTCCTCACTAAAATATAAGGCCATGTAAACTTTTCTAAATAAATTATTTGTATTATCAGAGTGTGTAAATAAGACATTAGAGAAAATTAAAAATTGGCAAAAAACAACATTTTGTCACATTAAGAAACTCAGAAGTGGCCACATTTGGATTGCATCATTTTTTCCACACCCTAAAATTATATACGTTTGGGCTGTGAACATGCGTCAGAAATTTTGAGACTCTGGTCTTTTGACAAAGATCAATATGAGTTCAGTTTAATGCTGGGAACACCCTCTATGTTGCCCTTGTGAGGACATGAACTTCATGATCTAATAGTCTTTTTTAGACCTTTTACTCCTTTTATGAACTCTAGCTGTGACACTGGGCTAACTATGAAACAATCAAGCCCATGGTTGCACAAACAAGCAATCCATCAGCCTGAAATCACGCATACACAAAGCAATAAAACCGAACCTACATTACTATTTGTCATGGTAATTCCATGAAGAACAAATGAGAATAAACATTTTTTTTAAAGGGGAAATTTAGTTTCTATCATAACAGGAGAAGTCATAATTGACCACAGATGTGTATGTCTTACAGTAAGGCACTAGACAAATGCCTAAGTTAAACAGCTACACCAGACACGATTTTGACTCTATATGCTTATTACATTACCTGCCCTTTAAAAAGAAGGCAATTAAAAGCATAAGTGAAACCTTTATGAAGAATAACCATATAAAATACCCAAACTGAAGAATATTTCCAAATGCACATGTACTTGTGCACACACAATGAAACAAAAGCTCTTAAATTAAAAGCCTGACATTTCAGAAAATAAGGGGACATTCCCACAACTATGCTTTGCATAGAGTGACTAATTTAGACAAACAGTTGCTGGAAGCAGTCAAAAGTGGAAAAATCACTATGAAAAGTGCTGCCCTTTCATACAGGAGGGCTGCCCAAGAGTAGTTAGGAGTCTGAGCTTTAGTTTTAAACATACCTGATGTCCCTACTAGGTCCCTGGCAATGGCTAAAGAGAATTTAATATTTCAGAACTCTGTAACGTAGGCATGCCACGCTCCCTGACGGCTCTCTTTACTAGGTCTGTTGATAACTGCTCTTGTCTAGAAAGAAAAAGCTCTGACACTAATCCAACTACTTTTACTATGCTACAAGGAAATGGTTCTGCACAGAGAGGCTGCATTATCTTCCTTAATCTGCATGGCCCCTGCCAATTGGAGGATTGTAAATGAGGTATCCCACAATCCCTTGTGAAAACCACTCTGAACCTGAGCCTGAAAGGGGTAGCTGTGACTCTGGGGTACCTTCCCACATGGCAACGAGCCACAATTGATGCAGTGCCATGCCAACACAGACAAAAAGCCTGCTCCAATGATCGCCTAAATCAACAGAAAGATTCCCATTGACTTCAGTAGATTTTGAATCAGGCCAACATGGCAGAAGTTCATGGTAATTCATACCAGTGCATCTCTGACTGTGTGAATACACTCAGATGGAGTTGAATATATGGGATTAAACTCCATCAATGGATATTACACTGATAGTTTTCTAACACAGACAAGACCTGACACTCTCACCCTCTGCTTTTTTGAGGCAACCTAGGAAGATGCCCAGTCACCCATTACAGGGAAAACACATACCTGGCTTTTGTATTTAAAATTACCAAAAACTCCTCTGTTTAACTGTAGTAAGGAAAATCAGTTGCTAAAAACAGGCTCAATGGCAATATCCTTGGGTGCGTCTACACTTGTAAATTAAGTCGACTTAAGCTTGCTTAAGTCGACTTAATTTACTCTGCGTCTACACTACACTTTCCTTAAGTCAATTTAAACAGCTGCTTAAGTCGACTTAAGGAAAAATTAAGTCAACTTTATAAAACCTCCTTTTAAGTCGACTTTTGGCTCAAGTCGACTTTAGAAAGTCGACTTAAGACACTGTAGACCTGGAGTAGCCCTAAATCGACTCTAAGTCGACTTAGGGCTCTCCAAGACTCCCCCACTGCCCTCCCTGCCAGAAGGGCTGGCACAGGGAGCCTGGGATGCCTCCCCAAAGGGTACAATGGTACAATGGGGCAAAGGCTGAGCCCTCTGTCACTTGGCAAGGGGTGCCCCCCTGCGACCGTGGACCTGTCCCAGGTCCACCTATCCCCTACAAGTCGACCTAGGCATCCAGTATGGACGCTCTAGGTTGACTTTGTAGGGCCCCCCCTAAGTCGACTTAAAATTTAGGTGTGGACATGCTAAGTCGACTTAGCTAAGTCGACCTAAATTTAGAAGTGTAGACATAGCCCTTGATTTGTTAACTAAAAGCTGCCTTGCTACGTACAACTGTAAAATTCACATCCATCAATACCACTATAAAAAGAGAAAGTCCTTGGCTAAGTAATTGAAATAAAAACACAGCAGTTTATAATACATTTCTACACACTAATATATTGTAGTATACTAATGCTTTGCGGATAGTTACATCGTGACTCACGAGGTAGCTAAATCTCTTATGAACCAGGTGCACTTACAATTGTCTTGGCTACAGTGGACCTCCACATACATTTGTCTGAAAAGATGCTGTGAACTTTCACTCTACTTACCTTATAAAACTTCATTTTAGATAACAGTTGTTCTGAATGGATCTCTCAGGTACTGATCTCATTTTCTGCAGGACGGTGAATAATAAAAACTAGAACACTAATAACTGCCCACTCAACCTTACAAAGGCTTTAAGACAAATCCATTGTCTGCAGAAATCCAAAAATTAGGTGACTTGCTTTTTGAACTCCCACTGGCAAAACATGAAGATGATTAACGTAGATCCCATTTGGTACCTCGCTTTGTGACTGCAAGCACTTTCTACCCTGCTGATGATGTGGCTTTTTGGTTTTGTGTGGATGGAGTATAAAAGAAAGAAGTCATTTCCTCAGAATAGCAGAATGTTTGCTTGTTATGACTCATTCTGAACTCAAGACACTTCAGCTTAATCTCCACAGCATTGTTTAACTTCAGAATTACAATTCTAAGCATCTCTTAAAAGAAGAATCTGCTCCTTGCAAAAGAGTAGTCTGGGAGTATGTGTAATTCTGTGGGAAAGTTAATGATAAAAAGCTAAGGTCAACAAATATCATATTTCAATAATGTCACCCTCAGTAGCATGGCAGGGAGTACTTGCAGCCACCCAAGCTCCCGCTCCTCCGATTGGTGAAAATTTTGATAATACAGGGCTGTCAGAAATGGGTAAAGCTGGGAATCATTCAAAAGCCCTTTCTCACACAAATACAATGGTACCAAACATGTCAAACCTAGAACAATGATATATATTGGAAAAAATGTTTAAAATCATTTTTTAAAATTATACTTTAAGACAGGCTGTATTGCTTACAGGAAAAAAGAAACCAATCAGTGGTAATCCTGGGGAAGTTAGCCCTGAACATCAGATGAGACAGGCCAGCTTTCCAGTTAATGTAAATCTGAACTATACTTAGATGCTGCCTTTCATGGAGCTACACTCATTTACAGCTGCTGAAGATCCCACCTAGATGGATGGTTGAGTGATTTTCAGTGGAGTGTAAGAGATGTGACTAACATTTATTACACATCTAGCTTGGTCTTCTGCTCATCCTCTTCCACAGTGGCACTGATTTTAATGAAGCTATTCTGATTTAAATGAGCTAAAGATCTGGCCTTTCTATATACAGATATATGAGTAAGTTAAATTGACAACTATGGGCCCGATTTGCTATCCAGTTATATCAATTCTATCCCAGTTTAAATCCAAAACCAGGGCTTTTTTTTTCTGATGGTACTCAGGGGACTGAGTATTGGCACCTTTTTTTCACAGTGATGCAGCTCCGGCTCCTGCTGCCACCAGCAGCCCCAGATCCCTGGCCGAGTACTGACACCTTTTTTAAAAAAAACCCAAAAAAGCACTGTCTAAAACCACTGTTGGAAAAATGTGGGTAATGGAGTTCAGGGATATGATCTAAAGCAGTTCTGCAAAGGCAAATTTAGCAAATAGCTTTTCATGAGATGCCACATCTGAAGCATTATTTATTTTGTTTTGCTTGAATACAAAGATGAAAATCAAGAGCTTGTTAATGACTTGGGCCCTGATCCTGCATAGATTTAGACCCATGCTTAATGTTAGTTGTGTGAATAATCCCTTTGAAGTAAATGAGAATACTCATGTGCATAAAATTAAGGATGTGCATAAATGCTTGCAGGATCAAGACCCTACATATTTTGCTGAAATACCACAAATTTATCTGTGAAATCTAAAAGGACAGCCAATTCGCATGAAAAATTAAAGCAATGCTTTACCCACAGAGAGTACTATTTACAGAGTATGTAGTCAAAAATAGCATCCTTTTAAGCCTCAAATATATGGTTGATATTTGACTCTTGTATTTTCTTTCTCTCAACCCACACCATATTTAAATGTAGAGAAGGATGTTTATCTCATTTAAGACCAGCATGTTTTGATAGATTTATTTAAGTGAACACAGAACTTTTACCTTTGTCCTGGTTACAACTATAAAAAGCAACAGAATAAAAATCCTGGAACTTAAATGAACAGTTTCTGAAAGCCTCTCAAACCCTCACAAGACTATATATTTTTGCTGTCTTTCATCCTGAAAACTGGAAAACTCTTTCCCTTTGTGAAAATCATGAATGATTTAAAACCCTGCTAATAACACTATTCATTATCATAATACAGATAGCTGTGGGGAGAGAGGTTTATAGCATCTTATTTGCAAAGCTATATTTAGGGATGTGTCAAGACTTCTATTCTAACCCTTATTTCATGGATTTATAACATCTGTGCCTCTAGTGCAACACTCCTCCCAGGATGAAACTTAGCACAGAGATTCTCAGCATCTAACTGCTTTATTTTTTTCCTCTTGAATTTAAAGAAAATGGTCTTTTTCACCCCTATTCCCTTCTCATTCTATCTATTCAACAGCGCATCTTCACTGTTCATTCACACCATGGTACATCATTGGTGAAAATGAGCTCTCTGTTGCTTTTGCCATTGGGAACTGCTGTATATCTGCCCCCATGATGCATTCATTTTTAAGCCACGGCTTGAAACATCTTTTCCCATCTGCATATACCTCTTCATTTCTCCCCTCTGCTATTATTTATTATTAAACTCTGTTCTGAGAGAGATCCTCAAGCTCCATAAATCACTATAGCTCTGTCAACAGAGAGACACTGATTTACACCAGCTAAGGATCCAGATCTGTATACATGCATTATTTATTTTAACTTGACATTTAAAGCATTTGGGGACACTGCTTACGAAAGATCCAGTGAAAAAAAGAGTTATATTGCAATACATCACATGATCATTTATTGTGAGGGAGATGGGGCATGTTGGCAAGAACCAAAGAAAATGTTATCTTTCTTCTCTATCCCCTATGATAGGTATGATCATTTTTAAAAACTAAATTGGTCTGGCACTTAATCTGAATTTAATCTTATATTTGAGAGCAAAACTCCTTACTTTGAGATTATTTATGTGCTTGCATATGTGACTCCCAATCACATTTACAAGAGCTCATCATGCCTTCAGGAATGCCAAACAACAACATTCAAAAATCCATGTGCCAGACCCCACAAGCTAATGAGACTGGCTTAAAAATCATGAGATAGTTACAATAATACAATTTGGGTTTTTTCATTTGAATTTTGAGCCTTTAAAGAGTCAAAAGTTTTCAGTTTTTCTCTGCAATCATGAGCAATCCCATGACTCCTGAAGCTGAGGTGTTAAAGTAATCACCAAATACTGTGGGACTTGCAATAAAATTGCAAGAGTTGGCAACATTATCCCTCTCTAAGACAAGAATTTGGGGCCTGGGCTTGTTCCCATTTAAGTCAATTGTAGGTCAGCCATTGACTATAATTAGAGCCCTGAGCCTTTAGCTGCCATGCCAACCTCAAATAGGAAACACGAATATCCCCAACTCCTTGTTTAGATCTAAAGTAAAAATATACTTGTCATAGGCTTCGAACAGATCATTGACAAAGAATGTATTAGCTTTACTTCTACTAATTATATATATAAAGATGTCTCTGTTTGATAAGGAGTTACAGAAGTTTTTATAGTTATCAGCCAAGTACAGTTCAATAAACCTTTCCTATTCTATTCTGGAGGGTGGCATTCTGAATTCTCAAACCACTGTTTTCTGGCCAAAAGGCAGGGAAAGCAAAAGGGAAAAGCATCATTAGAAACTCTTGTTAAACTGCATGGAATACCATATCAGAAAAAATAAACTAGAACAATATGATGGAGACGTTCGGTGGGGGTAGGGGAAATCTTCCATGTTACAACCAATCAGCCACCTTAATACAACCAATTTAATACAAAGATGCTTAAACTGTGACCTGTGGACCAGTGATCAGCAGAGCAATTAGTGGTTTGTATGGGTTTAGCTCCTTCCATGGTGCTGGCTTCACCTTATTTTCAGTTGCTAGATCACATTAAGTGAATTCTATAAACATATTAAGTAAACCCCTTCCTTTGTTAACAATTCTAGTATTTGTCAACTGGATACAATATTGTAATAAATGGAAAAGGAGGTAGAGTTTGCAAGCATAAATGGGAGGGAAAGTGGTCCATGAGACAGCCACTGTGTTTAAACGCGATCCACTCTATGACCACATCTGAGAACCCTTCAATTTAATAAAGAATTGTTGTAGTGGCCTGGAGATAATTTTGAACAAGGAAGAGGTATGCCCTGCTGAGTTTTAATTATTATCCAAATGTTTGTTTCACAAGTTCCTGAAGAAGACCAAGATAATTTTCAGGACTCAGAAGAAAAACATCTGTGGGTATTTAGATCATATGGGGAAAGAAACCTCAGGACCAGCATCATTGCTTAAAATAAAAGAAACACCATTCAAAGCAAAATGTTCTGAGCTGAAAATGAATGGATGTTCATCTTGGAGGGAGAGGGTAGAAAAGAGAGATCAAAGCTTTTTATTAGACTTGGACAGTCTCTGAAAATGTCTTTGAATTAAAAACTTGAAGAGTTAACATAGTACAAGGAAAGTATGACGGAATGTCTATTGGATTTAAAAACATATACGTGTGGCTACTGGCATAAAAAAACCCAGAGAAGTTTCTCCTTCTGAACTACTCATTGAAGAAGTTGTTCACTAGGAAATGACCTAAGATAAACTCTGGGGCAATGTTTCTAGGGCCACAATTCAGCAAAGTATTAAAGCATATGATCACGTCCATCCCTATTCAAGTGAAGCGCCGTATATACTTATTTTAAGTATGTGACTTTATGGACAGTTGAATTGGAACTGAAAAGATTCACTAATATAGGCCTCAATCTGCAACTCCTACATTCTGGATGGACCCTGGGATAGCAGTATAGTCATTAAGAAAAAGCCCATTTAAGTTGATAGAACAACTCCCAGTGACCTGAGTACGTTTTAGATTCAGTCTATAAAGAATCAAAATAAACAAATTATCAATTGCAGACAGTGCACAATAACCTCATCTAACACCATCCAACCAGCTGTCTTACATTTACACCCTCAAGTGCTTTTCCACACCAACTTTGTTTTAATAGATCAATGGTTATGCATCCACTGCAGAAGTCTATTCTTTGACTGAAGGACTTTCTTCCTAAACTCCTTTAGTCTTGGAACTTATCTTCAGCTTCTGCTCCCTCGTGGCCCAGGACCCTGGATGTGTTCGACCCTCTCCCTCATAATATTTGGTGTGCTTCTTAAGGCACAGCTCCTGGAGTCATGTAATTGGGGTGAATCTCATCTTTCATTTACAAAAAAAAAAGTAAGTTTATAGCCCTAACGGTTGCACAGAAAAGCCTGAAAATGTGACCTGAGTGAGCCCCAACGCTCAGAAACTGGAAGGAAAATGAAAATTCTATTTTTTAAAATAAATTCTTTGATTTTTATGATAATCTCATGATTTTAAGAATTCTGACTCATGATTTGTTGAATTCTTGATGTTGGCAATAGAGTATTTACTATTGCAACTGGGTCGGCAGGGAAAAGAGAAAACAGTCTTTATATATTAAAAGCAATTAAATTAAAATACTGTTGTGGTGGAAATAAAATTGCAGGGGAAAAACGCTCTGTAAAATGAAATATCATTGAGCCATTCTGCATGCTAATTGTGCCTTTTAGGATGAGACCTTTGGAGAGAGGTAACGTATGCCTTACTCCAAATGGGTGAGGGAGAGAATTTAGCTGTACACGAAGCTCAAGGCTTTAGCAGCTCCTACAAACTTGTTCAGGGAACAAGTTTAGCATTTGCATTCCTGGATACATCCAGAGGGAATAGAACACGCTGAGAAGACTTTAATGGCAAACAGAAATCGATGTGAAAAGCCTTAAGCCATCCCCCGAGTCCCTGCATGAGCCATAGACCTGACAGCACAATGATCAATCCACCATAAAAAGAAAGATAGTCATATCAGCTGAAACTGGGTAAATGCAGCAGAGAAACAAATCACATCCAGATGGATTATTTTTAATGCAAAAAATGGCAGCATGTAATTTTTTAAGGTGACCATTAAGACAGAGCAAGAGAGTAACTCTTTTATGAACATTTTTAATAATTACTCTCATTTTAAGTACATATATATAATAGCTATTATAATATTCCCTGCCTTATAGGTAAGGAAAATCTCTGGGGCCTACTTCTTATTTACACTAAGGATGCTTTATGCCATTCTGACAGAGGAAAGAGGACTTAAAGTAAGTGTAAAGGCAATTTGCTCCCACCTTAAAGCCTCTTTGCACTGCCAGAGTAGTGCGAAGGGATCTCAGTAGAAATGAAAAGCCCCTTTTTGAAAGGAGACTGCAATATTTTTTAAATTAAGTACAATGGATGGAAATAAAAATTAAAGAAATTTCAAATATAGCCCTTCAAAATCCTTTACGGTAGCTAGTTAATAAGAAAAACTGTATATGGTCACAGATGATGAACAGGAAACATAAAAACACATTGATTTCATTGCAAATGAGTATATTTGAAAACAAAACACTGTTGCCGACAATCGCTTCTTTTAGCTACCATTGAGCTCAGTATTCAGGTTTCTGAGTTTTACCTGCTTCGAGCAGTGCTGCGAAAGCCACTCAGTGGGCTGCTCTTTGAGTAGGAGAGTAATAATCATGGCTAGGGTAGCAAGAGAAAATAGATCTCGGCACCCAAGTATTGATAGGCAAAATTCCTTTCATTTCACCCTTTTCCCTTGTAATACTGAAGGGTGTGTTACTACTCCCATTGAACTCAATTGAAAAAGTCCCATGGATTCTAGCGAGCTTGGGATCAGATCCTAAATCTTCCCACGGACTGGAAGGAGCAGGCTTGTGGTCCATCCTGCACTTCCTACCTACATCATGGCAGGTAACAGTGCAGTGGAAACTGCAGTCATGCAAAGCTGGATGGGAAGTGTGCATGACTTTGACTCCGGCTCCCGCCTCCCCCAACAGGTCAGCAAGCACTGCGGCTGAAGGAGAGGGAGTGATTTGCACCAAGTTTAGGTCTTTCTTCCCAGAGCACAGGGGGAAATCAGGGAACTACAATCTGGTTCCAGTCTGTTCATCTACTGCTGGTGCAACTACATGCTGCCCTTTGCTCAGAGCTTTTAGCCAAATCATCCTCTAACCTTTAATGAGTTGAGATAGAAAACCCCCATTTTATTATTCAGTTTCTTTTTAGATGTGTCCACTCTCTGATATATTTTAGCATGTCAGTGTTCGTTTAGTATATTGTATCTGGAAGTGTTCCTGGCTTATTCCATTTCTACAAGAGGGAAATCACAATTCATTCTATCCTGTGTTTTCGAAATCTTCACTATGCTTTTATCATAAATCCTGATCACATTTGCCCACCTCCATTTCAGACCCATTGCCAGTTTGCAAACAGAAAGCATATAAAACATAACTTGTAGGCCTTCTAGTTAACTAATAGAACAACAGGAAAGGTCTGCAATTAGATCAGTCCAGAAGGTGGCTGCATTTAATTGCCTCATTTACAAATGATCTGTTCCTTTGGGAACAATGGTGGAGAATGGCTGATAGCTATTACTAATTTCATGAGATATTTAAATCATCAATCTCCCCACACAGACAGCTTTTGCTGAAATTATCACCATTTAAATTTTCTCCTGAGCTTGTGCACCTCACTGCCATTTTAAAATAGATAACCAATTAACAGCTTCCGAGGCAGAGTTCAGCAGCATGAAATAACGACGGTTCCTTACCAGTAGCAATGGAATTGTAGGAGTGGTATTTAGCAGCCATCTGAAATGTTATCATTGATATCTAAAGTTTTCACACAGAAGGACGTGTGTAAAATTAAAGTATCAGAAATGAAAATTGAAGACAGGAGTTGTTTGCTTGCTTAATAAATAACTGGGTTATTACAAATATTTGCATTTTTAATAAGACTGACACCAGAAACATCAATGAAACAAGAATGTGGTAAAACTGTAAAAACATACATATTAACATTATATCTATTTCTATCTCAATGCCTGCCTTTCAATATACCCACCCTCCTTTTGCTCAATTAAAAATTCTGAAAGTTTACACAGTGGTATGTGCCTGCTTGTTGGATCAAAGTCTACTAGAAATCACATTTTTCCTTCACATAGATCTTTCTGAAACTCTTGCTGACAGCCATGTGCATCAGAATATAGGTGGTGAGACAAACCAATGTAAGTTCAATATCTGACTGAGGTAGAAACAGTCTCTCCCAGAATCTCAGCCTTAATTGAAGGGAAAGGATAAGTTTCTGGTCCTTTACAGTTCAAAGAAAACCTAGAAGATGGAAACCTATGTCCCTAGCATTGAAAACATGTCATGGTGATTCTTCATATGGTTTATCCACAGTTGCCAGGGCCAGGCTTTGGGGACTGCAGAATCCTGTTTTCTTCATCCAGAAAGCCATTAATTGATCTGCAGATCTGTGGGAAGGGGAGGGAGTGTGGATTAAGGCTAATGACCCTCGAGCTGCTGCAAGCAAGGAGAACAGAGACAATGCATGGAGCCAGCCAGGTCTTAAGAGATACTGAGGTAGTCAGCACCAGGTGCTGAAAGTGGTAGAAGCTTGAGGGAGGTATCTAAAAGGAGAGAGCGTGAGGAACATGGAATTCCACTGGCTTCTGAAGGCTTTGTTAGTGAGGAGATTCTCCACCTGCTCATAGAGTCTCTGGATCCCATAAGCTACTGATCATTTGTTCCACCCCCACTCCCCTGCCACTTCAATCTTCCTGCATTCTGACAGCCACCATCTTGTTAAACACCTGCATGGAGGCACAAGTAACGGTCAAAACCAATCTGTCTCCATCTTGCTTTAAAGCTGCAGCAGCCTTGCTGCATAACGAAAATAAAACGTGTTGAGTTTAAATTGTAAAAACTCCAAAGCCCAGTGATTTTGAAATTGAAGTTAAAGAAGGATGAAAATATTATTAAATTTCTATATTTCAGTTGTAGGTACAAGGCCTGATTGTAGCAGATGTAGAAATATTTAGTTGATGACAGTTCCTGCACCAAAGAGATCTTTCGTTTCTAATTCCTGGCTTGTGTCTGGAGTCTCTCTTTATTGTGTATGTAGGCCCTCTGGAATCCACCCATTTCCTTTCTAATGCCTGCCCTGCAGGCCTGTGTCACAAATTAATTGTGTTTCGGTGATGTTTGCCAGCAACGTCAATCAGTGCCAGTTTTGCTGGTGGTCTGTCTCATGTGGATTCCTGGCACCTAGGAAGTAGATGAAGGGTACCGGTTCATTGAATGCTGGCTAGCCAACTGCCAAGGCATGGAACTTTGTGGGTCCTACTAACCTGGGCTGGAGTTTGAATTCATGATCTACAGATTAAAGACATTCAACAACCTCCTGATCCATCCTGTTCTCAACCCATTGCCTCTTTTTATTCAGAACAGAAACCACTAAAAATGCTAAGTCCGGTTAAAAACAACAACTTTCAATTTCAATATACATTTGTACCGGACAATGAATATTTCTCAGCATTGGAACAAAACAGCACTGAATAACATGCACCATACAAAAGGAGAGAGCATCTTTCCTTTAAGGTCAAGTTTCAAATTGCCTCTGAAGTCCGTCACCCTCAGAAATGCCTCCTACTCTTCTTCATAACCTTGAACAAGATTCCTTTCAGCATCATTTCACCATTTACATTCTCCATAAAATATGGCAATTACTAATGTTAAGAACTAAAAAGGGAAAAAAGAGAAGGCACAAAATGCAATACCGTATTAACATATATAATGCTTAAGCCAGCTATTCTAATGCAACCTTGGAAGCACTACCCTAACAACACGAAATGTTTAATATACAGTTTCTCTGGCAGCAGTTCATTTTACTGCAGCATAATTCCACCATAAAATTACCTTTTGTGCTAGAAATCACTCAAGTAGCTACCATCATCCTCTTCTCACAGACTCCTGACCCTAGGGACAAGCTTCAATGCATATTTCAATGGCTTCTGGCTATGCTTTTGCATGAGAAAAGCCATATGAAGAATTGTTGCAAAAACAAAGATATATGCTCAAACATGCGCATGATGTACAAAAAGACCTGAAAACTAATTGTTTGATACACAGTACTTGTTGGAATTTCCAAAATCCTACCCTAGCAGAGATCAATAATATACCTTGTGATGAGGTTTACTGCCCATTCTGGTCCTGCAAGAAGGCCCCATCAGCCAATTAAGCTGCAAATGGGGAAGATTTAGGTGGTGCAGAGGAAGCTAATTAGAAGGAAGCACATCTCTGTGGGGACTGTATAAAGCCAGAAGGTTGGCAAGACTGTGGAGAGTAACAGGGAGAAAGTCTGCAATTTCATGCCTGGAGGTAAGGAAGATGGAGGTGTAAAATAAGCCTGGTAGGAAGGAGTCCAGAGATAAAAGCAGGAAGGTGGTTGCAGATGCAGTCCTTACGTGTTCACTAGGCGGCCGTGGACTGGAATCCAGAACAGAGCGTAGTGGGTTCCCTTACCAACCACTGTAGAGTGGTACTGCTAAAGGCAGTGGATATGAAGACTGCTGGAGTCACTACTGCAGCAAGACTGTTAGGGCAGTGGCGTGAGGACTGCTTGATGCTGCTTGTGGAGAGAGACCTTGAAAGGCACCCTTGGAAGGGGAAACCAGTCCATGACCTGGCTGGATGGCTGAGTCACGAAGAGGAAGTAGAAGCTCTTGGAGCAAGAGAGGAGCTGCAGAGAGAGAGAGGGAGATGGAGTGCAACCACAGGAAAGGATCCAAGTCTTGTGGAGCGAATCCCCAGAACTGCCAGGAGGAGGTGCCACTGAGCAGTGAGTAGATTCTCTATCAACATTTGTCCATAAATCACAAGAGAAAAATGGAACAAGAATTGAGAGGTGAAAGATCTAGACATGAGGCCACTTATGACGGAAGTTTCTACATCTGTAATACTGATAAAGAAGGTTCCAGTTCTGAAAGTCTAGCTAAGCGCCTACGTATAACAGGCTTTCATTTGGTCAGCCCTATAGAAAAGAGATATTGTCTGCATGAATGCAGCACTGTCAGTTCTATTGGTAACTGGAGCACTCATTGAACGAGACAGGCAATTCTAGTACAAGACCCTGATAAATGTTAGCGATAGCTGTTTTCTGTGTAAGTACTTGATCCCAAGTCACCAAAGTCTATGGAAACCTCACAACCAGGGCCTCTGGTAGTTGATCAATTGTACCATGGAACAGCCAGGGAAGTAAAGTGTAAGCTAGCTCTTAAGTGCGCTGTCCCTAATTTTTATAATTATTTTCCTATGGATGATAACTGTTTCCCAGCAGTCAAAGCTGCTTATAGGGAATGGGATTAAAGTATGTGGATTTTTTTAAAAAAATGATTTGGAATTGCAAAGGATATGTAAGTGAGGAAGTAATACATTCTAGAGTACAAAGTGCTTGGACAGCCTTTAGCAGTAACACTTCATCAGACTAAAATTTAAACCTGTCCATACTATCCAAAATAAACACAACCTGCCTTTCTTGTATTTTGGCAACTGGGGTGAATAAGAATACATTTAACATTCAAGGCTCCAAGCCTTTGCGCCCCATTCTCTGAGAGAATCATATGGAATCCCAGAACCTTTTACGTGTTGCTCATCTATTGGAATTAGACATGGACTCAAACAAATCAAGAGCTTCATAAGAACATAGGACTTGAGGAAGAATGTAGCATTTGATGCAGGTGGCAGGGAGCCTGCCATTGTTTATGCAGATTCTAAGAATCAAATTTCTTCGTGAACAAAAACTGAAAGAGGAATGGAATATTAAATCAGACAACTGATAAAAATGCAGTAGCTTTGCTCAATTTTATTTTATTAACCAAACATTTAACTACTAAAAATCTGGGGAGGAAAAAAAACCCTGCATCCATATATGCCTACAAATACAGACTTGGGGTAATGCATTTACCCTCACAGTTTTCCTGAAGGATGAACACAATGAAAACATAAGTAGCCTTTAAGCTTACAGGATTACTGTTAGAATCACGCTTGGAGTGGGAGTTAATTGTTGAAAGCAGTGACTCTTGTCCAGATGTTTGATGTTGATGATAACGGTACAAAGTCATAAAAATACATTATATGAATTTAACTGTAAGCATAATCTTTTTTTTTAAAAAAAAGGTATAAAATCATTCAGTGACTATAAAATGTATAGAAGGGGACATTCAGCTTCTATCCCTGTACACATAAAAAGGCGGGACAAGAGGACCAGCCAGAATGTATCGAAGTAGCCATGGGTGGACCAAAGTCATGTGGAGTCTGGATGATGAAGGATTTCACTTGCATGTTGTCCCTAACTGAAAGCTGCTGCCTTCTGCTTCTGCTTGAACATCAGCACAGATTCATTAAGGCCTGTGCCTCAGGCATTATCATAGCTTATAATGATTACATTAATAACAAAATAGTCAGCAGCCTAGTATGTTTAGGCCTATGGAAGTCTATCATTGGCAGATGGTGTCTATATAGCCTAAAGGAGGCATCCAAGACCTTGTGTTCCATTTAAAGGCAGAGGTCTAAATTTGGATCTGCCTGCTAAATCTGGCACACCTCTGAAATGAAAGCTGAACAGCAACCACAGCAAAAACTTCTTGTGGGTGCCAGCTGAATAACTAAATATGAGCTGCACAGTTCCAAGGTGAGAAAGGAGTTTGCTTTCAGGTTGGCTGGAAGAACATGTTGTCAGGCCAAGAAAAGAGAGAGGAGGTTTTGGACGCCTTTCTTCACTTACAGGCTGACTGTACTAGAGCTGAGATTTTCTAACAAGCTGAAAAGAGTCAGGTGCTCAAATTCCATCTTAATTCTCTTGAGCTCCTTGGGAAATCCCAAATCTAAAACTTTTTGGATAAAATTCTATTTTCATTTGTTACATCAGAGAAATGCTGCTGAATTCAATGGCATTACTTTAGATTTGCAATGACCCAACAGAGCAGAATTTGGTTTACACAATATATTAAGCACTTTGTCTCTGAGAAACTGGAATGTGCTTTAGATGTAGAATTTGTATTTTAATTTTAAATTCTAAAAATAAACACCTGAAATATTTTAAATTTCCCTATTAAAAAAACCTGCAACACCCAAAGGGCTTGAAGTCATGACTATTTGTGGCTGTATGGGTAACAGAAAAATGGTGATAAATGAGAATACTACTACCTTTAATACCAAAATACTAATTGTGGTATAATTCCTCTGTTGCTGATATAAAATAAATATTATATTCATGTGCATATAGTAATCACATGATAAAGACAAATATAAAGAATATATTTTGAAAGCTGCACTACAGATTCAGAATTAGTCCCACAGACAAAGGAAAGTACTTAAGCACCTGCTTTATTTCAGGGATATGCTTAAATCCTGTTGTCTACAATGGGAGCTAAACACATGTTTATGTGCTTTCCTGAATTGGAGCCCAGCTGAAGTAACTATAATATCCCTTTAGAACTTCTACTGTGAAATAACCTAGCTATATTACTTTGTTGTACTACTTCCTGACAAGAGGAAATTAATTTGCAAGATGTGCAACATTTACTCACATGAGTAAATGGGCCACTTTTGTCCTTCCATTACACTTTAACCCCTCTGAAATCAGTGCTGTTGCACTGTTATAACAGAAAGGCAGAGGTAGGCCCAAATGACTTTTAATCCTGCAAGTTGCTCTGTCTGTCCTGCAAGTTGCTCATTGTTCCATTGTCTTCCATATGAGCTAAGCTTTAGATGCTTTCTCGAATTCCTGAGTCATGTTCCTCACCATATCTGGTCCCCTGTGAGTAATGGTTAAGGGATAAGGCTGCATTTCAGTTCAAAGGAATACAGTTTTCTAGAGCCTGTAATGCAAAATCCTTATATGATATTTCAGAGCCAACTAAAATCTTTGGGTATGAAGGAAGCTTCACATGGGCATGCATTGGCAATGTTTGTCTCCAGCCTTGCAAACAGTAACTAAAATGAAAAACTGAAAAAACACCGTAAACATTTGCAGCAGTAATGAAAAGGCAAACATTCTGTTGAAGGCTGTTTCAGCTGGAAATTATCATCCATTTCTGTGCTAGCCACAAGTCCTTTTTATTTCATAACTAAAGAACTATTGTGCAGTGACTGCTGCTTATTATATTAAACACAAATGTTTCTGGGTTACCTTGTTTATTATTAAACATGAATCTTTCTGGGTTACCTTGTTCTTGCATTAAACATGAATTTCTGGCTTACCTTGTTCCTTCTTCCCATTTGGTTGTGTTATTCACCTGTGTCTTTCATGTGCTAAAACTGTAAGCTCTTTGGGGCAAGGGCTGTCTGGTTTTTTTTACTAGTTATGTACAGTATGGCTAAATAACAGTAATAATTCTGTACTAATAGTAATCTATGTAAGCAAATTGAGAACAAAGCTGAAACGGCACATAGCTGAAACTGGCAATCATGTAGCAGGAAACAAAAACAAATATGTACAATAAAACTGAAAGGATTAAAATGAAATTGGATACCTCTCCTTGAATATTCATTAGAATTGACATAACTCTCTGCCGTGTTTGTCAAGGATACCTCCTGATAGAATTCTTCTAATAACTGGTTAAGCCATCCACCCCAGGAACCCATTGCAAAATGCTGATATCTAAACTTGTCTCTTATCACTCACAGCTAACAGAATAAAACAAACAAGAAGTCTCGTGGCATTTTTAAAGATTAACACATTTATTTTTTTCTCCCACGAAAGCTCATGCGATAAATAAATGTGTTAGTCTTTAAAAGTGCCACAGGACTCCTTGTTTGTTCTGCTGAACTAGACTGACACAGCTACCCGACTGGAACTAGATAACAGAACGTTTCTCTACAGTACAGTACGTGTTCTGCCTTCCTGTATAATTGTGTATAAATCAACAAGGAAAATAACTGAGCACCCAATGCTTTTTCCTTTGATTATCAGCAGCTGTTCCATAACCCAATAACAACTATAACACAAGTCAGCATTTTTATGGGAGTTTAGGTATTAGCCCCTTAAGCCATGTCGGGACAGATCAAAGTCTAAAGTCACAAAGTCGTGGAAAGCAAACTGTATTTCAGAACATGGACAGCTCAAGTTCACAATGGCTCTCCTTTTAAAGACAGCACAGCAGATTTCTCTAAATCAGCACTTTTTTCAACCAAGCGTGCCCTGGATGACAGCAATTACTTTCCTCAACCTCTGTAAGAATGTGATCGTTACTAAGACATCCCCAGGTAATTTAGGAAAGATGTGCAATAGCTTAATAATTCGGTGCTATATTGTCTTATTGATTTTTAAGCCAAATTCTTCATTGACTTCTGAGGGGAGTGCAGTTTAAAAATTCAATGGCACAGTACAGACTACAGTCACAGAACCAGGCTAATGACTAGGGGGAAGGAGGAAGAAGAGGAGAACATGAGTGAGCCTTCTGTGGTGTTGAAGTAAAATGCCCCTTTTTCAGCTATATGGTGGTGGTAAGGCCAAGGGGCAGCATGCAGATGGCATGTACATACAAGGGAGAATTTTAATCAGGAGCCAGAAGAACTTAATAGGGCAAAATAATAATTTTGTCATAAATTCTAAATATGACTCTCCTTCCGCAAAATGTAAATGAGCCAGAATGGAGGTAAGGTGCCTTTACCAGACAGATTCCTAGCAAGCAGCATTTTGCATCCTGTTAATTGGGCACCCAGAGCTAAAGCATCTGATCTTGCTGCCATTGATTGCAATGGGAATTTTGTCATTGATTTCAATTGGGAATTCTCTCACTGATTTCAATTGGGAAGCAAGTTCAGGCTCTGATTATTTTCAGACTTACTAGGTTAGGTTAAGTATCCAAACTTCGGGGATTTTATCTGAACACAGCTTCTCATTTTGGTCAGTGCATTCAGGGACATTTCAACCCAGAAGTTTGTGAGCAGAAGAAGGCTTTCGGAAAAAGACTAAATGTGACCCTTTCCAGTTAACACTGCTGCTTAATTGGCCAAAGAGGTCAAAGACTGAACAATGCAGTATATCCCCTATCTCACCACTGCAGGAACAGAACATACGAATCTGAGCCCGGCTGTTTTCAGACTCAGTTGTGCAATAGTCACTCACACTGATGGGCAACTTGTTTACAGGAGTAGTTCTGTTGGCTTCAGGGAACTGCTTGGATGAGCAAGTGGGCCTGCATGACAGTAGGGTTGCACATGTAGATTTTAGAGAACAAGAGTGAGGGGAGGGGGAATTTAATTCACTATCCCTATTATTCTGGGACTTCATTTCTCCCTGAAAATGCCTCATCCTCTCCATCTCCTGCAACCTAACAAACTTACCCCCCTGCTCCTAAGGTAGTTCCAAGATCAGCAGTTAGGAAGAGGTGTGACCATTCTGCCAATTGGCCCCCACTCCAAGAAATGGAAGAGTCCTAGCTGTAATTTTGCCAGCCACTGCCCACATGAGAAACAGAAGTCTCAGAATTGCTCTTGTGCTCAGATTTCCTATGTGCCATCACAATGTGTTACTGGCAATCGCTACTGGGCTGGAAGCTTGCGCATCCTGGAATAAAATGAGGAGTGTATATTAAAGGCATTCTGATCTAGAACCACGTGGACAGCTTGGATTTAATATGATGTCTGGCACCTGAGGATTATTAAAGGGTTTATTTCAAAGCTCCCCACAGCAATATCGGGCTCTAAACACTTATTTCCTACTTCTGAAGAGAGGAAAAAAAATCTAAAGTATTTCTGATGTCACTACTTAATGCATTTCAACATTTCTGAATGCTGAATGTTTATTAAAGTACTTCTCATTTAACAAAGATCCTCCAGAGATCTTGGGAAAACTACTCTTTGTGCAGCAAGTCATCAGCTGCTGAGAGCTGCAAATAAAGAAGACAGAGAGAGAGAGACAGGGGCAGTAATGCTCTCTCAAGCTTCCTAGTAGAGGATAGCTCTGCTGATACCAGACCTTTCATCTCTCAGTACAGACAGGCTCAGTGGTATAGCTGTCAGATTTCTAAGGTTTCCATTAATCATTTCCCCAGGAGTTCCATTCTAGATGGCTTCATATTTCATGTGTGCAGGGAATAAACAATTCAAGTTTTGCAATACATCTTCAGTTGGAACCTCTTGTTACTGATGTGACAATACACACGTTAGTTGCTAATGAACCAGGGACCTTGTCTGTATCACATCTAAATATCTCCAGCCTTCAGAGGAAGTTTGGATCTGTACCCAGACTTTGGGGCTTAAGCCCATCTCTATAATTAACACAGCTGCAGTTCTAGGACAAGAGGTCAAATTGTCCATCAACGTTCTTACAGCTAGAGCCCTGTGTGGATACAAATTTTGCATCTGCATCTGATCAGCACAAACGGTCTGCAGATATTAAGCAGATGGACATCTGAGATTTGCAGAGCTCTATTTGCAGCGAGTCCATCAAGATCATATGTGCGTGCTTCAATATACCCCAGTTTCGAGGGAGATGGCAGAAACAAATCAGCTCTCTTTCATTAGTACCTTAAGACAGATACATCTGAATCATAGTATTTTCTCTCACTGAGCTCTGCTGTCCTGGAAACTTGGGTTTTGTTCATACTACTATTTATTTATTTATTACAATAACACCTAGAACTCCATCCAAAGTCAGAGCCCCAGTGCTCCAGTCTATTCACGATACAAACACATCTATTAAATCAGAGTATATTTTTATACCCTAACAATGTGATTGGTGCTACACAAGACCCAAAACGAGAATAGTTCCTGCCCCAAAGAGCTTGCAGAGAGCATGTGCAGAGAAAGGCCAAGGAATAGATAACATTGAGAAATAACAGAGGGTTTTGTTTGATAATGCAGATCAAGCAAAAGTAAATTTACTTTTGACAAGATTTCAGTAATACACACCACAAGAGGACTGTATACAGAGCAAAAGAAAACACACTAATATTGAGGCCTGAGCATAAATAAAGTGGTAAAATTACACCAGATGCACCTGATTTTCAAGGGCTTTGCACCCACAAAAGGGGACAGATTCTCACCAGATCTCAATTCCCATTTAAGCACCTTAACAAGGGCCAGATTTTCAAAAATGCTCAGTGCCCTGCAGTGCCAAGGCCAGGTTTTCAAAAGAGTACTCAAAGTACTGAAGTCATTTGACCATCCGGCCCCTGACTGGACACTCTTCTGAAAATTTTGGCCTAAGAGTATCATATTCTAGGACCCATTTACACTGACCTTGCCTTGAAACCAAATTTTTGATCAGTTCTGAATAGCCTTTGACTGAGCAGGAAGGGCCAAACTACACAGCAAATGGCTTAGTTCCTTAACTTAATCTGTGCCCCACGGAGGAGGAGGCAGCAAGCCAGATGGAACGAAGTCATACTCCTTCTGGGTGTTGTGCAAGCTTGAGCTGTCAAGCAACAACTTAGACTATACCAGACTCCTTCAGCCCAGCAGGAGTGACTTTCTACTTGCTAATTGCTAAGATAAAAAAGGAAGCTATTTAAACCAAAATCAATGCAGATTAGAAAAAAGTGTGTTTTTCCCTCATGCATTCAATTTATTGCTTGCTATCTAGACAAGAGCACTATGGAGGTGGTCCATCATTATCCATTAGGAGTTCAGTGAAAAACCTTGTCATTTGATTAATTGTAAATCAGCACACATTACAGCTACCACGGGATGTTCTGAGGTTATCAGACAACGTTACCGCATGTTCACCTGAAATTTAAAATGAGTCAGCCTGACCTTAGAAAAATGAGGAAACTCAGGCTGTTGGTAGAACAGAATCTTTACAAATTACAATTACCCTGATCCATATGAAAATGTCTCCCTATGGATCCTATCCATGACACGTGCAACCCCCATCAGGTACTTGTTAGAGAGGACACATGCACAAAGTTCTGCTACTGCCAGCTGCCATGCATTGGAGCTGACTGATGGAGGAGTCTTTCTATTGATTTCAGTGGATCAAGCCCTAAGCACTGGTGGCCTTTTCCCCTAGAGATTCTGCCAGGGTGCAGTACTCACATTCCTCAAAGTAGCTTGTAGGATTATCTGTTCCCGAATCATATCACAGAAAGGAGCACTTCCCCCCAAATTGTTCTCTGACCAATGGCATCATATACTATGATCATCTTCCATAAGAGCAGGTGCTCAAAAACTATGATGATGAACACTACAGAAATGCCTGCAAACATACACACTTTCAGAGAGTCTGTGCCAGGTTTTTGAAGTGTAGCTTTCGAGTTGAATAAAACAGGATTTGTCAGATGGCTAAAACTCTGTACACCTCAAAAAATGTTTTGAGCAAATGGTAATGCAGAGAATTCCCATCTCAAAGCCAGCATGAAGATAACATAAAAAATAAAGAGTTAGCACTTACAGTGTAATATATTAATTATTCTAATTATACTAGCTCCTTTCCTCAGAAACATACTTGCAACAGGTGTGTTTTTCTTCACTGTAGCATAGGTATTTTAATCTCTTAGACTCTGATCGTGCAAACTGAGCCACATAAATGGACCCTTACACCTTACAACAGAATTCAGTGAAACTCTGCAGATAGGATTGCAGGATTACATTTTAGATAGTAAACTATTTGGAGGCAAGGACAACCAAGAAGAACAGGACCCTGATTTCATAGGCACCACTGTTCTATACATAATAAATAATATCATCTGTCTTCCAGCCAATGAATTCATGTCAAATCAACTTAGTACTTTACTAATTAGCACATACTGACTGAGCTAAGGAAGATCCATCTAAAAGAAGTTTTCATAATGTTTGCACATGAGAAAGGTCAGTCTTCTACAACCTCTATTAGCTCTACTTGACAGTAAAAGCTCTCTTCTTGCAGCCCGAACAGTGCAAACCTGTCTAAGACAAAATGTTTTATTTAGCCTCTTCCTGGAAATATTCTCTCTCTCTCTCACACACACACCCCACTCTGAAAACACAGCCTTTTGTTCAAATTACAGTTATTGGAAATTTATTCAATATTTGAAATGACAAACGATGTTTCTGAAAATGACACTTCAAACTCATTTGAAGTGATCTCTCTCATCTTCCTCTAGATCAGTGGTCTTCAACCTTTTTTGGATCAGCACCCATTTTTTCAATATTTTCACATTTGCAGTAAGTCTACCGCCCACCTACATAAATTGTTATTTTTTATAAATTGCCACTGTCATTAAATTAATTGTTAAATTGTCGTACTGTTAATCATTAATTATAATTTTCAATTTATTTAAATTTTAAATTCAGATATTTTAAATAGTATATCAAACAAATTTCATTCAAACAAAATGTATTCATTATTCATCCAAACTTTTTATAAATTACAGCTGGATGAGCATGGCCATTATCTCCTTCCTTCATTTTTGTAGTTCCCACCAAAAATCACAAAACACCCACTAGTGAGCGGTATCACCCAGGTTGAAGATCACTGCTCTAGATTTTGGAGACCATGCAATTTAAAATGGCACAGTTGCTTTATTCTGCTTATTTGTTTAAAGAATAACACAAAGCCAGTATTCTACTTTCTCCCAAAGGTGAGGAAATATTCCTATCCATGGAAAATAGGTTTGGCCACCCTTCCAAAAGAGTGGTACATGTCTGAAAACTCACAGAACTTGCCTGAAAGAGCAAGTGAAATGTGAACAGGAAAACCTTCCCTCCTGCCCCAGCCCACTGTCCTTCAATTAAATAAATTAACAAAATGTGGATGATCACAAAAGACATGTATACCATGTAAACTAGAGATGAAAATCTGCCCTTCCTATACTCACCTGCCAAGATCTGCATCTGGTGTCATATGTTTCTTCTGCAATCGTTGGTGGCATGAATGACACTTAAAGCAGCATGAAGTGTGCAGCTCTGTATCCTGATGTGGTAGTTACAGAAAAAGCGCAAACACTGAACTCAAGTCTTGACAGGCTGAAAACCTTCCAGTTCACACAGTACATTCTACAGAAGAAACATGAAAGAGACATACAGATAAATCTAACCCAGGGCATCTGTCACTTGGGGCCAGACTGTGATCTCCTTTGCAGTCATTGATGAGCAATTTACTCACACAAGTAATCTTGCTTGATTTATATACCCTGTAAGGAAACGGTGAATGATTCCAGATTAAGCAATTAATTTATAGGACGCAGAAGAGGCATTTGCACCACGCCACTGAAACCTTTCTATCTTTACAATCAATGTTTCCCCACTCGTGCCTTTCTATTCAGGGGTCCCTCTTCCTCTGGACACACCACCTACTCAGATGGCTGTGGAGCACCTGCAGACTAACAGTGCTGCAGAGTCCACCCCCGATTTAACGGTGCCAGGACATGAAGGCCACGATTCAGCAACTCACACATGTGTTTAATTTTAGGCACTTGCTTAAGTTCCAAGAACATCAAGCATGTGTTTAAGTGCTTCACTGCATGTGGACCTTACCCTCAGATTTCTTCCTTCTCTGGCACAACCTTTCTTATCACCCACATATCACTCCCTCCCCACCAGCCAACACGGAATAGATCCAGAAACCACTCCCAGTCAAGTTACTCTAAGGCCTTGTACACACTAGAAAGTTATTGCGTGATAAAGCCCTTTATTGCGCGATAAGAAGCCGAGCGTACATACTTAACTTACAGTTTTTGCGCGTTAAGAGCCCTCTTGTTGCGCAAAATGTAAACCAGCAAAATGAGCGTGGTAGGGGCTAACGCGGAATAGTTATCGCGCGACAGCCCTTGTGTGTACGCTTACCGCGCAATGCGAAACCTCCGGAAATGGCCCACAATTCCAATCCCATCCCTTCTGCACTTCCCCCTGTACTCTGTTGCCGTGACGTCATTTTTCCCGACCTCCCCCTCTGCCCCGCGAATTTTTGAATTCCACACTCTCCCTTCTGGCTTGCTGTTCAGTGCTGCTGCCTCTGTGTGCTCCGATTGCAATGTCCTCGCGTCGCAGCAAACGAGCTCCAGCCTGGACAACAGCAGAGGTGATGGATTTGATAGGCATCTGGGGAGAGTCCGCAGTGCAGTCACAATTACGTGGCAGCAGGAGAAATTTCGACATATTTGGACAAATTTCTCAGGCGATGATTGAGAAGGGGTACGAGAGAGACACTCTGCAATGCCGGGCCAAAGTGAAGGAGCTGCGGATAACGTTCCACAGGGCCAGAGAGGCAAACCAGCGCTCCGGGTCCACGCCAGCAACATGCCGCTTCTACAAGGAGTTGGAGGCGATCCTGGGCGGCGATCCCACAACAACCCCTATCTCGACCGTGGACACTTCTGCGACAGCAGCAGAAAATGACAAGGCAGCAGAAGGTGACGATGCAATCGTGGACGAGGAAGCAGAGGAGGAAGAGGAGGTGGATGGCGACAACGGAGCCACCGACATTGGGAGCCAGGAGTTATTCGCCACCCTGGCAGAGACAAGCTCCACAGAGTCTTTTGGCACTCCTTCACCTGAATCAGCCGATGGCAGCTCCGGTAAGTTATGTTTGCAGTGCTCTCTATTCTATCAGCTACAGCTTAGCGTGTACATGAATATAAGGCATAGAGTTCTCCTTCTCTGTTTCTTCTTTTATGTGCATTAATGGTGTGCCCTTGTATTTCTGGACTTAAAAGAAAAGCGCATCAATACATGCCTCGATTGCCAAGTAGTCGTTCACTTTCAAGTCACTAAACGTGTACTCCAAATATCTCCAAATTCTTCTTTTGAAATTGGATGGTAGAGCGAGCCTTTGCCCTCCCCCATTCAGGGAGACTCTCCCTCTCAAGCTCGCAAGCACTGCCGCGGGAACCATAGCCGCGCACAATCCAGCTGCGTAAGGACCAGGCTGGAAGTCAGCCACATGCAGGAGATGCATTCTCGCTTGCAGAGGCACTCTAAGCAGTGTGATATCGGCTTCCACTGCAGCCATCTCTGACACAGGTTCCGAACACTCAGCGGCAATACTCAACTGTCCCGTGTACCTACTCACAGCAATCCGTCCCTCGCTTTGGAAAACTTGTTACAGCCCCCCCGGTATTTCTTCACCCAAGTAATCTCGGAATGTGAAGGGAGAGCATCATTTTTTGCACCTGAACGTGGTGAGAACAATAGCGGCATTCAAACTGTTTCTTTTTTGCACAGGAATGGCCTTCACTGGACGGTGTACAGCTGCTGCTGACCGTCTGAGAAAGATAAGGCGGAGGCCTCGCAGGACCAAGGAAGATATCTTCCAAGAGTTGATGCATTCCCATGAAAAATCAGCGAGGGAGACAAGGGAATGGAGGCGGGTGTGCAGGCAGGACAGGCTAGAAAGCAGTGCGAGGAGGGAGAAGCAGAAGGACGCCCTAATAGGCATTCTTCATGAGCAGACCAACTTGCTGAAGTCCATGGTCGGTTTGCTCCAGGCTCGCACCTCCCCCCCGCAGCCACATCCGCCATTCCCTACATCCACTCAACACTCTCCCCCCAAACCTTTTTTGGAAACCCATGGACACCCATGGTATAACGTCACCTCAACTCCTCCACCAACTTATGTCGTGGAGTCCCGCACCTACACCCACCTTTAGTCCCCCCTCCCCTTACAGCCACCGTTTCCTTTCTGTAATAGTAATAAAGTTGAGACATTGTTAAATTTAATCTGACTTTATTGTTTTTCATTTTTGGTATGCCCTGGGCGTGGGGTGAGAAAGAAGTAAAAAAAAGAAAAAGGAAGCAATCACTCTATATCTATTGAGTTTCTAAGGTAACCAATACATAAGGATAGCAGTGATTTATAATAGTAAAAGACAGCCTTTCAGTCCACACTCATGAACTCATTCTTCAACGCCTCCCTTATGCGTACTGCCCTAAGCTGCGCCCCCCGGATACCCCTTGTGTCCGGTTGCTGGTAGGCAAACTCTAGATGTTCCGCCTCCCTTGTCCAAGAGTTAAAAAATCTCTCCCCCCGGTTTTCACAAATATTATGAAGAACACAACATGCAGAGATGACAATTGGTATGTTGTCCTCATGTAGGTCAAGCCGGCCGTACAGCGACCTCCAGCGCGCTTTTAAACGGCCAAAGGCACACTCTACAACCATTCTACACCTGCTCAACCTGTAATTAAAGCGCTCCTTTGCAGGATCCAACTTCCCTGTAAAAGGCTTCATAAACCAAGGCATCAGTGGGTAGGTGGGGTCCCCAAGGATAACTACAGGCATCTCAACACCCCCCACCGTTATTTTCTCGTCTGGAAAAAATGTACCCGCCTGTAGCCTTCGGAACAGTCCAGAGTTCCTAAAAATGCGTGCATCGTGCACCTTTCCTGACCAACCCGCATTTATATCCGTAAACCGACCACGGTGGTCCACCAGTGCCTGAAGAACCATTGAAAAGTACCCCTTGCGATTAATATACTCGAAGGCGAGATGGTCGGGTGCGAGAATAGGGATGTGAGTTCCATCTATTGCACCCCCACAGTTCGGGAAGCCCAACTCCTTAAATCCATCGATGATCTCCCTCACGTTCCCAAGGTTCACCGTCCCCCTTAGTAGGAGATGGTTGATGGCTTTGCATACTTGTGACAGTGCTACTCCGACGGTGGACCGTCCGACCCTGAACTGGTTTGCGACCGAGCGGTAGCAGTCTGGAGTCGCCAGTTTCCATAGGGCAATAGCCACACGCTTCTCCACGGAGATGGCCGCTCTCATTCTCGTGTCCTTGCGCCGCAGGGCAGGGGACAGCTCCTGACAGAGTTCCATAAATGTGGCTTTCCGCATTCGAAAGTTCTGTAGCCACTGCTCATCATCCCACAGCTGAAGAACGATTCGGTCCCACCAGTCTGTACTCGTCTGCCGTGACCAGACACGGCAGTTCACGCTGTGCAGCTGGTCGGCGAAACTGATCAGAATATCAGTGCTGTTCTCAAGGCTGTCAGTCTCCGTGCTCGAGTCATCATAATTCTGCTCTGAATCAGAGCCAAAGGCATACTGCAGCAGAATCTGGGCTGTGTTCACAATGCTGAACGCAGCATTCAAGATCACAGCTGAATCCATGCTGATGCAGAAAGGGAAGTTCCGTAAAGACGGTCGTTTCAGTTTGAATTTCGCGCTCGTTGCTAGTGGCAACTGCAGGGAAGCGTCGGTAACAGAATGCACCACGGGAAATGAGTAATTATCCCATGCAGCATAGCGCGACCCTTCTTCTTCCCATGATCCAAATCGCGAATTACTGATACGGGGAACTGTGGGATACGTACCCACAGTTCAGTTTGCTTTGCTGGAGGACTGCTAACAGAAGGGGGGGGGCTCTGTACCGTTAGAGTCTGCTGAGTGTGTACGTGATCTTGCGCAACAACAACCACGGACCATTTATTGCGCAACATGCTTATTGCGCGAAAACTCAGGTAGTGTGTACATAGCCTAAGTCTCTGAAAGAGGTCTTGCACTGATGGCACTGAGAGAAGCAAAGCTCATGCAGATGTGGACCACATCAAGTTCTCACACAAAACCCAGATAAATGTGGTCTACACAGAGAAGCCAATGTAAGAAGCAATGATTCACTCTACCAATCCAGTGATTTACAATGTCACTACTGTAGACCCTAGCCTATAGTAGCAGCTCCAATCTCTATAAAATCCCAATAAAGGGCGTAAAGGCTTATGGAGCTGCTTAGTCACGGCTCCCCCACTAATCCTTGCCACATGCATAACCCCATAATATTGCAGTGGATAGTGTCACTGTGGAGTAGAATTCCATCCCAGGCCAGGTGAGTGGAGCTTCTTAAACATTTTCTCAAGGTATGTCTGCACTGCAATTAAGCACCCGTGTCTGGCCCAAGCCTGCTGATTCAGGCTCATGGGGTATACCTACACTAGAAAAAGTTAAGTCGACTTTGTTAAGTCAACTTAAAGTCAACTTTAAGTCGACTTATAGTGGACTAACTTTAAGTTGACTTAGTCCACTTTGTTAAGTTGACTTAACTGGCCTTAAGTCGACTTAATAAAGTCCACTAAAGGGTTACTCCCCATCCACACTGTCCTTAAGTCGACTTAAGGCTCAAGTTGACCTAATGGACGGTTGTTATTAAGTCGACTTAAGCTTTCATTAAGTCGACTTAAGGAATTTCTTAAGTCAACTTAATGAAAGTCAGGTGTAGACATGGAGTAATTTAGGTCAACTTAAGTGTCGTTAAGTCGACCTAAATTGTTAGTGTAGACATACCCATGGAGCTTGGGCTGCAAAATTGCAATGTAGACATGTGGGCTTGAGTTGGAGCCCAGGATCTGGGACTCTTCCGCCAGCAAGGTCCCAGAGCTCAAGCTCTAGCCTGAGTCTAAATATCTATATTGTAATTTTATGACCCCACAGCCTGAGCCCCGTGAGCCTGAGTCAACTGACCTGGGCCATCTGTGGGTGTGTAACTGCAGTGTGGACATACCTCCTGTGGCCCACCCTCACCCTAACAATCTGATTGCATTTAAGGCTTCTTTTTTCTGTGTGTGGGTGGGAGGTATCATTTAGCCCTTACTGAGTCCAACCCTTTGAGCTGGCTCCTTGTAACTTCTTAACCACCCAGTCTTCTGTCTCTGGTGGTAATTACACTGTGTGCTCTAAAGAAAATAAACTTTTTGCATAGTATGCATGGAAAAGAAGACAAAAAGCCTATTTTAGGCAACAAAGGCCTGACATTTCAAAATGATGGATTTGTGGCCTTTGTAAGGAGCTAGGCTTGCTATTTCCAGCCCACATTACAGAGCTAAAGAATTTTTCATACAAATTTGCCAGCAGTTTTGGAATATTCCAGGATTTCCCCGAGAGCTGAGTGGACACATTCTAGACACACTTGCGACGTGTGGAAGAGAATGATGACCCATTCCTTCAGGGCCTGGGGATGTGCAGATGGTTTCTTTTAAGAACAGGAGCACAACAGTGATAGAATTCTTTTCTTTTAAAAAAGTCTTGTTGAACAGCTCACACGCGCCAGGCCAGCTCAATGCAGGGAACAGCCAGCTATGCACTGCCTGGTATTTATAAAGAATTTGACATTTCCTCAAAGCTTTTGTCTGTCTAAAGCACAAAGACCAATTTGTTTGGAGATATGCTTTATCCAGTTTGCATTATCCTCCGTATTGCATCAGTCACTTCACCCAGGCTCCACTATACAGTCCGCCTGGATTGTGTGCTCTGTAAGGCAGAAGGTCTCCAGCTCAGTAGCTCCTGTGAAGAGATGGTCCATGAGACAATCTCCCCTTCTATCATGATGGCACAGGTCACAATCCCTCCCATTCATGCTTGCAGAACATCCCTATGCCAATTAATTACACAGGGCAGGTATACATTACAGCGTAGGTCAATATGACTTATGTTGCTCAGCGGTGTAAAAAGTCACCCCCGTGAAAGATGCAAGTTGCACTAGCCTGAGTGCTGTTATGGACAGTGCTATGTTGGTGGAAGACACTCTCCCATTGACATAGTTATCACCTCATGTGTAGGTGGAGTAATTATGCTGATGAGAGAGAGTTCTCTCTTGTTGGCTTAGAGCATTTTCACCAGAAACACTACAGCGGTCTAGCTGCCTTGGTGCAGCTGTGCTGAATCAGCACTTCTAGTGTAGACTAGCCCTTCGAAGAAGAAGAAGAATAGGAAAACATTTAATGTATTTTAACTCTCTTTTAATGACTTTAGCAGCTGGAAATGAGGAAAGCTAACACAATGCAACTAGGAAGATCTCTAGGAACCACCAGAAATCGCTCTACACCAGTGACCCATGGACCAGGATCTCCCTGCTCACTCCATTGATGACTTGTTAATAGCAATGCTCAAACAAATGAAAAACAAATCGCAGCTTCAAAAAGAAACTACAGAATTAGAACTTATATGTAAATTCAACTCTTGCCTTAAACAGGGACTATGTATTTTTTTTCTCGTTACAACAGGTGATTTGACCTCACCTTCCTCCGTATGCTGTTCCCAGTGTTCGAATCCCAACACCTATTCTGATTTGCTGTTACATCCTGATGTGATCCTGTGTCATACATTTCCCTGCATTTAATTTCCTCCCATTCTGTAAGTTTCCCATCTTCAAAACGTCTGATGAAATGGGATTTTCTCCCACAAATGCTCATACGATAAATAAATTTGTTAGTCTTTAAAAGTGCCACAGGACTCCTTGTTTGTTTTGCTGATCTAGGCAAACCTGGCCACCCCTCTAGAATCTGATCTAGAGATCACAGATGTCTTTACAGGTGTCTTTAGATGTGCTGATGCACCACAGTATCAGTAGCAGAGATGGGCCAAGCCATATCTCAAGATCCAAACTTAGCAGATAGTGCTTGTCTCTACAATAGGCTTAGCTAACAGATGCAATATCAAAACACCTCCAACTCTTTGAAAAAGTTTGGATCTGGGACCAGACCTAGTTTTTGCATATATCTATATCTCCATATGTAGAGATTGGGCCCATATCTGACCATATGGCTCATCTCAGACCCCCTCCCCTGCCCCCCCTCTATACCTACTAGCCAAATGAGACCCTAATCAGGATGGACAGGCCCTATATTTTTATTTTTCAGGATACGTTTCATTTTAATGCACCCTTTCTCCTAGGCACTTTCCTAATGTAATGTAATTATAGGTTGTGTCCCTATGCACAGCCTTCTAATGTTGGCAGGTCACTACACAGTGGGAGAGATTCATTCTGAAGATGCCTGCTTTAAATTATGTAATAAGTACCACATTTTGCCTTGAAAAAACCCTACTTTTCTGATAATAGTACTTAGCCTTCACTGAATATAGCACTTTAGATCTTCAAAGCATTTTACACATAGTAATTAATCCTATACTGTCCTAGTAATGCCGAGAAGTATAGCCTCTAACTTGTAGAAGAGGAAATAAGAGATATATTAAAACGACTTATGCAAGGCTATAGGAAGATAGAACGATGGCTTTCCCTGGATAGTGAAAGTAGAAGGAAAGAGGATGCCAAAGCCCTTTCCCCCAGTGAACTCACACCATAGGTGTAATTCACCTGCTCATGCTAAAGAAGGCAGGAGGGAGCTGGGGAGAGCAGAGGCCTGTGGCCAATGAAGTCAGGCTGCTAGGGTGGGGGTGGAAAGGGGCACCAAAGGTGGTCTGAACTCAAATGACACCTAGAACTGGCTGGAAAACAGCAATTCTGGTTTTGACATTTTTCAAGGTTTTGGCATTTGTTTTCATTCTTCACTGGAACAAAAAGTAAATACACCAGGGGTGTGGGAGACCCAAGTTCAACTCTCCCTCATTAAGAGCAAGGATTTAAACCTGCATCTTCCATGTCCCAGATGAGGGCCCTAACCAACAAGCTATAGAGGCGAGCATGTGCTCTTTCTCACCTTGCCTCTCTTCCTGCCAATTCCCTAACTCCCCCAACCCACACAAACGTATCACCAACAACTCTGGATCTGAGAAACCTTCCCAGTGACGGATTTTGTCAAAACCCACACGTTTCTGTGAAGTTTTGGTTTCAACAGATCAGCATTTTCCAACGAAAAACTCCCCAAACAAACCATTTTCTCGAAAAAATTTCCACCCAGCTCTAAAGGCATCCACACAAGATGGCTTTAGGCTCCAGAGCTATGTCTATACTTGCACTTTTAAGTCGACTTAAACTAAGTCGACTTAGTGCGTCTACACTATAAAATTAAGTCGACTTAAAGGGGCCCTAGCAAAGTCGAACTAGAGCGTCTACACTTGACGCAAAGTCGACTGGCAGGGGCTAGGGGGATGTTGGGCTGGTCCATGGTGGCAGGAGGGGGGCACCCCTTGTGTGGAATGGGGCAAAGGGGGACAGGGACCCTGGCAGGGCATGTGGGCAGGGTGTGACACTGTCTAGATTTAGGGAAGCATTTATGATATTATTTTCTATTCATATATCATAAATGCTATAATCCATAGGAACTATGTCATGTTTGGTATCAATAGAAAGGTAGTAATTTGCTGGGAATGATTATATAGCTTATGTCTAGGAATTATATTTTGATTAGAAGTTAGGAATTTGGTGTTATTCTATACTTTAACTTGTATGATTCTGTAGGAACGCCCCAGACAGGATGTCACCAACCATTGTCTCCTTAATGTTAAGGAAGCTGCCAGGTGATATGAGACCAGGGAGTAACCTGATGATCCATTAAGGACACTATGGTTGTATTCCTTATATCCTTAATGGCTCATCAGGTTACTCCCTGGTCCCATATCACCTGGCAGATTTCTTAACATTAAGGAGACAATGGTTGGTGACATCCTGTCTGGGGCGTTCCCACAGAATCATACAAGTTAAAGTATAGATATAACACCAAATTCCTAACTTCTAATCGAAATAGAATTACTAAACATAAACTATATAATCATTCCCAGCAAATTACTACCTTTCTATTGATACCAAACATGACATAGTTCCTATGGATTATAGCACTTATGAGATATCCATTGAAAATAATATCATAAATGCTTCCCTAAATCCAGACCGCATCACACCCTGCCCACATGCCCTGCCCTTTGGGGGGCATGCCAGGCTCCCCCTGTACCCCCCCCCCCGGCAGGAAGGGCAGTGGTGTAGTCCTGAGGTAGCCCTAAATCGACTTAGGGCTACCCCAGGGCTACACTGGCTTAATTCGACTTTAAAAAGTCGAATTAAGCCTTAAGTCTATTGAAAAGGTGGTTTAATAAAGTTGACTTAATTTTCATTAAGTCGACTTTATTTCCTTAAGTCGACTTAAGCAAGCTGCTTAAGTCGACTTAAGGAAACTGTTGTGTAGACGCAGGGCACATTAAGTCGACTTAAGCCAAGCTTAAGTCGACTTAATTTACCAGTGTAGACGCAGCCCCGAAGACTTTGATTCCTGTGTTCTTGGAATGAAATACCCAACCTATTCTCTGGGAAGGGCAAATCCCTAATCTGCATAACAAATAATCTATTGGGCAAAAGTTTCTTTAGGTTTTCCCAGGGGTGGGACAATCTAGCCCACAGCATTTTATACATACTTAGACTGTGTCTGCACATGACACACTTCCACAGTGCAGCTGGACCCCTGCAGCACTTCAGCTTAGACACTCACTATGACAGGATGAGTTCTCCCATTGCTGTAGTTAATCTATGTCCCCTAGAGATGACAAGCAGGTCAACAGAAGAATTTTTCTATCAATCTAGTACTATCTACAGTGACATAGCTACATCTCTCAGGAGTGTGGACTTTCACCCCCCAAAAAATGTAGCTATGATGATGCAAGTTTCAAGTGTAGACCAGACCTTAGGCTCCATTCCTGTAAGGTAATATATGAGAGCCGACCTCTGGCCCAGTGTGGAACTCCATGAAGTCAACAAGGCTCCTTGTGGGAAAAAGCTGAAAGTTCGAGACTGAACATTCTTTTTCATATATGCACATACTGTATGTCTCTACGTACATACATGTTTTTATATATCCAATTGTATTATTGAATACAATATATACTGTATCACAAATAAATACTGTAGTATTTATAGTCTATGTTGAATATTACAGTGCTAATACACTCTCTCTCTTTCTCACACACACACACACACACACACACACACACACACACACACACACACACACACACACGAAAATATGTTGGACTGAATACAATCAGAACTACATGGGAGCATTGGGACTCTGTGGTTAAAGGGCTTTGAGACATCACATATGTTACAGAATAGCAGGGTATGACATTATCTTACACAATATGTAATCAACAATAAAAACACAATTTACAGCATATTTAGAGCATAGAACAGAGCATTGATTTTTCTTTATTCCATATGCACCAACAACAGGGGAAACATGTAACCTAAATATGAAGTGAACTGAAAATGATTTCACGGGCATTGAACAGAATGCCAGGGGGACATGGTGTCTGGTTAGACAGAAGGAAGGCAAAGATACAGAACAGAATGACCTTGTTCTGCATGGTAGAGTAATTCATATGGATGAACCAGATCCCCCAAATTACAGCTTGCTTGGAAAATAATTGTATTATGAATGTTGCTCAGCCTCCAATATTACAAGTGCTGAGTCAATTCTACTACCTGTAAGTGGGAAAATGTGGATAAAATAAAGCAAGTCGTCTTTTGGACCTTGACTGTTCTCCATAAATTAAAAGGTGTGGTGGCAAATTCAGCAACAGCCTCAGGTGGTATAAACCAACACAGCTCCATTGAAATGATTGACTTACCGAGGCTTATGTCAGCTGAGGCTCTGGCCCCAAATACTCTTTGGGGGTTATGAGTAGTGTTCTTCTTTAATACTTATTTTCCTACCACATCAACTGTATATCCCCCTGGAGTACTATATCCCCTCGGGTGTGTGTGTGTGCTCGTGCAGTCCATGTGAACTTCATACATAGAGTTCAGTCCCATCTCAGTGCTACCAAAGATTTAGAAACAGAGGGCCATCTACTCTACCTTGCTGTGTCCCCTTTGTACTGCTGAAAAGAAGGAATCTGTTTTTGTGTCCCCTATTGGAGTCTCCCCTAGCACGTTCACAGATGATTTGGCCTATAACATCTTCCTGTACCGCTGCTGGTGCAGGGATATTTTGTGGGTGAGGACAGGCATGTCACTTGTGAGGAAGAAATGCAGACAGATCACTTTCCTCACCTACTAGACAGTACCTTGGGAGCCAATGCCAGATGGCACAGGTTAAAGCAGCTCTCTGGCTACTCTAAGTCTTGTACCAGGACTAGATGGAGAATCAGGGAGTCTTTTACTGGCTTCTCTTCTATCTCCTGCCCCAAAAGAGCTGACAGTCTGGCCCTGAATTATTGACACCTCCTACCACACCAAAGAAGCCTGTTAGAGGAGATGGTGCACAACACAAAGGAAGGGGAGACGAAAAGATTTTTTGAAGTTTCACTGTTGCAGCCAACACTAAGTTGATCCAGCACGTGGGTGAGCTCTGCTTGGGTGTGAACTTCCTCAGCCCAGGAAATGCGGGGAAAAATGATATGGTATATTTACAAAAAGCTATAAAATTGTACATATAAAACCAGCCCAAGTAGTGTAAATGACCGCTGCCTCTAGACTGTGATAATTTACACACCTTCCTTTTTCAATGCTCCCATCAATAAAACCTAGAGAACCTTCCCACATGCTACAGATCTGCTGTGTCAAAGCAAATAATCACAGCATGGAATAGCACCCACATATCTGACAAATAAACAGGCTTTCCGTTACACAGAGATGGATATCTGTGACAGGCTCATGAAATACAGAAGCAGAAATTGCCTATTCCATGAGTAAAATAGTACAGCCCAAAACTCACAACAAATACTTTAACAGCACATGAATCAAGGAAAATAGTGGTAGTACAATCATATAGAATGAAAATGCCTGTGGCTTACTCTAGCTATCACCAAATGCACAGCAACTCATTATGTTTTGAGTACCCCTGTCTATCGCCTTGGCCTGTCTGGACAAGAATGATCAATAAATAATGCATGCAATTATTATTACTCCATATTGGAATTGTGTCTAGAAGTCCTTATCACTGATCAGGGCCCCGTTGTGTAAGACTCTATATAAACTGATCCCAAAAAAGCTCACAGTAGACTAGTAGAGGACGCTAAAATGCAACAGCTAGATGAACAGACAAATGGAGTTGGTGACACCATGCGAGTAAAAACAGGCACAACTGCAAAAGTACTCTGTGTAGTCAAAATGGTCACAGTTGGTCAACAGTTTAGCTATGGACTGCTCCTCTACGATAACCAAAATTGGCATGCAAGCTGTCAGCCAGATCTTGTAGCCCTGATTCAGCACTTAAGCACGTTTCACTTCGATATTCAATTAAGAATGTGTTTCAAAATCTGTATTTTCTCTCCTCTTCCCATCATCATCATCATAAAAAAAAAAAGATTTAAATCTATCTCTTCAGACACTTTATTGATCAGGACTGGCAATTTTCAGGAGACACTCAATCAGGGACTCAAGTGTCATTGACATTCATTGGGAGTGACTGACTCCCTTAGCTTCCTTTGAAAATCCCAGCATAGAAAAACACACAAAAAATTGTCTGATTTTTCAGTGGCTTCCTTCTTTTTTCCTCACCTTCCTCCAACTCAAAATCAACAGGAGGGACTCTTACTAATTCACATTGATGTTTGGGAGACAAGAGATTACACATGATTAGATGTTGCAAACCAATGGGTATGTCTACACTAGAAAAAGTTAAGTCGACTTTGTTAAGTTGACTTAATAAGTTAACTTTAAGTCGACTTAAAATTGACCTTATTAAGTCGACTTAACTAAGGGGCAACACTTTAAGTTGACTTAGTCCACCTTGTTAAGTCAACTTAACTGGCTTTAAGTTGACCTAATAAAGTCGACTTAAGGGTTACTCCCCATCCACACCGTCCTTAAGTCGACTTAAGGAATTTCTTAATGAAAGTCCAGTGTGGACATGGAGTAATTTAGGTCGACTTAAGGGTCCTTACGTCGACCTAAATTGCTAGTGTAGACATACCGAAGGAGTCTACGAACAAACACCATTAAAACAGCTGCCACAGTGCATGGTGAAATATACTTAGTTCATTTATTTGTTAAGTCTCGCTTTCATTGTTTAGGACAATATCGCCAACATTGACAACTCCAAAGGTTAAAAAAATCAAGAGAAGTCCTAAAAAAAAAAAAATCAAGAGATTGGGTTAAAAAATAAATTTTTTAAAAATAATTCAGTTAATATGACTTTTGCTTCCTGTTACAGCAGATACCCTTTAAAGGTTTTAGAGGGGCCTCTCACATTAGACTTCCATTGATTGTGGGATGCAAGCTGTTCATTTCATTTCTGAAAGGTCCTGGCATCACTTTTATCTCACATAAAGGTTGCATGAAGGACTGTGGGCAGAAAACCCATGCAGGGATGCAGCAGAAAAGTATTCTGTGCCACCAGTAAGCACGCTGAGCAACTACCTTTTCATTATGTGTATGTACCACCTCTAGCAAAATGGGGGCTGTGTTTCAGGCCTCTAGGCAATATGAATAAATTACAATATTTAATCCCTTCAATTAATCCCTATGTTCTAAAACACAGAGTCCATGTCCTAAAGGTAAAAAGATCTATATGCACAGCTCAAGAAAATACAGTGCCCAAGAAGAGGAATGCTAGTGATGTGCTGATGATGGAAACCCAGTATTTGGTGTTTGTTATTGCTACTTCAAGCCAAAGGGTGCAGCAGCACCCCAGCACCTGTGGTTCCAGCACCACTGCCAAGTAAAAATTTCCAGAGGGGTAGCCGTGTTAGTCTGTGCACAGCAAGAACAACGAGAGTCCTGTGGCACCTTATAGACTAACAGATTTTCTTCGGCATGCCGAAGAAAATCTGTTAGTCTATAAGGTGCCACAGGACTCTCGTTGTTTTTTACTGCCAAGTAAGATTCTATTCTTCATTGCTATCTTGGGACAGGACTGCATAAGCAGAAAGTCAAGCACAAATGGAGAAGAACCATTTCCTTGAATTATCTTCAGTAGCAGTGGAGATTGGCTGCTCTTCCCCTGCTGCTGGAGACAGGGGCAGTCATAGGGATTGCAGGGCCCAGGGCAAAAGTCACAGATGGGGCCCCCCCAAACCCCTACCCCTGACTTTTGCCTCCCTGGCCTTGCCAGGGTACCCACCAGCCCCCCGCTGCCTCACTGGGGCCCCTGCCAGACCCCAGCCCCACTGCAAGGCCACCACCCCATTGAACCCCCCCACCAGCCTCACCGAAGCCCCCCCAACCTCCCCTGCTCCCCCCTCAAGACTCCACCAGCCCCCCCAGTTCTCCACCAGGCACCCCAAGGCCCCCACCAGCCTTGCCAGGGAACCCACCAGCCCACCTGCATGGGCCTGCACAAATGCCCATGATGCCCCCCCATCCAAGACCGCCTATGGCAGGAGGATATCTAGGTCAATTAAAACTAATATCCCCCTGAGATCATGATATCGCTGGCAAAGTGTGAGACTCAGCAATGTTAAACCGCATTAATTCAGGGTAACACTATTGCAGACTGCAGTGGAAATAAGTGAAGTCACCACTGTACACCATAGACTTTTTGGAGAAAGAAGAAGAAATAGGTGAGGGCCAATTATATTGAAGAATTGTTCAATGACAATTAATCCATGGGGAAATAACTTACGCCAAGATAAGTATTCTGCTTTCTGCTCACTGAATGCAAGTCAGCCCTCAGATGAAAGCTACCTACTTGGAGATCAGCTTTATTCCATAATTTGAATCAGAGCTATTTCAACTCTCTCAATCATTCACATGATAATTTTAGACAGATAAATAAAACAGCCTCTTACATCCTGAAGAACTCAAAAGCACCTTACAAATTACATGTACATCCACCACTGAAAATAATTACTTCTGGGGTGGAACTGTGCAAGTATTAAAATGGTGCAGAAGGCAGAACAGGAAGGGACGGAGGCTGTGCAAGATGTACAAAGTAGGACACCTAAGTGTTTTTAGACAAAAGACAGATTAGACTATTATTTGCAGCCAGATACCTGACATTTCAGTGCTCTCCATGCTCTTATATATGGAAGGGTTTGTCTACACAGAAAAATGTACTGGCAGAACTATATGACTATAATTATACTGCTATAGTTATGTATAGTATAACTCCCAGTGGACACTAATTCTGGAATAGAAGTGCCTTTTTCCTATTTAGTTTATGCTGCTTCCAAAGCAACACTGTTAAAACGCACTCTGGTTCCAGAATAAGGGTGTCCACATGGGGATTTATCGCAGTTTAATTATACTAGTACAGGTCTGCTTAATGGCCCATTAAGAGAACTCACAGGTACAGTGAGCCCAAGAAGAGAAGCCAGACCTCATCTTATTAGGCACCAGGACATTAAGAACATGTCCTATGGCAGCGGACTTTCCATGCCATGTGCTGTGGTTGTGTTGGGACAAACCACGTGGCAAAGGGATATAAAAGGCAGCTGACCACATCCATATTGTCTTCATTCCTGCTTCCTACGTCTGGATCAATTTGTCTGCAACAGAAGCTGTGAAACAAAGAACTGAGATCCTTCCAGATACTGGATGTACATCAGGGGGATTGTACAAGTCTGCAAGCTCCACAATTCTACTGAGAATCTGATCTATATGGACTTTAAAGTCATTTGTGTATATCTGATTACTCTGGCCATATAACATTTCTCTATATCATTTGTTTCTTTCCTTTTATAATAAACCTTTAGTTTTAGTTACTAAAGAATTGGCTTGCGATATGAAATTTCAGGTAAGATCCAAACTTACACTGATCTGGCAATGTGGCTTACCCTTTGGGGTCAAGAGAACGATTTTGGTAAAGGGAATAGAGTTTTAAATAACTTATCTCTACTGGACAAAGTTGTTGATTGGGACCCAGAGGCTGAATGGCCATAAAATGGGGCTGTGTAACTTCTTGTTTTACCTTTTTGATACTCAGTGTGGGGAATCAGAAGCACTGTCTGTGACTGGTTATGTGGAATCTAATTGCAGTGTTAGCCACCAGTTTGGGAGAATCTGCAGTCTGCCCTTTTTTGTCAGTTTCAGGTGGGCTACCCTAGGGATGGACAGATAACAGGCAACATTTGGACCCTTAAGTTTATGAATTTCGATCATAGCAAAAAACCACAAAACAATAAAATAAGTTGGTCATTTCCTGAAAAATACATCTGTCTCATCCCCTGTGCTTTGAAGAAGCTTTCTGGAAATGGGGAAGAAACAAATCAAGAATTCCCTACAATTGGGAGCTAATAACCCCCACAATCCTTATTCCGCTTCCTCCATTGTTAAACAGGAGCCACTGTAATTGAATATGCTCAACAAGAATAATGAGTCAAGGAACTCAGTATGGTTGGAATTTGGCTAAGTTATCTGATGTTTCTGACTCAGTGTGCTCCCCATTTGGGGCCTGAGCCCCTACTAGGATATGCAGGGCTGCTCTTTGGATAGAAACCTGAGTGGCCAACTCACCCAAAGCTACTCTGAAGAACAGACACTACTGTGCATGTCATAAATGTTGTGCAAAACTTGCTACACCCTCGATGACAGGGAAAGAGGACAAGTGGGCTAGACAATGGGTAAGCCAAGGCCTGTATAGAGGTACTGCATATACAATATTTTCACCCATGCAATTATGGAGGGATTTGGGAATCGAGCAGTTTCATCACCTCGAGATAGGAAATGCTGCACTGACTCAGAAAGTTTCTTCCTCTGAGATCTAAAGACGCTGTAGCTCCCAAACCCCACGAGGACTAACTGAGACAGTTTTGAGATGACAGAAAAGGAGATGGTATGGGGAAAGAGTGAGAGGCAGAGATATGCTGAAAGTTAACACTTCCTTAAGAGTAGCTGTGCTTTTTTTTATTACAGCACAGCAGAAGTACGGTGACATTCCCTGAGTTTCATTAACCGCTCTTTTTCCAGTAAAATTGGGACCGACAGTTTATTCAGTGTTAACTGGAAGGTTTTCCAGAACTGGCACTGACCATGGCAGTTTCTCCCTTAAACCCAGAGATATTAACATATTAAAAAAACCAAAACCACCAGTAGTTAAAAAAAAAATCTGTATGAAAATAATAATTAAAAAACATTAAACATCCTGGCACTGCTCTGAACTCCTTCAGTGGGGTAGTCAGAACAGCCTCTTATGTTTGCATGGCTATCTAAACACTGTATCAGATAAGAGCACTTTTGTAAGAGACGCCAGGAGAAATTATTTTCTCACACTACATTTAGGTAGGGTCCAATGCCTGATAAATGCTTTAATGTTTACAGTTCAGCAAAGGCACCTTTAAAAAACTCATGAAAAACTTAGAGAGGGCTGGGAAAATTGGACGCGGATAATAATGGGGAGTGGTTCTTCCAGTACTGTACTCAGTTCTCAGACTCTATAGAAGCAGTTCTATGGGCCCAGAGTTTGTGCTACAGAAGGTCACAAGCCACAGAAGTACCCCTGAAAAGAAAATCTAACCTGGAGTTTTCATTAGCAGTAAGTGAAGCAGTGGGCAGGCAGCCCTGTAGGAACGAGATCTTTATTGAGCCAGCCGAGAGACCCGTGTTACATGCAGAGAGGTCTGAATGTATCCCATAGCATGCTGGCTACCTACTTGTATTTCTGAGCTCTAGGTGCCATTGCACACTGAAACCAGACCCTTTGTCACCAATCCCACTCATTACACTATATTTGCATTTCTGGGGGCAGTTGTGGCTAGGGAAAAAAAGGGTAGCCCCCTTCTACTTAAGCTCTCTGGTGGGGGATCAACTATATTTTGTGGGGAGTGGCTTATTATAGGAGAAGTAGGAACAGAACAATACAGAACAATCTCCACAAGGGAATCCTCTTATGAACCTCCTTGTGCAGAAGGGGAGGACCTGGATCCGCTAGATCCAAGTTATCTTGTTTAAGAACAAACATTTTAAATTCAAACTCGTATGTAATTTCCATGAAGTCTTTGTTGGGTAATGATGACTACATGTTCATTTACACACTTGCTCTGTAAGGGTTCTCCACTGTTACCTCTCTGCTTCGGCCACCAGCTTGGTCCCAAATTACTCCAAGACCTTCTGCTTTTAACAGTCTAGTGTAGGGTTTTTTGTTTTTTTTAAAACAGTGTACAGCCCCACCACCTTTTTACAACACACTTTGGCTAGCTGCCTCACGTAGTTTAGCTGGCTGAGCCGCTGCTCCCCCTACCCTTCTGCTTCCTAGCTTCTCCATCCATCACCTGGACCTGGATATAGCCCCAGCTAATTAGGCAGATACCTATTTCCCCTTCACCAACCAGGTGCAGGTTTCCCTAGCCAGCTTCAATTTATCTCACTCAGTTGGGGCTGGTGTGATATAGGGCTGGCTAACGGGTTGTTGCACAGACCTCTGCAACACTCACTCTCTCTCTTTGAAACAGCTGGATGGACTTTTAAACCATTTAGAGAGGAAGGACTGGTAAAGCAGCCCTGAATGTAAATCCTACAACCCCTGGGATGCCAAGAGACGGGGACTGCTTTCAAGCCTGACACGGATGGTGGATCATTCTAAGTAGTATTTTATAAAGACAACAGTGTCTTGTGGCACTTTTAAAGACTAACAGATTTATTAATCGCATGAGCTTTAAGCGTCTGACGAAGTGGGATTTTCTCCCACGAAAGCTCATGCGATTAATAAATCTGTTAGTCTTTAAAAGTGCCACAAGACTCTGTTGTCTTTCTACAATAGACTAACACGGCTACCCCTTTGGAATTAGTATTTTATAATCTAGCAGCCACAGCCAGAACTGACAGGTGCAGATCCCCAGCACATATGATGCTACCACTGGAAAAAATAATACCCACTGACCTACCCAGGAGTGGTCTAGGTAAAGGCATTGAAAAAACAAACTGGCACATTTTGAAAGCAATTCATGTTGTGTAGAACTTGGCTTGTCTGCTACACACATTAATAGCGACGGGAAATCCTTGACTGCTAAACGTGGAGCTTCTTCCCATTGACCTTACACTCAATGACATCTCTCAAGGCTAAGCAAGCTGTAGGGAAAATGACACATTCATCTAGGGATTATGTATTCTGTTTCTCCCTTTGGAAAAAGCTTCCGCTCAGCTGCATTTTGAGGCTTGTTTGGAACCCCGTACAATAGACACTGCTCCTGGTTTTCCCCTCGCCATTGGGGTGTTTGCAGCCTTGTAACTGTTGTCATTTTATTTTCTGTGTCCTGGGCCTCTAAAGGCCTAGGAACCTCCTGGTGTCTGAGGCAGCTGCCATTTTGTGAGGCAGGCAGTGTGTTACTCAGCTGACTGCTCCTCCGCAAAGACTCTACTTTTGTTCTTTTCCCTTAACGTAAAAAAGAAGGTTTTCCAAAAGAAATGTATGTTTCCTTTTCTGTGTAGAAAAACAGAACTCTCACTTCAGTAATATGTATGTGTAAAAAGGTCCCAAACAATCCAAAATTGTGAAATCCAAACCCTAAAGTGCTGTCACCTTTACCAAGCAAGGGTTATCTCACTGTCCCCAACCCACAGTCCAGCTGGTTGTCTGGCCCTTTTGGACACGACACTCGTTATTATTTCCATCAATTTAATCACTTGTTCTTTTCAACTCTATCAGCGTAGCTGGCATTATAACTGAGTCATAAGTGTCTCCAGTGCCATAATTTCTGACTCATTAAAGGCCATTTGGATTTGTGAGGAAAACCTTACAGTAGTTTCAGACTTAGGCTTACACAGCTACCAACACTTCAAAGCTATGAATAGGGTATTTGGAGAGAAAAATAGGGATGCAGCTTTTAATTCCATTGAAATATGATACTTTGGGAACAAGGGAGCCTTCTGGACAACGGAAACAGCATGGAAAATTATGAATTTATGTCAACTGGAAAGCGACAGAGAATAGAGTTCATTTGAAAAAAAAAATGTAAGACTATATTAATGCCTTGTTTTCCAAGCACAAACATTTCCTCACTTCTTTTGGGTACCCCTTTGGAATTTGTTATTGTCACACTTCACTTACTTTCTGCTACCTATTTTCTACGGGGGGAGAAATGCAAGGAGCAGAGGCCATTGCAGCACTGAAGTAACAAACTATTTAATAAAATTCTTGCATGCCTTATTTGCATTCATTTGAATCAATTACCAGTCCTTTATGGAAGCTGTGGATGGCTGCACTTTCCTTGCAAGTAATGCATGTTTGGTTTAAAAACAGAATATGAGAATGCTACAATTGGTAGGAAAGAACTTTTTTTCTTGAAATCCGTATTGCCTTTAGGCTGCCAGCAAATTATTCAAGTGCTGTAAAACCAATCAATGAAAGAGAGAACAGAAAATAAAATAAACTGTTCTTGCCTCATAAAAAACGAACTACCTTTCCTGGGAGGTACATCAGTCTTCCGCAAAGCCTCTAACTTACAGCTCATGGTAGATAAACAAATGAACAGGAGTGCCTACTATGATACTGTGGCTAAAGAAGACAGCACATTTCTTGGTTGCATAAATGGAAGAATGCTGGGCCGAAATAAAGAGCTCTATCTGGGCATTGACAAGGCCATTACCGCAATATTGGGTCCAGTTCTGATGTTCACCCTTTAAAGAGGATATTGAAAAATTGGAGAGGATGCAGAGAAAAGCTACAAGAATAATTCAAGATCTTGAAAATGCTTTACAATGAAATACTTAAGGAGTTCAACCTATTCAGTGTATTGAATAGTGGGTTAACAGACAACTTGATTCTGGTCTATAAGTACATACACTGAAAGAAGTTGTCAGACAGCAGTGAGTTCTTTATACTAGCAATCAAATATACCAGGGCTTAAAACAGAAGCTAGAAAAAGCCAAACTGGAAATCAGGTGTAAATTTTTAACAATGAGGATAGTTAACCACTATAACAGATTACCATGGGATGCAGCTGATCCATCGTCACATGAAAAATTTACATTACGTTCAGATGTGTTCCTAAAAACATATGCTTTAGTTTAACCACAAGTTATGGAGCTTGATGAAGGACATGCTGGGTGAAATTCAATGGTCTGAGTTATGTAAGCAGTCAATACAAGATGATCAAAACTCTTTTTGTTTTAAAAGCTCTGATATTAATTTTTTTTCTTTTTCTTTTTCTTTTTTTTTTTTTATAAAGGAAACACTGGTCCAAAATTGGGTGTTCTAGCCTTTCTATTTGTTCTCATTCATTTATAGGGAAAGCATATAAATAGAGTATAGTCCTGTGCTCTGTAATCCATTCTCAGGCATAATTAAAAGAGAGAGAGAGCAAACAAGTGTATTGTGATCTGAATATGTTGAGCAGACTAAGGATGGATGAATCAGCTGCAACAAGAGGAGACCTGAGCTTTCACTCAACCCACGCAACAAACCAGTGAAAATCAACAGCACAATAAAACATTTGAATAACTTGTTTTTCCTCCTTATTTTTAAATTGCAAATGCGTCTAATCTAATTTAGGTTTACAGATGACCCTCATCTTCTCACTACCACAGTATCTGAGCTTCTTCCAGATATTTATGGATTTACCCTCACAACATCCATGTGAGATTGATCTGTTTTATGGGGGGTTTTTTGGAAACAGGGAACTGAGACACAGAAAAAGTAAGTGATTTGCTCAAGGTCACAGAGGAAGCCTGTGGCAAAGCCAGGAACGGAATACAGATCTTCAGAATCTAAGGCTGCTGGCTTAACCACAAGATCTTTCTTCTTCCCTCTTCACTCCTAAATCCATCTGGGCCCAAATCTACCAAAACACTTTATGGAAAACTATTGTTGGGCTATTTCCAACCCATCTAGATGCAGATACCAGAGTTCTCATGGCCAAGCATATGAATATAAACTTTCCATACAAATATGATAGTTCAGAAAATTTAGGACAAGGATACAAACTTTTGGTGCTTATTTGAAATGAAGCTCTGAGCTTTTTGAAGTTCATCCAGGGCCAACATGTACCTCATATTAATCAGATGAGAAGATTTATATTGCTTAAACCTTTTTAGGCTGGGACCTGGAATGCTCAGTAGATAGTAATGAGCTACTGAGCCTTTCACCTCTAGGTGACTGGTTCAAATCCAATCTGGATAAGTGATGACAGTTACACTCACATAGGCAAGTGGTAGTCTGTGTGAAATAAGGGAGTGGCCTGAGTACGATTCCTAGAATATCATGAAAACGCACCCATGGATCAACTTAATGGCAGTCCCAGCAGAGAAGCCAATTAATGATTAGGCAAGTAGAACATTATACCAATGCAGAGACTAGATATGGGGATGAGCCAAACTCTAGAAGTATCCACAGTTGATGGAGAAGCTGTCCATGGGCTCTCAGTAACTACTTATGCGCAAAAAGGGCTGAATGAAATCCAAAATAATCTTTTTTTTTTAAAACAACATGAAGAACTGGTTCGCATTCAAAGCGGCTCCTACATCAAAAACTTAGAACTCAGTTCCTGCCATTTATGCTAAACACGAAAAAAGAAAATTTATTTGGGATGTGTATTTTTAAAAATTAAAAATAAAATAAAAATAAATTATTTGTGGTCTAAATTGTGATTTGGATTATGCATCCACACAAGGGAATAAAAGACAGGTAAGGTTCTTACTCTCTCTACATCTCTTTACAAGTTACCTGGGTACAGGTACACAGGGTGTGTGCAGTGCCTTCTTATTTTCCCAGAAAAGGCAGATGGTTGAGGATGGGGAGGAATGAGTGGAGCCTAGGCTTTACCATCAGCTATGCTGGAACAGGGAGTCAAGGTGCTGTAATCTGTAACATCAGATTACAGCTTCCCTTGAAGTAAAGGGGAAGTAAAGAGGGAACTGGCTCTCAGTGATGCACCTCTGAGGCTAAGTGCCTCCTGAAGTTATTCCTAGGGTGGTACTGCATATGCAGCACCCCTGCTTTTGGGCTGTGCCTGACAGTAGCTCTTTAGATCTATTTTCATGGTCCTTTTCACTTTGAGTGCATGGTGACTTTCCTTTAAAAACTGCCACATCTCTAGGGCAAAGCACAGCATTTTAAAAGCAAAACCCTGCGTGATATCCTTGGGGAATCAGTGTTGCAGTTTACTGATGGGAAAATTAAATTATTAAGTCCCACTCTGGTCCAAATATGCTTTTACAGATGGAGAAAAGCACACTACTCTTCTTCCTTTTCCAGCCTTGGCTAAAGAAATGCAGCACACTATTCGTTATCCTCATCTTCACTGGAAAAGGCCCTCTCACTTTAGTACTGAATACAATTATGGCAAATTAAAAATGTTTAGAAAAGGAAACTCTTTCCTTTCCAGAGCTATTACTTTATCTTTCTGAAACCCTGTCACTTGAAAATGGTCCTCTGTATTTAATAGGGTGACCTTTCTTTCTTGTTTCCATTCAGTGAGTAGAAAACTCAGATGTTAGCAAAGAGGCTGTTTAAATTCTATTTCTGAATTTAATAATACATGTTCAAGAGATAACTACAGAACAGCAATGCTTATATAGCTAGAAAGCTTCAATTCCAACACCGAGAAAGCCATTAGAAGCTAATTTTCATCTCACTTGCATTTGCTCATATTGACCTCAGTTAAGTTTTCCCTTTTTATATGAAGAAAGGATTAAAATTTGGTTGCAAATAAAAATGAGAATAATTGCATAGGCTTATTTGCCGTATGAGTAATTACTGGCTAATGATGTGGTGTTAACGTGGTTTTCCTTCAAAAGATACAGAATGGCTCCATTGAAATTAATGGCAAAATTCCCAGGAAGTAGGATTTTACCCATAGTATCATTCAATGAAATATAGAAAACACGAGAGCAACAGATACAGTAGTATGTTTGTATGCCAGTTAACTGCATAATATTAAACATATGGGCTCAAAGGTTCTTCAAATCTTTACTTACACATCTAGTCCCTTCTTGGGGAAGAAGGCCCATTAAAGCTAATGAGACATTCTATGTGGGTAGGGTTTGTAAGATCAGACTCCATGCTAGTTGGTTTCTGCATCACAGAAGCCTATGAAAATCCCTAAATGAGAACTTCACTAGAAGTGAAGCAGCCTCTCTTTAAAGCAACTACGTTTACAGCATTATGGGAAAAGTGATCGTTTGTCTGCAAGCAGTTTTCCAACTGACTCCTCTGATACATTGTGAATTAGTGTTTTCATAAATAAATAAAACATTGACTTATCATATTTGAACTGCTATTGGAAGTGTCATTTTTGACACAGTACAGTGATTCCTGCTATTAGGAATAAACTATTAAAGAGGAAACATCCTCACTGCTACCATTATAAAACAGCTGAGAGAACGTTATTACCAATAGTTAGCACTCACTCTCTGTTAACTGTGCATCTTGTAGAAAACAAGAAGGTGCACGTTAACACAAGGAAATGGCTTGACAACAGGTTTATAGCAGAGAACATCATAATATGCATTTCAGGGAAGAGAAATTTCAAGCACGGCAGGGATTATTTTGGTTAAATTGCTTTTGAGTCACACCATCCGTTTTTGTTATATTTACAGCGTTGCTCACTTGCTTGTCATTGAGTCCCTACCTACTTTATACTCCCTCGTGAAGATGTACCTGGTAAGAGAAAGGGCAAAATTGGAATAGTTGAACAATCTCTGCTCTCTAGTCATTATTCTATATTTGCCTAACATTGCTGAAATACTTTTATTAATATATATTACAGCAGTACCTAAAAGCCTCAACTGAGACTGTGGTCCCATTCTGTAGGCATTATCCAGGCACACAGTAAGACACAGTCCCAGCCTCAAAGAGCTTATGTTGAAATTAGAGAAGACGCACAAAGGCTGGGAGGAGAAACAGAGGCATGGCGACATGCCCCAAACCAAACACCTGCTCAGGAACAGAGTTAGAACAAGATCCCCAATTCCATGTCCACCACCCCAGTGCTCTCTGATGTCTGCAAGTTTTGTCACAGAAACAGCCTCTTCAAGTCCCAGCATAGCTCACCACTTGGAAGAGCAGGCCCAATAAAACTATATTGATAGTTTTCTCATTAACTTTCCATTTCCTATCTTGGGTTAAAGCCAAAACTTGAATACTAATTGAAAGTAAATTGTATTAGGTGCACGATGCAGTTTTTGTTCTGGGTCTGTACAGCACTTCGCATAATGGGGTCGTGATTCATGATTGGGGCTCCTAGGCATTACCACAATGCAAATATATAATGATAATAGTGTACTCAACAATCCTTTCCATGCCTTCTTCGTTCAGGTCTGGAATTAGGGAGACAGCATAGGGTGGTATTAGGCACTGCAGGATGTGTTTACTTCATCTGGGAGCTAAAGAACCAGAGAGAAATACAAGGTCTGTCTGAACATGTTTACACTGCAAAGAAAAGTGCACAGCACCAAATCTCAGAGCCTGGGTCAACTGACCCAAGCTTGTGGTCTCCGGCTGCAGCGCTAAAAATAGCAGTGTAGACATTTGGGCTCAGGCTGATGCTTGGACACTGAAACGCTGCGAGGGGGAGGCTCTCAGAGCCCAGGCACCAACCCAAGCCTGAAGATCAACACTACTATTTCATAGTCCTACAAGGCTGAATCAGCTGATTCAGCCTCTGAGACTCAGTGCTGGGAGTTTTTAATCACAGGGGAGACAAGCTCTGTGTCCAGCAAGCCCGAATAAACAACCACCTTTTATATTCATTCCAATAATATTCTGTCTCTTCTCCAGTATGTATGGAATTACAAATAGTGTAAAACATATACATGGAGCCAAGTTAACTGGATTTACACCAGGCAGGAAAACTGGTCCATTATAAACAGAATCACAAACACAAATATAGTGCCTTTCCAACCCCAAACACTTATGTCCCCTCTCTGGACTGGCAATAGTAGAAGTCTGTTTGGAACACAGCTCCAATTATCAGCCTAACCTGATAATGCTCCAGTCGGAATGAGATGAAGTCAGGGTTTGGAGAAAGCCTTCATAAGGATTTTCCCCTTGATGAGAATTTTTTTTTAAAAACTGACGTTGTTCAAAGCTGAATTGTCTTTTGACCCACTTATAAAAGAAAAAGGTCACAGAATCAGAGGAACTCCTTTATCCAGACTTTTCCCCCTCACAGTTAAGGAGAGGAAAAACGGTTCTTAACGTCAGCAACAGACAGACTTACCATACACAGTGGGGTTTCCTTTAAAAGGAACGTGGCAAGAGAAAGCTGAGTGATTCATCTTATAAAATGTAAATCTGTTCTATCTGTGCTTGTGCCAGGACCTTATTACAACCAACCTGCCCTGCTAGTCCAGTTGTAATTCCACTGGAAATGTCACATCAGACTTCCAGGGCTCATGCAGCAGCTTTTCCTCAGGTGACGTGCACCTTGTTCATTAAGATGTTTAAAAAGCCTTGGATCCTTAGGGTCACAGCCCACTTCCTCAGAAAAGTTCTTCAGGGCATGGGCCAGACAATTTTCAAGACAGGGAGAAATTGTTTCTTCTATTCTGCCAAGGCTTCCCACAGTGACTAATAGCTAGCCACTACAGAAGAGTTCCTCACCTCTAATGAATGAAATGTGTAAATTGTTTACTAAAAGGCAAGAGGCCTGTGTTATTACAATCAAAGAAAAAACCAAATCAGCTGAACAGCTGCACACTAGCTTCTGATTTTTTGTGTGCTTTCACAGTGCCTTTACTACAGGTAACAAAAATCACGACATCTTTGTAGCATTGAAAGAAACCCAGCAGCTACCTGAGCTTCACAGCAGTAAAACTGTTGCTGCGTTAGTGTGGGTGTAAAAATATTTTTAGATAAAACTTGGCTTTCAGTTTGAAAAAATAATGAGCTAACAGCATCCAGATTGTTACCTCAGGATTTTATTTACATGCCTCCCTCAAAACCACAAATGCCAGTGGCTGTTTTTACCACATTCTGCATCAAAGACTCCTTCCATGCAGAAACTGTGCAGACATTTACCACCCATTGTATCTTTTTGGGGGAACCGGGTGCTAATTAAGGAAAGAGATAATTGAAGAAGGACGGCCTTGTGGTTAAGGAAATTGATTGGGACTGGGAGATCCAAGTTCAGCACCCTACTTCCTGTGTGACCTAGGGCAAGTCATTTAATAGTTCTGTTCCCCATCTTGCAAAATACGGATAATAATCCTCCCGTTTTGCTACCGTTAGACTATTTAGACTGGGTGCTCTTCTGAACAGATATGGTCTCTTAGGCGGTAGCCCCACTAAAGAGCTGGAAGAGAGACAGCTACACTGATGCAGCCATGCCACTGAAAGCTCTCTTGTGTAGCCACTCTAAGCCAATGGGAGAGAGCTTGCCTGTTGATTTAATGAATCCAACCCCAACAAACAGCACTAGCTGTGTTGGCGGGCGAAGTTCTCCCATCGACATAGCGTTGGCCATACCGCTGCTTAGGTCGATGTAATTTATGGCACTCAGGGGGGTGCCTCATTCACATCTCTGAATAAGTGGTAGTTTCAAAGGGTAGCCGTGTTAGTCTAGGTCACCCAAACAAACAAGGAATCCTATGGTACTTTTCAAGACTAACAAATTTATGTATCGGCATCTGACAAAGTGGGATTTTCTCCCACGAAAGCTCATGCGATAAATAAATTTGTCAGTCTTTAAAAGAGCCACGGGACTCCTTGTTTATAAGTGGTAGAGTAGACATAGCCTGACTGCGGGTATATGCATCTCCTAGCACAATAAGGTCTGAATCTCTGTTTGATATCTAGGCACTAGCAGGGTATTAATAATCTAATTACTATTATTTCTTCAGGGAAAATTTTATAGTATATGTGCTTGATTCTTCCTGTTTGGAGCCCAGTACTGGCTCCCTAAGAGTCCCAAAGACTATCACTGCTAATCAAGGTTACCTAGTATTTCCAGTCTTAATGCTCCCATTCCAGGGCTAACTCCAATGTGTTATTTTTACCCAGTAACACAGGTACTGTATCATTCAAAAACTGAATTGCTGTAAAAACAACACTACACTACAGCTGATTTATAAAAGGGCAGAGTTTGGCTTTGAATGTAACAAAACATATTCATAAACAGAGAAAAGGCAGCTTTCAGCACCAAGAAATCATTACTGATCTAGGCTCTTAGCAAAGACTCATGAGAGATTCTCATGTCTTAGAGAGCGAAAACCTTTGTAAGAACAAAGTGCACCTATCAAAGGTGCTATATCATGAACATTATATTTTATACCTAAAAAGAAAATAACAATCCCAAGCTAAGAGCTTGCATGTGTTAGTTTCCAGCCAAGAGCAAAGTTTTGTCTCCATGTTACAAAGCCCACAAATCAAAGGGAGTATTATGGAAATATTGACACAACCTCCACTACAGCTATACAAACAGAACACAAATAATTTGAGATTTCAGAGCACTCCAAAGGGAAGGCTCCAACTCCAGAACAATGGGTGCATTTTAGTTTCTCTTTATCCAGGTTGCTAATTAAACAAGTAGCTTGACAATTCTGGCAATTAGGGCAACACTAATAACATAATAGTCATCTGCTACAAATTCTGCAAAATGTTCCTTTTTAATCACCCAATTTCTTTATGTTACACAGATATCTGCACACATAGTATCAGGAGCCAAATACAAGTATAGCAAAAGGCTTTTTAGACCATACGTGGGAATTACTGATATAAAGTCTCGGACGCGGGACCCATCTTTAGTGAAACATTCAAAATCAGGATATGTTATTTCAGGATTTTTTGTTTGCGTGTTCTCTCACTTGGAATCTGGACAGTAAGGAAAAAATGTTGCATCTACGGATCTTTTTGGCTCCTGCCATCGGCAAAGTGGCAGCTGATAGAAATATTTGTCAGAACGCTGGCTGGAAATTTATAGCATGATAAAATGGGTCAAATTAGCATCATGGCAGAAGAATGTGGGTAATAAACTTTGCCATCAGGAAATTGAACTTCAAGAGAGTAAGTGATCAACAGAGATTCATCCAGAAGCAGAAATTAGGAGTTTTTATGAAGTGGACACCAAGATGTCAAAAACAAGGCAGTGTGAATTTCTGTTTAAGAGAATTTAGTTCTCTGGGGCCTATACTTTAGGAGCTCATCCTACAGAGCAATAGACAAAATATGGAAAGGTCTGGAGATGCTGAGCAGGAGCGTAGCCACAGATGGGTCCGGGCCCACCCACTTGGTCCTACAGCCCGCCCACCTTAGCTACACCCCTGATGCTGAGCTCTGCTCCTTAGCATCCAGCAGAGGCTCAACAATGGCCCAGAGTTTGCTGACCAGAGGGTGAAATTCAGCCTGACTATTCAGGATCTTTGTCCTCGTACTTCCACAGAAAAATCCACATGAGCGTTGAGCAGCTGAAAGAGCATATTGATCAATGGGGTTGAGTGAAGCTGGAAGCCTGTTATTTAGGGGCAATCATATGCCTTTCAGTGAGGTGCACAGCAACCACACTGCTCTGTAAAAGTTACTACAAGCTTCACTTCTAAGTACCTTCTTGCAGTAGTTTGCTCAGCGTCAGGAATGGAATGCACTATGCAGATCTCAGCACGGGAAGTCTGGAGAGCAACAGCCATATGTGAGAACAGCCGCAATCCGAGGCATGATGGTAAAACAGGCCTCTGTCATTCCTTTCCAAATGGACACACATTTGGCGTTCCGATTGCCAACTACCATTTTTTTAGACATATCTTGTTTTCCTTTACAGCCTCTTTAGTGACCACTGCAGGAATGGATGAACACCTGAAATGTGCTGCAAGAGACACCTCACCATGGAAAATGAAGCCTTGAGCAAATCTTGTGGTAATGCACACAAGGCAAAGAGCAAACACTAATTAAGAAACTCCTAGTTATGTGTTGTAAAGAGAGATGCTTGTAGAAGGTTATAATTTTAGAGACACTCCCTAGCATGGGTCAGTGTTGTGTGAATTGGGAGACGTGCCCTACAGGTAATCTAACATGGCTTCTCCCAGCTACACACCTGGGAATCACTTCTGTCTGTGTCATTCAAGTTCTATTCCTCACTCATTCAATGGCGTGGTCTTTAATGAACCCTCAAAATCATTACATGCGTCTTTCCCTTTAACAAGGAGACTATACACTGCAGATTCCTACAGTTGCTAGAATAACTTTCTGCTACCTTGGTGACTCAAAAGCAGGTAAGCACCAGGCCCAGCACATTTGGTAGCTCTTGTTCCAGACTCTGCAGGATCTAGCCCTAGATGAGTGATGGCCTGGTGCAATAGCCACTGAAGTCAATGGGAGTCTTTTCATTGACTTCAATGGGTGATGAATGGATCACACTAGACACTGAGTCAGTGTAACTCTGAATCAAACAGATTTAATTAAATACTGTAACAAAATGGAAAATCACCAGCACCAAATTCTGCCCTCAAAGTCAGGTACTATTGATTTCAAAAAATCCCCATGCGTATATTTGGGGGGAGAATGTGACATTAGCCTGAAATTATTGCAGATTTCAAATCATAAAAGCTTTCTCAGGGCTGTTCAGCCAGACTCATCCTCTCCCATGCTCCGACCAGTAATTTACATTGTTAAACACACAGCCTAGTAATAGACACTGAAATTGTGTCCCACACAACCCTCCCTCCCACTCAGCTGGTGATTCAATGTTGCAATAAAACACAGGGAAACTCAATTTAGGGACCATAAAAAGAATACAGAAGCAAATCCTTCTCTCAGTTATGTCTGTGCAACCCACATTGAATAAATCATTCCATAGTCTCAGTACATTTGCATAGGACTGTGGTCTCCAGCCTCCAAAGGAAACCCACACCCACCCAGATTAAGATATCTGTTTAACACCTATTTTGCTGAATCAGAAAGAATTTGTCCCTGCAGGCCAAGTTTCACCCTCCTGGACTGTGGAAGCACAAGGATGTAGCTCAAGCCAACAAAGGACACAAATCGGAAATACACCGCAAACTGCCTCGATTTCTGACCCTATTCTGATATCATCCTCCATCTTCACATTCATCCCAATATCCCTCTCACCAACAGCAGCAGAGCAGCTGCCATTGCTTGGCTACTCCCAGTATAATTGGTGAATCACTGACAGAGTTCAGTCTACAGAGAAAAGTAGTTCTGCTTTGGGCAGCATTAACTTCTGTAGGTTTTTGGTGAGAAAAAGACTACCTGTGGAGAATGAGGGAAATAACCTACAAAAGGCAGCTATCCCCAGCACTCACCTCCTCTCTTTCCTGGCCTGGGCTTCTGAGAATGTTGGTTTCAGGGAGAAAGATGTGGGGAAAAGGGCATCCCACATAGGGGAGAACAGTGACGACATGAACCTCCACTGCTTTGTTCCCCGTTGCTATATGCAGTGGGGTGAAGTTTATGGGCCAGAGTGTTTAATTCAAGTTGGGTGATTAGGTGATGTGAATACATTGATGGTAAAGGTTAGAGATTTGCTAGTCCCACATTGACCTCAATTACTAATTGCAGATTATATAGCATTTTTCAAAGCAATTGAAATATATAGGTCCTGACCTTCCAAATAATTAAACACATGCTTAACTTTAAGCCCATTTACTTCATTGGGACTAGCTCTGCTTTTAAAGTTAAATGCAGGTTTCAGTACAGGGATCAGGGCCATAGTCTACCTAGCTTTCATATTATAGGAAGTGCATTGAAAATGGGGCTCACTAGTCAGACATAATGTATTTTGGCAAAAGGAATTGGGAGCCTTTGTAAGGGATATAGTTTCCTTTAAATAAAGAGCTGTTGGTAACAGTGGACCTTCAGGGTAACTCATTCAGAAAGAAAACTGTTCTCTTTTATATACAAAAAATGACAGCTAGAATGTGTACAAATTTCACTTTCAGCAAAAACACAGACTTTCCTAGAATGTAACAAAACTGTGATCTGGATAAACAAGAAAATGTCATGGTTTTGTGTTTATACACAGAACCACCATGGGGTATTGATTCAAAAAACAATTATATTTTCTGTCATATGAAAGAAAACAAAAGCAAATGCATATAATTGTGCAGTCAGATGGAATCGCATTTAAAACAAAAAGAAAAAAGACTGAGTTGTACTGTAATTATGTTCTTCTTAACACAGTGTTCCAGCTTCCAATGAGATTTGTTTTGTTTTTGTTTTCTGTACATCTTAGCTCAGGCAAAATTCCTAGTTATTGCAATGGGGATTTTTGTATGCGTAAGGGATGACAATTCAGACCACAAAAAACAAACCTCAGTTTCACCAGCTGTTTTCTTAGACGTATTGCTTTTAATTGCAAGCTTGGAACTGTGGAAATTTTATATTTTTAAAAGACATCGGTGATTCTATATTGCTATAAACAACCCAAAAAAAAAGCCACAAAAACAAGTGCAACATTCCTTTAATGTGTGGAGATAATGGCATCATACACCAAGTACTGGTGCATTTTGTGTCTGATTCACTGAGGAATGGATACTTGATAATATTGTATGCTGTCTAAATGGACACTTATTATTGTCTATTGAATTTTGTGAAGTGCAACTTATAATATTTTTACATATGCCCCATGCAGAGGGTGGGAAGACATTTCAAAAGTAAAGTAGCATATAAATTAGTATTCCTGAGGCTTCAGTTCAAATGTTAATTTTCTATATGAGGAGGATGCCCATATTTTCAAAACAATACATACCAGCGAATGCTCCATTATCTGGATGTATTTCTAGGAAAAGAGACTCTGAATGTGATGTTGAGTTCCCAGTGATTTGACTGTTAGCATTGTCAGGAATCAGTTATTACTATTGTTTTAATCAACAGAAGCCAGACTGTAAAATCTAGCACAGGGATTGTTGGCAGGGAGAAGGAAGATTTCCCAATTCACAAGGCAGAAGAAATCTCAGCTATCTCAAATACAGACACACGTTCATTTTAGGCAAGCAGAAAGGATGCCTTACCTTCTCAGTGTGTAATCACTGACAGACAGCTCAGCCCGACAGACCCCCTGCCCCAAATCCTGTTGGAGAGCAGTGGAGCAAATTTCCCATTTCCTAGTTTTCACTTACTGCGTCCTCACCATAGTAAAAAGTTCCTTTTGGAAACATCTCCGTGGTCCGTCTCACATGATGATGCCCAGCTCGGTTGTGGCTGCGAGCCTACCTCGCCTGATCTTGCATAGAAAGATCCTCCTGTGGACCAGACACGTTTCTTCCTCTCCTTCCAACTGTCACCGTCACCAGCTGCAAGTCTCTTCCAGGCACGGCTCTCTGCTTGGTAGGCTTTGCTCTGTCACTTGCAAGCAGCCCCTGCCTTTTCCAAGCAGTTGTTGCTTCTCTCAGGCAAACCCTCTGGCTATTTACGCAAAGCTGGCCTCTGAAGCTGCACCTTCTTGGTCCCCTTTGTAGGGACAGCAGCAGCAGAGAAACACAGCCACAAGGAGAAAGGCATTTACATTAGAAAACTGTACAGCTGTTTGAGGGAGTCTGCAGCAGGAAATACCAGAAGAGTTATCCAACCACATTAGGAGGAGGGGGGGAAGGAAGCAAATAAAATCTGGGCAGGATCTCTGAATTATGGATTGGATTTTTAAATTGTGTCTGCGCTTTGCACTCTTTGATAACTGAATAGGATGGGGAGAGAATTATTTCAGGTGAAAATTAAAAAAACAAAACAAAACAAAAAAAACACCAGGACCCGATAAATGAATAGCAAAATGTATCTGCCCAAGAGGGCCATAGATTTTATTAATCACAGAAGGTGGAGTTTTTACCACTCTAATAAACCTTCTTCCCCACGCACCTCCTCCAGAGTTTGAGACTCTCTCTTAGACACTGAAAGCCTACAGAACAGAAAATGGGAGCAGGCTTAGGCAGACAAGGGACATGCTACCCCCTATTGGACAATCAATCTCCATAAGATGCATTTAATTAAAATCTGAAGCAACTGGGGAGGGAGGGGGGAAGGAGAACAAAGTAAAAGGAAGCTAAATAAATGATGGTCTTAACATAAACAATAATTTACCTTTGATTGCACAAGCGTCTACTCTCCAAATACCTTGGAGGTGGAGGCCATGTTACTAGCCTGTAAGAGGCATAGTGGAGAAGAGAGTTTGAAGCTATGTGCACAGAATCTACAACCTGCTATCAGCATCACCAAAAACTGGCTAAATGACACTGCCAGGCCAGCGCTATCCGAAACGGCCCCTTCAGAATACGCAGTGAGTGCATCATGCTGTTCGGAGCGCACAGGGCTAATGGCAGAGTGGACATTCTTATTCCATTCGACCGTACAGCCCTGATTCAGCAAAGCACTTATGCACATGCTTAAATTTAAGCACCAGTAGAGCCACTAAAGGCAGTGAGATTGCTCACATGTTTCAGGTTAGCATGTTTGTGTGTTTTGCTAAATTGGGGCCTAAAGGCATAAAGAGATCCCTGGAGATCACAATGTCTTTTAAATACAGCTACTTAGCTTCTGAGTCAACAGAAAATCAACTACTAATCTCCAGATCTCCAGACTCAAAAGAATCCTTAAAGAACTGATAGCGATACTGACTGATATCACAGTGATGTTCCAAGCTCATTGCCTTGGGAGACCCTATTGTCCATGTTGTGGCATCTCCGACGCTCTGGCCCAAATACTCATACTGGAATCCACTCTAAGTCTCCTACAATCATTATCCAAATTTACGCATACAGCTGGGCATACCCTAAATCAGTGGTTCCCAACTGGTGTGCCGCGGCAGCACCTAAAGTGTGCCGTGAGAATCTGCCAGGAGCTGGGCTCATTTAAACCTCCCCCCGAAAAGCCTGGCTGTTTTAGCAGAGCTCCCTGCAGGTAAGCTTATGTGGGCTGGGGAAGGTGGGTGAGGGTTTGAGGGGGTATTCGGGTTGGGGGCTGGAGGAGCTGTGGGAGGGGCGGAGGGCTCTTGCAGTGGCCATCCGGCCTGCCCCGGCGGCCCCAGAACTGGCGGTGGCAGCAGCAGAGGCCCAATCCAGCCTGCCCTGGGGTCTGGCCTGCCCTGGAGCCCGGCAGCAGCGGGCTCTGTTGTGCCCAGACCTGGGGACGCCCACGGCGGCGGGATCTGACCCCAGCCCTGCCCTCCCTTTCCCTAGGTTAACCCTGCCACTCCACATAGCCACTCCTGTTCTCCCTTCCCCTCTTCTCTCTTGCCACACTTACCCAGTTCCCCAAATGGCTACCCTTGCCCTCTTTTGCCAACCCCGCTCTACTCTGCTCCCCACACTCTCTCCTGCCACCCCACATAACAACTCCTGCCCTCCCCTCCCCTCTCCTGCCACCCCTGCCCTGCTACTCCTAGTGCCCTGCACAGCAGCATTTCCCAACCAGTGTGCTGTGGATCGTGAATATTCTTGAGTTAATTTAAATATTCATCAGTTTTTAATGGTGGTGTGCCTCAAAACAATTTGAAGGTATCAAGGTGCGCCACGGTAGAGAAAAGGTTGGGAACCACTGCCCTAAATACTAGTCAGATTTCCAATGAACACAAAGGACATGAAAACTATTCCTACAGCAAGGAAATAAGTATACATAAGAACTCAGAGCAGGATGACAGAGCTACCATCATGGTCCACTGTTAATAGATCCCTGCCTATCAAAGAAACCTATGACTTTCAAACAGGACAACAAGTGGATGATCTGGTGAAACCATAGAATCATACACTGAGCACAGCTATAGTTACACAGGCATCTATACACCACTCTCCTTCCCATCAGCCTGTAGATCACCATGGTTCTCTGATGGTCAAGGAACAAAGAAGGGACTTCAGAACTTCATGAGTAGAAAATTATTTCTTCAGCCCTCCTGGTCTTCTCACAACCCTGGAAGCATCAACTGCCAACCTAATCATGGAGAAGATATCCTACTCAAAGATGATCTCCCCAGACATCAGGAGCCATAAACCAGAGCCAGAACTATCCTCTCCCTTTTCTAGTCTTTGGCCCATTCATATAAAACCAGCCCTAGATGTACTACAGGGAACCAAAGCCACCTCATCTGACCAGGACCATGACCCTCATGTTAGTAAAAGACACCTGTGATCACCTAGCCTTCTTGTGATTACAGCTGAGGGAACAACTGATTTTTTCAGTTTGGGAGCCAATCTGAAAAATCCCTTCCAAAATTAGTTCGGTTCAAACCTAAACTGAAGTATTTCAGTTTTTCTCACCAAAATGAAAAGAATGAACACTCAGAATGATTTTTTTCTGTTTTTTAAAACTTCACTTCCAGTCAGGTGGGGGGGGGGGCTGTTTTTCACCTTCTTTTAAAAACATAGCTATATTTCTAAGCAAACCACCATTTTGACATGAAAAGTTGAAATGTTTTGACTTTTGAAAATTTTGATTCGAATTCTTTTTCAGCCAAAATTCTTCACTGAATTCAATCCAAATTCGCCAATAGTTTTGATGCCCTGAAAAATGCATGTTTCAGCAAATTTCCTATTCCTGAAAAAATGTAACTCCCTTCTAGTCCTGACAAAGGGCTAACTTGTGGCTTGGACCATGCATATATGCAGAAACTTACAGCAGAGTACAGATTCCACTTTTCACTGCTACATAAGGCAGCTGGAGGTAATTATGGCCTTGATCCTACAAAGTATAATGCTTTCTATGATGAATTAATTGGGAATTTTTCACAGCAATAACTGCTATGTCTGACAGGACCTGTCTGCAAGATCAGGCACCCTGATAGCAAGGGGATGAAGAGGTTTACCCTTTCTGGGAATGACAGAAGGAGTTAAAATAGAGTCTTTACTTGGCAGTATCTGTCTTTATGGTTATTGTAATCTATTCAGGGCAGGGCCAATCCCTTCCTGTTTGTTTGTACATTTGTGGATGCTGCTTCAAAAAGCAAACATAAGTATGCATGCAAACAGGGGCCTATTAATGTAAGGCCTTTTGTTTTACCTATTGGAGTCAATGGAAACATTCCCATTGACTTCAAAGGGAGAAGGATCAAGACCTTAGGTACAGATAGCAGTTTTGCATATTGTATAGGGAATGTAGAGAATAAATCCAAAATGAAACTTGAGAAGGAATAATACTCATTTTTATACTATCCCTTTCATTCAAATAACTAAAATATTTTTGATACGCTAATTAACTAAACCACCCAGCCTCTTAGAGGTAGGTAATTATTATTATACGTGGCTATATTTACACTTGTATTTGTACATACTAATTTCATGAGGATCTGCAACGGGAACTGTGTGGGGAAATATCAAGAGGACTCTGTATGATACAGTCAGGGTTATTTTCTTCACCGGTCCCAACTCACTCCACCTCTAACTTGTTCAAGGCAGGAGGTCCCCTTTCTCCATTGTTTGGAATGCGTTCTCTCTCCTCCCACACACCCCATCCAGGCTACAAAAGACAGACTTCCACAGAAGTCAGTGGGAGTTTTGAGCTCAAAAGAACCAGAATTTCACCCTTAGCAGCTCAAGTGCTGCAGCTAAAGAAGGGAATGCAATGTAATTTATTCGTATGCCAGGCCTGTGAGATGTGCTATTATTCCCATTTTAAAGTTACAGAAACTGAGGCACAGAGGTACACTTTCCCATGCTTAAACAGACAGCCCATAATCTTCTTTCAGTTAATCTCTTTACAATTTAATCTCATGCCTGATTAAAACACTCTCCCCACAGGCTTATTTGTTGATCCCTGCACCTTTTGTCCTTATTTACCCCCTCAGCTCCTTCCCTCAGACTGTCCTCCCACACCAACCTGTAACTTATTTGGGTGAAATATGAACATACATCCATTTCCTAATGTACACAAACTTTTATTTTATACTTTTCTGATCTTACAAGATGCCCGGCATGGAACAATAAAAAATGATTGTGGGCACAGTCCTCATTTGTAAGCGTGCTACAAGCTTCCATGTATAATAAAAAAAAAGATCAGATACTGTAAAAGCAACCAAGTGTAAATATTATTCCCTGTTAAAATGGAATTTGAGAACAACAGCACTGTTGCCATATTTATATCACTATAATTAACACAAGGCCTCTGCAGTTGTAACCATATTGATCAGACATCACCGTGGTGCTTGCCAGCAATGAAAGTAATTTCTCCTCAAGCTCATAGCTAAGCCTGGATGAAAAACAAGAGTCGTTTAATCAATTCACTATCAATAACTTTTAAACACTGGCGTATAAAATCAATGAATCAGAAAGATTACAATTTTACCTTTAAACCTTTCCTAATGCAAAATTCATGAGCTAAAATACTTAATGCCATAACTGGACAGAGAAATCCTTATTAGCAAATGGTATTGTGCCTCCTCAGAGCTCACTCGCAAAAGTGAATCCTGGAACTAATACAGTTACTCATTTTACATTTTGGAAAACAATGATGTTGCTACACAGGGCTTTATTGCAGGCGTGCTAGAGCTGTTCTCTGGGGAAGTTAGAAAAAACTCCATAAAGAAGCTCCTAGAAGTCTCCCGAGACAGAGAGGCCTCTTGCAGCAAGAGGTAGAAGAAAATTTTCTCCAGCAGAAAGTTGATGAAAACTGGGGCTTTGTACAGCCGTCACACAGTCACTGACAAATATAGGGAATTCAGCTTTGAAAAGATTCTCTCAGCATACTGCACAGCCTAAATGCAGCATTGGTGAGACAGCATAGCTGACAACATAAAATCACGAAAAGCATCAAAATCCTAGAGTAACTTGTGTTTTGATAATCATGATTGCTATATTGTCTACATTGTGAGCATCTGTCTCTTGGTGTATGCTTCCCTTGGAGATGACAAATTCTGACTGGGACTTTCTCTGGCAATTCAGGACATTTTTCTTGAATGTTTCATTATAAGAACTCTTCTTCAAACTTGTGTGCTCACATAAATCATACCACTGGGGTGGTTCCTCTTTTTGTTTTCTTCTGACACTTGCCCTTTTATTGGGGGTAGAGGTTTAATATAATTTTAAGGTCTGGTTTGAACTTCACTGCTACAGCTCATCTATTTTTCTGGATTCCCAAGCTTCTAGGTTTTGTACCTGTAATGGTTCCTGAGTGTCACATTTTTGTGTTGACTTGTGTTCATCTTAGAAAGTATTTTACAATAACTGACAGGACTTGGCTACTGGTCTTCAATAGAACAGTCTTAGATGTAAGCACTCTAAGGGTCATTCAGCTTAAATCACACCAAAGGTCTAGAGAGGCTTTCGCCACCTAGGAGAATATTACTTAATTATGAATTTCTTACTCTGGCCTACCCACAAAAAGGTTCAGAAGTCTGAGAGGTTCCAATAAGCCCTTATAAAAATGGCTTGAGTTCTCTTTCTTGTAGAAACTTAGGAATTGCCAGCCTGGATCAGATCCAAGATGCATCTAGCCCAGTAGCCTGCCTCAGATAGTGGTCAGCACCAAATGCTTTAGAAGAAGATGGAAGAGCCCCACAGTAGGCAGGTTTCCATTGACCTCTAATGGCTTAAAAATGCTTGTGCTAGTATTCATAGTTCTAAGTCTGAATACGCTTGCTATCCAAATAAAAGTCCAATCTCTTTTTTTAATCTCGCTCAGTTCTTGGCCTCGATCATTTCTTGGGGTAATGAGTTCCACACTCAAATTAGATGGCATGTGAACAAATATTTCCTTTTACCAGTTTGGAATTTGTCATCTCCAATTTAATCAATGTTCCCTTGTTCTGGTGTTACAAGATTGGAAGAACATCAGATAGTCAGGATCCATGATATTCTCTATATCGTTCATTATTATATGTACTTTGATCATGTTTGCTTTTAATTTTATCATATCCCTTCTACGAACCATAAACTCTGCTCCATTAGTTTAAACAGGATTCCATTTCAATTCCCTCTCCCTAAAGCCCTCTTTTCTTCTCCTGAATTCCAAACAGGTATCTCGTTACACATCTTTAATGTGATTTTGAGGGGTGGGGAGTCTTCTTTCTTGTGTTTTCTCCCTGCTCTGAGTTCTGACCAATGCAGTCATCAGATCTCTTGTGTTCTAGGGCTTATGCTAGTGACTTTTGGTTTTAGGGTTAGACTGGTTCTTCCGACATGGTTTGCACAAACATAGAGTTTGACCCCGCTCCCATCAAAATCAATGGGAGCTTTGCCGTTAATTTTAATGAAAGCAGGATCAGGCCTTTTTTTTTGTTCTCTTCTAATGACCAGTGATATTAAATGAAAGACAAATGGTCTGTTTTCATTTCCTATAATAATCCAAGATGACAATTACTGCAGAATGGGGGCAGTAGGGTCCTGGTGTTACCAGGTGGATGAAAACGTTTGGTAGCCATTCATTAGCAGGCCACCCCATGAATTAATTCATGGCACTGGAATATATTGCGCACCTGCCCTCACAGCAAGATGGAAAATATTATGATAACTGCTGAATGACATTCTTTCAGAGAAACATAAGGGCTATCAGATAGCTAAAAAGCAATGATGACACTGGAATCTGATAAATAGTGCGACTCAGTCTGGGCCAGACTTCAAGAGCATTATTGGAGAGATTCAAGAAAAATGCAAGAACTTGATATTCCAAAACATTCCAGAGGTTCTTGTATTCAGAATATTTTGAGTTAATTAGAAATCAAGCCAGCATTAATAAAAAATTATGAACGAAAGCATATATGGATGTGAACTCCCAGGATCAGATTTCAACATCAAAAGCAAGAGAGATAACTAACATTTTCCTGAATGAGTCTAGATTAGATATTTCCCTACTACAAAAGGTAAACTTCCATGTGATTTACAAGACTCTTTCCCCCCCCAGTTTATTTCCTCTCCTCCCTCCCCAGAAGAGATTTAGAGCAGATGTTAACAAGCTTAATCTGTCTGAAGCAAATATTACTATAAGAGGCACATAGTTAGTTGTTCATATGCTTACGATTTGGAACTCTTAATAAATCACATGATTAACAAACCATATATATATATATCTATCTATATATATCTATATATATATCTATATATATATATATATATATATAGTTCTGATTTATTAATCACTTTACTGGCTTTTTAGCCTAACCTTTTGATTTTCAAACCACTGAATCTGGTGACTGTCACTGAAGGAATGTGATTGATAACGTCAGTCAGGTCAGAGATTCACAAATCTGATCCGTCACTAGCTTTACAATACCAAAGCAAACAATAGCACTTAGTCATATTGCCTTGTCTGCTCCTTCTTCCAATCACTATGAGATGTGTTTGTTCTTATTTTTGACTCCTTTATCCTTCCTGAATCTTTTCTCTGACATGCTAAATGACGGTAACCTCTCACATCTCTTCCTCTCATACCTTAAATTCATCTTTTGCTTCCAGCAAAGATTAGGATAAGAATCTGCTTGACTGTGATAATTAATCTTGAGACTGCTATATTATTGCTAGTGCCACTCATGTACACACCACCTGTGATTGCCACAGGGATTGGAAGAGCTCAGAAAGATGAAAGTTGCAATAATATTCCTACAGCCTAGAAAACTGCTGAAGGGCAACTGGCTTATTGGTCCTGTGTTATTTTTTATGATTTATATAGGAGCACCGGTTGAAGGTACCTGCCACAAATTACAAGCACAAAAATAAATAAACAAATAAATAAATAGCAGTGCTCAGCCCACCCCAAAAAAACACAAAATTCCTTTCCCCAACACAGATCTAACTTAATTAAAATCCACCCTCAGCCCAACTGGATACATCTTGCAGTGTGCCTTCAAGGTCAATAGGACAAACAGGGCTGTTTTTCACTTGTGAAGGGAAATAATCTCAAAGCCAAGGGTCCTTTCGTTTTGAATCATTGGAGATCAGTTTTGAACACCTCCTGATCATAACTGCGCAGTAAAGCACAAGGAGAGAGATAGCCTCTCAAGAAGAAGTGTCCCAAACCACAATTCTCTGGGAGTGGCTAGTTACCTAATACTTCAATCTGAAATTGGGTGGAAAAATAGCAGACATGTTCTCTTTGGAACTCTGATAGCTACTGTATAATCCTGTAAATATTTTCTCCATTGGTTATTAAACCAGATTAATAATGTCCCAGCTTCCTTCAACCCTGATGCCTTGTACTGCTCCATTGCCATTTGGTGCATCACTCGGTCCCTTGCAATAGTGGAACAGATCTTGCTGTGTTGCAAGACTCTCTGGGAAACTCAGATCTGGATCCATTCTAATTGTCTCACATTGAATGCTGATAAACTATGGAAAGAGAGCAAAACAAACAAGGAGTCCTGTGGCACTTTTAAGGACTAACAAATTTATTTATCACATGAGCTTTCATGGGAGAAAATCCCACTTTGTCAGATGCTTTGAAGATGGGGAGCTTACAGAATGGGAGGAAAATAAATGCAGGGAAGTGTAAGTCAGAGGATCAGGTCAGGCTGTAATAAATATAACAAACTGTGGGGTGTAGTCCTGAGTATGCATGTACTTGTAGTCATTTTACCTGCTGAATGTTATTGCTTGTTGATTTCTTTGGGCAGTGTCAGAGCATTGGATGGATGCTTAATAAATACAGATAAATAAATAGACAGGGGCCATGCAGACTTTGGCTACCAGAAAGTTTACTATTGGTGTCAATGGGCCTGATTCTCCCATGGATTACACTTATGTCCTTTTCAAAAGCCAGCATTTAGAAACTGAGTTCCATTAAATATAATGGCTTTTCCCCATGGTTTGCATGTAGATGAGCAGCTGTTCGAATCAGATGGGTTCTTAAGTGGGGGGCATCTTCTAAACATAGACATATACTATCAGTAGGCTGATTTTCACCTGAGAGAAAATGTAAATGAGACATTCTGAGGGCAGAAGATGTTTGGGTCTCCCAGCATGATTTCCACATACCAGATTGCCTGGCTCACAGCCTTACTTACAGTCATGCAGGCACTAGGGAAAAAAGGTATCTAGAAAACTGTATATTTCCATTCAGTTACTTTAAAAGATAAAATCCACTGTAACTTAAAAATTAATTGTTTAAAAAATTATACCTTCTGAAGCCTGAAGATATTTTCTGTCCATGGAGGTCAGTGGCCTGGTCTTAAGCAATAGACTCAATATTTTTCTTCCTCCATCACTGGAGCTTCAACTGTTAACAGAAGAACAGACCTAGTCCCTTGTCCTTGCCCATATGTGAGTGCACCCCTCACTCGCCCCAAAAAAACCTGCTAAGAAGCATCTCTGCCAGGAAGGGAATTGTTCTTTGGAGATCCAGCAGTTAGAGTTGGTAGGAAGCCCAGCAAGCTAGGCAGAAGCTGTCTCCACAGCAAGATATATAACAAGCCTTTCTCAAAGACCAAGGGTAGCAGCAGAGACTGGTGCAGGGTTCACACAGCTATACAGCTGAATTGTCAGGGGCCTGAATAAGGCTGTCAGGAGCCCGGAGTCAGCAGTGCTGAAAGGGGCATTTACCTTTAGTAAGTGGTGGCAGCCGTCATAGTCCAGACACGAGTACTGGCCTAAGGAAGAGTTCAATGGGTCCAACTAGGTGCAGGGTCCCCAGTTAGATGCACATTGGCCCTGAACCCAAGCCACAGAGCCTGCAGGATGAGGGATTGCTAATTGCTTTTAATAAAGGAATGGATTAAAAAGGGGACCAGCTGGGCCTGAGGAGCTTCAGTCCTCTTTTGGACACTTCCTAGAGGGGAGTGTGTCAGATTAGTGTCAGATTAAGCCCAATTGTAAACAATTAAATTGTTGGGTGTAGGCAGGGGCATGCACAAGGAAGGGCAGGCAGGGGCACAGGCCTTCCAATAATCGTTGGGGACACAGAACTCTTCCTGCCCTGGGGTGGCAGGGGTGTATGAGAGAGCCAGCTCCTGCTGGGGAGGAGACAACCACAGAACTTGCCCCTCCAAAAGAGATCAAAGTTAAATGTCTGGGCTCAGCCCCTAGGCCTACTGTATTTGCAACCTTTCCTGATACCCTCAATAAATTAGCCATTCATTTCAGTCAAGCATCAGACTGATCCAACCGCTGGGCAGAAGAATCTCAAAGGCCTACAATCTAAATTGCCTTCAAGTGGTGGTACACCTGATGCACTTCTGAATTTCTGAGGAGGTAATAAAGGTGCTGTGGCACACGAGAGTCCCCGTCACATGGGGACGTCTACCACAGCCATGATGGCGTAGTTGGGCTTCTCTTTCCCAGTAAACCTTTGTGCAACCCAGTGGCAGCTTTCAGTGAAGGCTATTCAACCTCTACCATCACATTCCTAGGCATACACCATGCACATTTGTGAAGAACATAGGAGATATCAGTGTTATTTTTATGAATATTACGTGTACTTTCGTTAATTTGATTGTTATCATACTGATTTGCTATATGGGTTCAAAAGAGTCGACTCCTGCAGGAGTTCACTGTTTCAGATAACCCTGTCACTCATACTTCTCTGCCAATGCCATTGTCAATGTCTGAAGTTTACCTCTGATCACACTGGGCCAGGCACTGCTGGCATAGGACTGGGGCGGGGACCTTCAAGCAGGAAAACTATAACCCAAAACTTCAGAGCAGATAAAAACCTGAACCTAGGCACAGTTGGCAGGGAATCAGACTGAACTCCAGTCCCTAATAGCAGGGGTACCTGGGGAAAATGGGGACTGTCTAAGCTTTAAGGTAAATGTTATCTTTAAGTAAAACAAATGCATGTAGGCCTTTGATATACAGGAGGTCAGACTAGAATTTTTGTGATCCCTCTGGCTTTAAATCCTCTGACTTTACAAGGCCTTCTATTAATTTATATGCTTTTCTCTGAATGGTAAATTCCTATGGACAATAAAATAATACTTTATTTTAATGAAGTTGATCTGCATCACTGCATTTGCCTACGAAACACAGCTCCTGAAGGGAATTCTCTTGCAGCTGCCAAAACCAGTAAAACCAAAATCGTTGTTGGGGAATCACAATCGCTATCTGGTTTGCTCTAGCACAGTGACCCAGTCTGAAAGAGGGTGAATTGCAGAATCCCACTCCAGGGCAGATGAAGGCAAGAAGGATGGCTGTGTCTACACTTGTAAATTAAGTGGACTTAATTTACCCTGCGTATACACTACAGTTTCCTTAAGTCGACTTAAGCAAGTTGCTTAAGTCGACTTAAGGAAAATAAAGTCGACTTAATGAAAATTAAGTCGACTTTATTAAACCTACTTTTAGGTCAACTTCAGGCTTATGTCGACTTTTTCAAGTCGACTGAAGCCAGTGTAGACGTGGGGTAGCCCTAAGTTGACTTAGGGCTACTCCAGGACTGCACCACTGCCCACCCTACCGGGCGGGGATGACACAGGGGGAGCCTGGCATACCCCCCCACAGGGCAGGGCAGAGCCCTGCCCACCCTGCCCCTATGCCCTGCCAGGGTCCCTGTCCCCCTTTGCCCCATTGTACCCTGGTACAATGGGGAAAGGCTGAGCCCCCTGGTGCTGGGCAAGGGGTGCCCCCGTGGACCCGTCCTAGGTCCCCCTAGCCCCTAGAAGTCGACCTAGGCGTCCAGTGTGGACGCTCTAGGTCAACTTTGTAAGTTCCTCCCAAAGTCGACTTAAAATTTAGGTGTAGACTCACTAAATCAACTTAACTAAGTCGACTTAAAGTTGACTTAATTAAGTCGACTTAGCTAAAGTCGACCTAAATTTTCAAGTGTAGACATAGCCGATGATACCTGAGAGGTGTTCATTCTGGAGAGACCAGTGAGGAGTCAGAGGTGCGACTTACCTTGTAACTGTGACATTTAAAAATAAAAAATAAAATGCCAGGACCAATGGACTCAGTCCTGTACAGTAGACATCCTCCATTCATAGAATCATAGAATAATAGGGTTGGAAGGGACCTCATGAGGTCATCTAGTCCAACCCCCTGCTAAAAAGCAGAACCACTCCCACTAAATCACCCCAGCCAGGGTTTTGTCTAACCGGGCCTTAAAAATCTCCAAAGATGGAGATCCTACCACCTCCCTAGATAGCCCATTCCAATGCTTCACCACCCTCCGAGTGAGTAAGTTTTTCCTAATATCCAACCTTGACCTCCCCAGCTGTAATTTGAAACCATTGCTCCTTGTTCAGTCCTCTGTTAACATTGAGAACAGCCTAGCTCCCTCCTCTTTGGAGCAACCCTTCAAGTAGTTGAAGGTTGCTATCAGATCTCCCCTCAGTCTTCTCTTCTGTAGACTAAATAAGCCTAGTTCCTTCAGTCACTCCTCATAAGTCCTGTTCCCCAGCCCCCTAATCATTTTTGTTGCCCTCCGCTGGACTCTTTCTAATTTGTCCACATCCTTTCTGTAGTGGGGAGCCCAAAACTGGACACAGTATTCCATATGTGCTCTGAACAGTGTTGAATAGAGGGGAATTATCACATCCCTTGATCTGCTGGCAATACTCCTACTGATGCAGCCTAATATGCCATTGGCCTTTTTGGCAACAAGGGCACACTGTTGGCTCATATTCATCTTCCCGTCCACCATAACCCCCAGGTCCTTTTCTACAGCGCTGCTACTTAGCCGATCGGTCCCCAGCCTGTAGCAGTGCATGGGATTTTTTCGTCCTAAGTGCAGGACTTTGCACTTGTCTTTGTTGAATCTCATGAGGTTTCTTTTTGCCCAGTGTTCCAATTTGTCCAAGTCTCCCTGGATCCTGTCCCTGCCTTCCAGAGTATCTACCATTCCCCCCAACTTGGTGTCATCCGCAAACTTACTAAGCACGCAGTCTATTCCATCATCAAGATCATTAATGAAGATATAATTATAGTTAATTATAGTTTTCTTGTTGTTGATATGCTTATAGAACCCCTTTCTGTTATCCTTCACATCTCTTGCTAGCTGCAACTCCAATTGTCCTTTGCAACTCCAATTGTCCTTTGGCCTTTCTGATTTTATCTGTGCAGTCCCAAGCAATATCTTTATACGCCTCCCTTGTCATCTGTCCAAGCTTCCACTTCTTGTAAGCTTCCCTTTTATGTTTCAGCTCCCTGCAAAGCCACGCTGGTCGCCGTCCACATTCACTGTTCTTTCTGAATGTTATCTTCCTGTGCCTTTAACAGGGTTTCTTTAAAATACAGCCAGCTGTCTTGGACACCTTTCCCCTTCAGATCAGCCTCCCAAAGGATCCTGCCCATCAGCTCCCTAAGGGAGCCAAAATCTGCTTTTCTGAAGTCCAGGGTGTGTGTTCTGCTTCTTTCCTTCCTTCCATTGATAGGATCCTGAACTCTACCATCTCATGGTCGCTGCTGCCCAGGTTGCCATTCACTTCTACTTCCCCGATCAATTCTTCTCTGTTTGTGAGCAATTAGTATGACACCCACCCTACCAGGCTTGCTCTCAGCACCATACAGGGGCAGCATTGCAACCCCAAATGTAATGAATTTTTTAATAAAAATAATACTTTTTTCCTGATTTCTGACATTGAGGATGCACTCACTTCACCATTGCAAGCTTTTCTCCACAAGTCTGATGGCTAGAAACATACTTTTCAAAGGAATGCAGAGAATGTCAAGTGGATTCTTGAATCCAAGACCAAATATTCCACGACATGCAATAAAATCCTGAGAGTTTGCAACTCTGCAGTGCTCCTTTGATGCCTGACAACCAGTAAAAAGACAAGACACACTCTCTGCTAGCTTTGAATGTACAGCTTTTGTATGACAGATCCATCTCCATGGTTGCATAGAACCTAGAACTGTACTAATTGCTCAAGTACATTGAGCATTACAAGTTCAAGGAATAATTATTTGTATTTATTTTAATGTAACTGCAAGACAGCTATAGAGGAGTTGTTAATTAAATGAGCTTTGGAGGAACTGATCTTGAACACTTTATGGATCTTGAGGCTGCCCAGAATGAGAATTCCTGCTGGACTGCATTATATTAAGTTTGCCACAATTGCTATTCTTTCTCCTCTCCCACTGTTCGCCGCTGGATCCCCTGCTTATTAAATGCTGCACAAAATAAATTAGAATAAAATATTTTCATTAAGCTATTTCAGGAAACAAATAATTACACTTAAAGACGAAATTGTAACCTTACAGTGCTTGACAAAACCTTAAATAACCTTTAGCAAGAATGGTACACAAGTTTCATTACAAAATTCGAAACCAAATGAAGTTTATTTGGTCTGGATACGGTAACAAGCTCAAAGATCAAACCATCTTCATAAAAAGATTTTTTAAGTTTTGCCAAGAGCCTGAGCAAACCTGAGCCACTTTATGGTCTTGTAGCAAAACCTGAAATGCTCAGAATTTTATGTAGTTTTGCTGCAAAATTAGGTGCAACTCAGTGGTTTCTAAGGCCTTGTCTACATGAGAATACTTGTCCCGCAATAAGTTATTGCGGGACAAGTAAAGCGCTATAAGTATAGCGCTTTCCCGTGTACACACGTGCTCTTTGTTTCGCAAAGGAGCATTCACCCTTGGAATGCTCCTTTGCGAACAAAGAGCAGTGCATGGTGGGCACCTGTCCCACCATGCACTGCCCACAGCCAGCCCTCTAGCCCAGCTGCAGGGCTTCCGGTGGCAGGGGGGCTGCATTGCCAGCCCCCGCTGTCATCCGAAGCCCTGGACAGTGCTGGGGGGCTGGCTCCGATTCGAGCCGGCCCCCCAGCACAGCTCCCGGGCTCCGGGTCTCGGCAGGAGCCGCGGCGCTTTAAAC
>ML685792.1:10901363-10922142 GCA_007922175.1 Pelusios castaneus | reverse complement strand
TAGCATATAGATCTGATTTTTCTGCAGCATTATCTTTAAAGACCCCAGAATGTTTACCTCTTCAAGCCTGTCATCTAAAGGCACATTTTTCCTCCAGACACAAGGAAAAGGGTTGTCTTTTGTTCTTGAGAGTTCCAACTTCTTGTTCTCTGCTTCACAAAATATCAAACCAGATCTTTTCCTGGAAAAGTTACCCTGGCAATTAAATCTATCACCAAGTGCAATGTGCCCAAAACTTTTCTTATCCTAATCTTCCTAAGGCTGTCCCTAACTTGGGCTGCATCATCCCCTGGTTTAATTTCTGCAGTTTGTTCCAGATGAGTGATAGGCAAATGATGGTGATTTTTGAACTTTCCCTGTAGTGCTCTGGGCCGGATGGTAAAATCCATCATCTACAGCCCAAGTGAGCCCATCAGGAAACATAACAAAAAACTGGTAGCTGGCTCTGTGGCAGTCTGCCAGCAGGGTGCCTCCTGGTGATGGTACTGAGGAATACAGCTCAAGCAGTTCCCTCCACGTGGTCAGTGCTCTGCCTTTTAACGTGCCAGATTCTGCTTCTCGGGATCTCAGCCCTCTGGCCAAGCCCTCAGGTCTACCCCTTCCGGGGTATTGTCCGGCTTGCTTCACTACCAGCCACTAATTATAAAAATCAGTGGCCAGCAAGCCCAGGCCTCTCCTGGCACACTGGGGAAGTGGCAAGGGACCCGGGCCCACCCACTTCTCCAGGTCCCAGCCCAGGGACCCTGTGTGCCCCTCCTGAGGCCTCCGCCTTCCTCCCAGCCCCTCTACAACTGTCACTTCCTTAGGCCACTTTCCCCATAGCCCCCAATCCCAGGTTGCTCACTGTTTCAGAGTTCAGTCACTATCTGATCCTTGCTTTCTGCCATTGGACCACTGCTCCAGCCACTCCTGCAGTCTGTGCCCTTCTGCTCCTTCAGGAACCCCGGCTCCTGGTCAGCCCCCAGCGCAGTCCACACTTGGAACTCTCCAGGATGCTGGCTACTGCAGCTGGCCAGCTGGGAAAAGGACCTTCTCCCTTTAGCTCTCTAAGCAGACTGCCAGGTGATATGATCCCAGGGAGTAAACTGATGAGCCATTAAGGATACAATGGTTGTATTCTTTATGTCCTCAATGGCTCATCAGGATACTCCCTGGGACCATTCTACCTGGAAAATTCCTAAACATTAAGGAGACAATGGTTGTTCACACCCTCCCTTCTAAGACATTTGTCTAGATTGACACAAGTTAAAGTATGGATATAACATCAAATTCTTAACTTCTAATCAAAATAGAATTCCTAGACATAAACTATATAATCATTCCCAGCAAATGACTACCTTTCTATTGATACCTTTGGGGGGCATGCCAGGCTCCCCCTGTGCCCCCCCCCGGCAGGGAGGGCATTGGTGTAGTCCTGGAGTAGCCCTAAGTCGACTTAGGGCTACCCCAGGGCTACACTGGCTTAATTCGACTTTAGAAAGTCGAATTAAGCCTTAGGTCGAGTAGAAAGGTGGTTTAATAAAGTTGACTTAATTTTCATTAAATCAACTTTATTTTCCTTAAGTTGACTTAAGCAAAGTGTAGCGTAGACGCAGGGCAAATTAAGTCGACTTAAGCCAAGCTTAAGTTGACTTAATTTACCAGTGTAGACGCAGCCTAAAATACCATGGAGCAGATCCGTAATGGAATATGTCAGTTTACATCAGCTGAAGATTTGGTGATTTTATCTTATTGCAATCATGATTAACTATATGATTCTGTCATGGGAGTTATGGAAGTTACGGATTTCAGGACCTTTGGGATTTTTTCTGGCACAGGCTAGAGCAGTTGGCAGCTGCGAGGATACCAGAGCAGCAGCCTTTGGAACAGATGACTGGTGGCCACTCCCGGGGCCATTGAATAGTGATCAGTGGCCCGCTCCCACTGGACCACCAAAGAGCTGATTGGCACCTAGCTCCCCTAGATCTCTTGAATAGCTGATCAGCACCCAGCCCCTCAGGCTGCTGAAAAGCTGATTGGGGGCCAGCCCACTGGGACTACTGAAGCAGCTACAAGCCCTGATTGCTTTGTTTATCAACACCAACACCACTATCCACCCCCGCCGCCCGCACACTTAGGGTATTTTTAATAAAAGTCAGAGATAGATTGCAGGCTTCTGTGAATTTTTGTTTATTGCCTGGCCCTGTTCTTGACTTTTACTAAAAATACCCCTGATAGAATCTTAACCTTAATCATGGTCATGCTAAGGCTGAGTAAGCACATTCTGTGGCTGAGCTGGTCAATTTGCATGACAGTTTTGCAAACCTTATGTATGAAATTTATATATATATATATATATATATATATATATACACACACAAAGATACACTCTTGCTCTTCCAGAACAAGCTCTTATTTGTCATGTCCTTTTTTCCATTCAATACTGAATATATCACGTGCTGTTCTTCCTTGCATAAATCCCATCAAATGGAGTCCATGCTATTAACACTAAAACTATTTCAAAAAGTTTTCCTGCGATTGTGTACAAACACTGATTGCACAGAGGAAAGGAGGAATAGTCCTGTGAGTAAAGCAATGTGCTGGGATTCAGCATATTAATACTCCTTTCCTCCCACCTTTTGTCTCTCTTGTCTATTTATAGGGAGAGCTTTTTAGGTCAATGATGATTTCTTATTTGCAATCCCTAGAACCCTAGCACCCAGGCTTGGTTGGGGCCTCTGGGCTTTACTATTCTAGTATAATTAATAATATGGAGTCAAATTCCAAAGGGGTAGCCGTGTTAGTCTATTGTAGAAAGACAACAGAGTCTTGCTGTTAGTCTTTAAAAGTGCCGCAAGACTCTGTTGTAATAATATGGAGTTTCACTAAAAGTCTCCATTTGCATCACCTATTGTAGATATTCTATGATGACTTTTTTGTCTTTGTTTTTCAAATGTATTTTGCAGGGCTGTCAGATTTTCTAGGTAATAAGTGGCTCTCAACCTTTCCAGACTACTGTATCCCATTCAGGAGTCTGATTTGTCTTATGTCCCTCCGACTTTCATCTCACTTAAAAACTACCTGCTTACCAAATCAGACATAAAAATGAGGAAGTCAGCCATTTTTCAGTAATAGCGTGCTACAACATTTTTGTATTTTTACCATATAATTATAAAATAAACCAATGGGAATATAAATATTGTACTTACATTTCAGTATAGAATAGATAGCACAGTATAAACAATATGAACTTTTAATTTGTACTTACTTCTTTAGCACTTTTTATGTAGCCTGTTGTAAATCTAGGCAGATGTGTAGATAAGCTGATGTACCCCCTCACTGAGCAGCCTCTAAAAACCCAAGGAAGCTGCTATGTTGAAGAGTTGCCTTTAGAGACAGGAAAAACAGCTAGAGACATCTGTTTTCAGAAAAACAAACCACTAGGGGACTTGCAATAATATTTTATGCATATTGGCAGAGCCAATCCCAGATGCGAATATCCCAGATGCGAATATCCCAAGATATTCGTATCAAGCATTTTGGCATCCATTGTAGTTCTCCTAGACTTCAGTAACGGCAATTTCAGTAAAGGAAGTTTAGGAGTTTAACAGTTTTTTACTGTCTAAGTAATAAATCACATGCCAGGACAGAATGGAAACAGCTGTCTGTTTGTTGGCTCTATTTAAGCCATTATATCAGGCACATCTCTTTGCCTCCTTTCCAGTAGTGTATAACTTTTAGCAGGGTTTAACTGGAGAATGAACGAAAGAGAGAAACATAATCTTGACTAAACTTGTGCAAGCTATTGAGAGGAACCCATAGTTTCTTGACCCTGGAAACCCTTAATCATACAAATACTCTCAAAGACCTCAGTAGAGATTTTTTTTTACCTGAATAAGGATTATTCTCATGAATAAAGCATTATCGTGGAATCATAAAAGATTAAAGTTGGAAGGGACCTCAGGAGGTCCTCTAGTCCACCCCCCTGCTCAAAACAGGACCAACTCCAGCTAAACCATCCCAGCCAGGGCTTTGTCAAATCACACTTCTAAAAAATCACCATCTCCAAAGGTAACCTATTCCAATGCTTCACCACCCTCCTAGTGAAAAAGTTTTTCCTAATATCCAACCAAGACCTCCCACACTGCAACTTGAAACTATTGCTCCTTGTTCTGTCATCTACTACTACTACCGAGAACAGCCTAGCTCCATATTCCCTGGAACTTCTTTTCAGGTAGTTGAAGGTTGCTATCAAATCCCCTCCGTCATTCTTCTCTTCTGCAAACTAAAGAAGACTAGTTCCCTCAGCCTCTCCTCATAAATCATGTGCTCCAGCCCCCTAATCATTTTTGTTGCCCTCTACTGGACTCTTTCCAATTTGTCCACATCCTTTCAGTAGTGGGGAGCCCAAATCTGGACACAGTATTCCAGATGTGGCCTCACCAGTGCCGAATAGAAGGGAAATAGTCACTTTCCTTAATCTGCTGTCAATGCCCCTACTGATGCAGCCAAATATGTTGGCCACACTGTTGATTCATATCCAGCTTCTTGTCCACTGTACCCCCTAGGTCCTTTTCTACAGAACTGCCTACCAGTCGATCTCCAGTCTATAGCAGTGCACTTGTCCTTGCTGGTACCTCATCAGATTTCTTTTGGCCCAACCCCCAATTTGTCTAAATCACTTGGTATCCTATCCATGGTCTCCAATGTACCTACCAGGATCATACTCTATACCGGTGCTTCAGCAGCCATTTTGCTTTCCTTCTTGACTTTAACAGAAATTTAGGCTCACTAACTACTAATTAATGTAGCAAGAAAGGGAAAACACTGGTTTGCAAGGACAAACTAGAATTAAGTATAATTTTTAAAAAGTGACTAAAATGTACAAAAGCAAATAAATCTGTAGTGAAGGTTGAAAAGTATATCAATATTTCCTATTGCTCCTTAATAGGATTACTAATAAGTATTGTTGCTTCTCAGAATGTAAAAAGCAGCTGGATTAAAGAAAAGTGTTTCTAATTGAACTCCAAATGTCATGGAATTCTTAAATAGGAAATTGGAGATTAAAAAGATCTATATATTTGTCCTTGTGTCCCTCCCTCTGCTAGTGCTGGGGTGTTCCCTAGAGTATATTCTCCAGTATATTCTAGAGCCTGGTCCATGCTACCCATTTGAAGCATAGGATTACAAACATTCAGGGCTGAGGACTTCAGTACCAAACAGCTGGCAGCTGCCGATGGAGCGCCCACTTCTCAGATCCACAAAGTCCCTCCACCCTTCATCCCCTTCCATCTGTGGTCTGGTGCAGCATACCTGGCTTCAGCTGGGTTTGAATGCTAGCTAGCTTGTGAATGCCTCAGCAGCCTTTGCATTTACTCGGCAACCAGGAGGTGAAGGTTGTCATGGGTGTGCAAATGTGCACACAGGTTACGAGGGAGTTAGAAGATGGCTTGTGTATTTTATTTTGCATAGGGTCTCGCAAATCCTGTGCCACATGCCACTAGTGTGCACATTTTCATTTTAATGGAAGAAGCAAAACTATTAGACAGATTATTCTAAGAGGCACAAAGGGTGCGTCTACACTTACAAATTAAGTCGATTTAAGCATGCTTAAATCGACTTAATTTAATCTGCATCTACACTACATGTTCCTTAAGTCGACTTAAGGAAAATTAAAGTCGACTTTATAAAACATAGTATAAAGTCGACTTTACTGGTCAAGTCGACTTTATTAAGTCGACTTAGCCGGTGTGGATGCGGATTAGCCCTAAGTCGACTTTAAATTGACTTAAAGGGCTCCAGGGCTCCCCCACTGCCCTCCCTGCCAGGGTGGCTGGCACAGGCAGAGCCTGGAGTGCCCCCCCCCCACAGGGCAGGACAGAGCCCTGCCCACCCTGCTCCTATGCCCTGCCAGTGTCCCTGTTTTGCTCAGCCCCCATTTTACCCAGGTACAATGGGGCAAATGCTGAGTCCCCCTGCCACCGTGGACCAGTCCCACGTCCACCTAGCCCCTAGAAGTTGACTTAGGTGTTCAGTGTGGATGCTCTAGGTCGATTTGGCAAGGTCCTCTTTAAGTTGACTTAATTTTTGAGCGTGGAAATGCTACGTCGACTTAGCAAAGTCGACTTATTTGGCCAAGTGTAGACATAGCCAAAGAGACTGTGACAAGACTTTTTTATTTTCTTTGCTGTCCTGTAACCTAAACAAAAGACACAACTATTTTTTAAATTTTTTGTTTTTAAAGAGTAGAACATTTTTGTAAGACATTTATAATATATTAAACTACAGGAAGGAGACATTTCTAATGGAAAACATGACAGGCTTTCAACTCTAGCTGCAGTCACAAAACCCAATGTATCATAGTGGATTTTTCCATTTGGACAGATCCTGAAAGACATTTATCTGAGGTTGTTCAGAATCAAATGCACACTTGTAGTGATTAATGCTTGTATTCTGGATGGATGAAAACTGAAACAGATGTTATCCAGCCACAATGCCATTCTGATAACCCCAAGATAAAGACTGAAATCTGCAGCAGATTAGTGGCTGAAATAAAAGATGGATAAATAGAGTGGGGACACGGATTGACATACTCTTACAGGTTTTATTTCAGTGGATAACACCACACAGGAACTCTCAGTGCTAATCTGGCAGAGGAAAGATGAAATGGCAACAATACCAAACCCTGCAACATCCTGTCTTTTGGACAGCTGCAGTTCATTGCCATAAGTCTTTTCACAGTCACTTTATAGACTGTATACAGTGTAGTTAAAATTGAATGATCTGGGTTTTTAAAAAAATTAAAGTGACAACAGTACAATTATATGTGCTTTTTTGTACACTTCTTTTAAATTAGCTAGAGGGTATATTAACATTTTACCATTATAAATATACTTAGAGTTAAAATGCACTGCAATCTGCAGGGATACAGATATGAAAAAATATTTTGTCACCGTTCAGTGACTTACACCAACTGAAACCCCTTTGTACATCTTTTAGGTGATTGGGCTAGATTTTGCATCTCCTTCCTCATGGAGGTGGAGGTCCTCAGAGGAAACAAGACTGGTACACTTCCAATACGGACTCCAGATAGGCAGTGCAATGTGGAACAAAACTTTGCAGGATTTCCTACCATGCTGTCATGATGGGGAGGCTGGGCCGGAACAAGTGGATCTACTGCAACCTGGCTCCTGCCCCTTTTTGACCACTATTTTATCCTGTTTCTTTACACTATTAAGCAATATTTAAAGATCAGTGCATGGCCAAAAAAGAGCTCTTCTGACCACTGCTGCCCTCTTAGGCCTGATACTGCAGTGACTGCCAGGAAGGCAATCTGCTGAATCATGGCAGAACGCCACTGTTGCATAGGCAGGTTTCATGGCAGGAATAGAGCTTTCTCTGTTAACTTGCCCCTCATTCCTTGTCTTAAATGTTCCTCTCTTTGTTGAAAACTGATAGGTGTTCTGGGTTTATTCTTTTGTGGTTCATTTTAAAAATTAGATATAGTTGAAACACAGGAACAATCATTCTTTAAAATTGTGTTGGAATTTTCCTCCTCTAATTGTTTTGGTCGAAATTTTAAATCATCAACAAAAAATGTTCATTGAAATGTTTTCAAATTTGAAATATTTATGATTTTTAATCCTGTTTTCATTATGCTGTTGACCAGTGCCCCAAGTGTGTCTGCAGAAAGGTGAGGGTATAGGCTTATTCACTGAATTATCCTTGATCCATTATTGCTATAAACCACTTTGGCACTAGATGTCCTATACACAAATAGAAAGGCCTGAAGATAAAGGCCCAGATGCATAGCTAGTGGAAATTAGCATCATTCCTCTGAAGTCCAGGGTCTAACACCAATCTCTTTATTGCCATTCCTCTGAGGTCCAGGGCAGAATATTCCATCTCATACAGGGGCTAAAACCAGATGTTTCAGAAGAAGGTGTAAGAACCCTGGAGAAGGCAGATGTGGGATAATTCACCTCCCACACTGGATTTCAACCTGGTCCCCAATAGCTAGAGATTTGCTTATGCCTTGCAACATGCTGAATTTTTATCTTCCTTAATTATGATCAATCTAAATATTCTTGGCATGCATATAAACGTCCAGTAGTAACACGGAGGGCCAGATTCTGTTTTCTGTTACCCAGAGGTATATCCCAAGTATCTCAATTGCCACCGAATCAGAATCAGTCCCACTTTCTTCATGAAACTAGCCAGTGATAATCCTCCAAAGACAGGAGAAATTATCATTAAAAAAAATCAAAATAAATAATAAAAACTACGTCTTGGGGGCTGGGCACACGCACGCACATGCAAACCTTCTCTGTCTCTCTAAACTATTGCCCCTTCAGGTTTCAGGTTGCAAGCTTCTTTGGGCAGGAACCATGGATAAATCCTGGCCCCACTAAATTTAACAACAAAATTCCCTCTGACTTCATTTTACCCTGTCTTTTTCTGTGTGTTTATACTCTTCTGCCTATTGACAATGGACAATAAATAACAATAGCACAGCAGTCAAAGACTAAGAGCTATCCACTGTTTGTGCACCAGTTTAACCAAATCAGCATGAACAATCTTAAATCAATAACGTGATTGGGGCATTTATAGAATTCACCAGAAGCTCCTTTCCTCCATGCAAAAGAATATGGTTCAATAGCTACATTTTCAAATGAAATATTCCAGGTCCCTTTCACATTCCCAGGCATGGGTCTGCAGATCAGGTGCTTTTCACAATGAGACAATTGGCTGGAGAGCTCCAGAGTATAACACTTACTTTGCAGGTACCAAATAAGGAGCTAGAAGGAAAATAATATCAAATAAGTTACATTAACGATAGGAAATTTCGAAAGACAGATGGCCCTTTCTGCAATCTCCCAAATTCCATTTTGATTTCTTATGCAGTGCATAAAATAACTTAACCGAGGAACAAAGCTAGTTTGAAGGACCAAGCGACTCATTTCCTGAAGGAGAATCTCCAAATCTTCAATCAGCGGGTAGCTGCTAGACTCTTCTGCTCACTCCTGCTCATTAATTTCCTGCCTATTTTTATAGAGATTATAATTAGATTTCAGTTTCTGAAACAAACATTTCATTACTCTTAAATTTCATCCATATCTTTGCCCTGCAGTGACACCTGCTGGGAGAAAATGGACCAAAACAAACACTCTTTCCCGACTTGTTAATAGCTGTGTTGAAACAGATGAATAACAAATCACAGCTTCAAAGAGAAACTGCAGAACTCGAACTTAAATGCAAATTTGACTCAGTTGTCTTGGGGTTAAACAGGGACTATGGATTTTTCTCTCATTACAACAAGTGATTTGACCTCCCCCTCCTCTATGTGCTGTTCCCCAGTGTTTTGAATCCTAACACCTATTTTGATTTGCTGTTACAGCCTGACCTGATCCTATGTCATACACTCCCCTGCATTTAATTTCCTCCCACTCTGTAACTTTCCCATCTTCAAAGCGTCAGACGAAGTGGGATTTTCTCCCATGAAAGCTCATGCGATAAATAAATCTGTTAGTCTTTAAAAGTGCCACAGGACTCTGTTGTCACTCTTTCCCTAGCTGCTATTTTGAAAAAGTGGTAAAGTTGTATATTTGGGAGAAGCTGTTCCCCCGAGGTTCTGAGCCTGTGTAAAATCTCACCAAAATTAATAAGAGTTGCCGCTCACAGTGTTTATTTCTTAAAGAACCAGTAAACATTCACATTATCATCATATGTTCTGCTCACTTGCAGATTGATTATAATTAACAACTGGAAAAAATGTAGAAATATCAAAGAGCTCATCTCCATTAATGAAAACAACAGAGATGATGGTGACATGTAATCAATCATACTTCCTGCTCCTAAGAAGAGTGGCCGGATGCCTGCCTTAGAACTGCCTATTGCACAGCCCAAACATACACTCTAAGGTTGCTAGGTGTAAGGATCTGGTCTGAAAACACCAGAAACAACCAACTTTGCTACATTTAAAGTCCTTTTATCTGTGTCCAGCCCTCCAAGATTGTAGTCCATCAGCTGTGAGTTTGGCACTGTTTGGAAATTTCTATTTGCCTGCTCTGAAATTTAATACTGTCAAAAGCTTTCTAAATTTCAAACCAGGAGTCTAATTCATCTCTGCCCTTTGCCTTGAGTCGTCATTTATACCAATGCAAAATGAATGCAGAGTTGGTATAAAAATGCAACTTTGCTGGCATGTTAGAGTTATACATGCACTTCACCCTCATTTTGTACTGGTATAAATGACTATGCTAGGAGCAAGGCCTAGGGCTTGGCTATATAAGAGAAATTTGCATTGGTGTAACAGTGATATAGTTACACCAATCTAGACTGCTAACGTAGAGGGACTGCACCAATGCATAACAGGACTGCTCTGCCTTCCTCCATTGAGTTACTGAATTAAGTCACCCCAAAGTAAACCCCTCAGAGACACTAGTACAGCACATCTACAGTAGGGATTTTGCACTGATGTAACTTACACCAATGCAAAGTTTCCTACTGTGGACAAGGTGGGAAATGACATGACAATTAGAAGATGAATACAGCAGTGCTTTGCTCAAAGGAAAGATCTAACTTGTATTAAGTGTCTGGACTTTGAAGATTTATTGGTGATAAATGGAGTGTGCGCTACAGAAATGAGAGTTACAGAGTCTGATCGGCTACGTCTACACTTATAAAGTTAGGTCGACTTTAGCTAAGTCGACTTAACTAAGACGACTTTAAGTCGACTTAGTGCGCCTACACCTAAATTTAAAGTCGACTTTGGGGGGAACTTACAAAGTCGACCTAGAGTGTCCACACTAGACGCCTAGGTCAACTTCTAGGGGTTAGGGGGACCTAGGGCAGGTCCACAGGGGCAGGGGGGGGCACCCATTGCCCAGTGCCAGGGGGCTCAGCCCTTGCCCCATTGTACCTGAGTACAATGGGGCAAAGGGAGACAGGGACCCTGGCAGGACATAGGGGCAGGGAGGGCAGTGATGGAGTCCTGGAGTAGCCCTAAGTCGACTTAGGGCTACTCCAGGTCTACACTGGCTTAAGTTGACTTGAAAAAGTTGACTTACGCTTTAGGTCGAATTAAAATGAGGTTTAATAACGTTGACTTAATTTTCATTAAGTTGACTTTATTTTCCTTAATAAATCTGTTAGTCTTTAAAAGTGCCACAAGACTCTGTTGTCTTTCTACAATAGACTAACACGGCTACCCCTTTGGAATAATATTACTCAGTGTGATTTATGGCCATCTACGACCAAAGGAGAAAGCTGTCATTCACAACACCTTATCTGGATTGGTGTATTAATGGTACTTGTTTCTTTGACAAAAAACAAATGTATCATGTATCAAGAAACACGTGAATCATGATCAGGCTTTGGGTTTTTTTTTAAAATGGAGATGAAACTATCTGGAGAAACACTTCTGCTATCGGCTCCTATTCATTTCCTGCCAGTAGCAGCCAACTGGCAGTACTTTTTGTCCCCATGAGGTAGCCCTATTAAGTACATGTGCTGCATTTACAAAGTGCCAGCTGAGCTGCTGGAAACTTGAAAAGAAAAGATAGCTCTTTCCCTCTATGTTTGCTTTTATGTATCTCGACAGCTGAGAAACACTGATCTCCACCGTGCTCCTTTACCAGTCAGATACAGCTCTCTGTATCAGATCTCAAAGTAGAAAGAGAGACTGTCACAAAAGTGACTTACTCTAATCAGTATTAATTAGTATACGTGGGGCTTCTGAATGGGGTGGGGGCTCTTGCTGAATAGGTAGAGTCCTTTTACACCAGTGCAGGAGTCAGCTCTGGCTTTTGAATCGTACAACAGGATGAAAGATTTACTCTTAAAATTTCAGTCCTGCCCTTTCTAACCAGGGGATTACCTGTCTTGACATAAGCCTGAACCCCAGTTATGTATTCTGGGCCCAATCCTGAAGTCTACAGTTAAACAAGGAGTCCTGTGGTACTTTTAAAGACTAACATGAGTTAGTCTTTAAAAGTCGCATGAGTTTTCATGGGAGAAAATCCCACTTCATCAAACACTTTGGGTGCATCTACACTGGCAGCTTAGGTCGACTTAAGGAAGCTTAAGTCGACCTAAACTACTCCACGTCCACACTGGGCTTTTATTAAGTCGACTTAACAATTTGGGACTATAACAATATTTAAAAGGGAACTGGATAAGTTCATGGTGGCTAAGTCCATAAATGGCTATTAGCCAGAAAGGGGTTAAGAATGGTGTCCCTAGCCTCTGTTTATCAGAGGATGGAGATGGATGGCAGGAGAGTGATCACTTGATCATTGCCTGTTAGGTTCACTCCCTCTGGGGCACCTGGCACTGGCCACTGTCGGTAGACAGATACTGGGCTGGATGGACCTCTGGTCTGACCCAGTACGGCCTTTCTTATGTTCTTACGACTTAACACCACCTACTTTTAGGTCAATCTTATTAAGTTGACTTAAGCCATGTGGATGCCCTAGGTTGACTTAGGGCTGGGGAAACCAGCTCGGGGAGAAGGGAGCCTTTCTCCCCAGGGGACAAGGGGCTCTCCCCCACCCCGGGGACAAGGGAGCCACGACCAGCTTCCCCCCTGGTCCCCCTTGTCCCGGGAGCCCCGGTACCCCTTGTCCCCTTAAGAATCTCGTGTAGATGCTCTAAGTCGACTTTACAATAAGTCGACCTAAATATCTCGTGTAGACGCGCTAAGTCGACTTAAAGTCAACTTTGTTAAGTTGACTTAATTTACCAAGTGTAGACATAGCCTTTGAAGTTAAAGTACAGTTAAAGTTATTGGTAATTTTTCCTGGTTAAGAATTTAAGGACTGGGGCCTCTGAGTACGTGGAATCTAAATATTTTAATATCCAACCATTATTTGCCCTCTGTCTTGTGGTGTTGAAAAGGATATTTAAAATTACATTGGTTTCCAACAAACAGCCCCTTTTGGCAGGATAACAGTGTGTATAGACGACAGTACTGTGGTACATAGAGCTAAGAGTATTTAGGGGGAAAGCAGCTTGTGTGTAATCTGCAAGCATTGATAAATTTTATCTTTTTCCTGTTATACTATAGCCATGAAAGTTTATGGGGAAATGGCCATGTGATTATTATTAACCATTTATATTAGAGCAGCACCCAAAGGCCCCAGTCATGATTGGGACCCCACTGGGCTGGATGCTGTACATAGGATACAATGTAAAAAATAATGTAAGCCCTAGAGTTGACTGATTTGATCTGCATTGTGAGGAATGTCCTCAGGGGCATCTTATGTAGTCTTTTTAATTTCCTTCACTCAGTCCTCCAGAGCACTCTCGCCCTGACTGCAGTGCTCCAGACTAGAGGTACCCGTAGCACACCCTGTCATCTGAACTTTCAACACTTTAGATACTAAATTATGCCTGCCTCTGTGTGGGTGAGCTAGATGGAGCATAAGGTGCAGGGAGCCTCTTTCCACTCTCCAGCACACATGCACAGGAAATGAGTCACAATTTGCTCACAGAAGCTGGGAAGTACAAGCAGAGGTTCCAGAAAATGCTTGCAGCATTCGTTGACTCAGCGGGTGTGTGTCAGTGGGACAAGAGCTGTTACAACAGAACGCCACTGGTCACCACCTACAACCCCCAAGCCAGACCTCTTCAACACATCATCAAAGATCTACAGCCTATTTTACAAGATGATCCCTCACTCTCTCAAGCCTTAGGAGACAGACCTCTCCTTGCTTTCAGACAGCTCCCTAATCTTAAAAGGATACTTACCAGCAACTACAGATCATACAACAGAAACACTAAAGCAGAAACATATCCCTGCAACAGACCACGCTGCCAACTTTGCCCTCATATCTACACTGATGACACCATCACAGGGCCTAATCAAGCCACCTACTCCATCAAAGGCTCGTTCACCTGCTCATCCACCAATGTGATTTATGCCATCATGTGCCGGAAATGCCCCTCTGCCTTATATATTGGACAGACAGGACAGTCTCTGCGCCAAAGAATAAATGGACACAAATCTGACATCAAGAATTGCAACACTACAAAACCAATAGGGGAACACTTCAATCTCCCTGCTCACTCCCTTGACGACTTGTTAATAGCTGTGTTGAAACAGATGAATAACAAATCACAGCTTCAAAGAGAGTCTGCAGAACTCGAACTTATATGCAAATTTGACTCAGTTGTCTTGGGGTTAAACAGGGACTATGGATTTTTCTCTCATTACAACAAGTGATTTGACCTCCCCCTCCTCTATGTGCTGTTCCCCAGTGTTTGAATCCTAACACCTATTTTGATTTGCTGTTACAGCCTGACCTGATCCTATGATATACACTCCCCTGCATTTAATTTCCTCCCATTCTGTAAGTTTCCCATCTTCAAAGCGTCTGATGAAGTGGGATTTTCTCCCACGAAAGCTCATGCGATAAATAAATCTGTTAGTCTTTAAAAGTGCCACAGGACTCTGTTGTCTTTCTACAATAGACTAACACGGCTACCTGTTTGGAATTATCCAGATTTGGTCACACTTTATGCACAAGCAATAATGACTACACCAAGCATAAAGCGGTGAAGAATCAGGACCACAGGCTCGGTTATTACCACACGTGGCATGCAATACAACTCACTGTAAGCAGCAGCCAAAATATAGACAAAACTTCACATGAAGCACCAACCCTAACAGCAAGAAGGAACTCGGAGAGGGAACTTGAACATGGGTCTCCTAACCCAGGCAAGTACCCTGACCACACGGCTAGTGGCCATTCTAGGGTCTCACTTTTTTTTCCCATGTAAACTTCAAAATGTTTTAGTTTCATCCCATTGTGAAACAGGAAAAACATCTGAAATCGCAAAAACTTTTGTGCGGCGAGAAAATCATTACCTACCCACCACTCTATATAATAGAGGGCGTGAGAAGAATGGCTGCTACAATAAACTGAGTCCTTAAGGAGAATGGTCTATCTAACATAGGGAGCCAAGTCTCCGATCTCAGGGATTGTAGAGGGATAGAGATTATGAACTGTAACATAACAGGCAGTCATCAAGTCATAGGGCCAGATTCCCACCCCCCTGCCCACATTTACCCCTCATACTGTCCAGACTCTGATTGAAGTCAGTGGGAGTTTTCCCACATAAGGCAAACAGGATTAGGCCCTGTGCCTTGCAAAACACTGAAGTAGTGGAAGACTAATAAAAACATTCTAATGTTGGTGGGTCTTGTGAAGCTGCAAAGGTTTAATCCTCTTGTTAGGACAAGTCACTAAAACAATCAAGTCCACTATACTCAGCTCCTGTGAAGAGACATGGTTTAGTGTGGGGCACAGGTTACTTGCTGGTGGTTTTCTCTGTACCTTAAAGTCTTTAAACCACGATTTGGAGACTTCAGTGACTCAATCATAGGTTAGGTGTCGATTGCAGGAGTGGGCAGGAGTCAGATTAGATGATCATATCAGTCCCTTCTGACCTTAAAATCTATGGGTGCGTCTACACTTGTAAATTAAGTCGATTTAAGATTGCTTAAATCGACTTAATTTACTCTGCATCTACACTACACTTTCCTTAAGCAGACTTAAGCAAGCTGCTTAAGTCACCTTAAGGAAAATAAAGTCGACTTAATGAAAATTAAGTCGACTTTATTAAACCTCCTTTTAATTCGACTTTAGGCTTAATTCAACTTTCTAAAGTAAACTTAAGCCAGTGTAGACCTGGGGTAGCCCTAAGTCGACTTAGAGCTCTCCAGGATGCCCCCACTGCCAGGGGGGGTTCAGGGGGAGCCTGACATGACCCCCCACAGGGTAGGGCAGAGTCCTGCCCACCCTGCCCCTATGCCCTGCCAGGGTCCCTGTCCCCCTTTGCCCCATTGTACCCAGGTACAGTGGGGCAAAGGCTGAGCCCCCTGGCACTGGGCAAGGGGTACCCCTGTGGACCTGCCCAGGGTCCCCGTAGACCCTAGAAGTCAACCTAGGCATCCAGTGTGGACGCTCTAGGTTGACTTTGTAAGGTCCCCCCTAAATCGACTTAAAATTTCGGTGTAGACATGCTAAGTTGACCTAAATTTACAAGTGTAGAAATAGCCTATGATTCTATGGTTCAGAGATGTGGAAATCCTACAGAAACTCTGCAACAGGGGTAAGTGGCCCTTCACCACTAATGATGGTTAAGAACTCTCAAAACATTAAAATCCTACATTTTTCTTTCAGCATTAATCTCTGCTGTGTGTCCAGGAAAGAAGGCTAAGTGGAGATTTAACATCCAAAATTAATACCAGCAGCTACTGTAGGGTTTGGAGAGATGGCTGAGGAGAGACATGAAAGCGAGATATTAATTAGATATATACTGTATTTATGACATCATTCAATCTTTGGAAATCTCTAAAAAAAGCAGTGTTATTATATAGGTGGTGACGGGAGGAGAGTGTATGACTAAAATAATTCAATCTTATTTCAACCACATTGGTGGTCTGATTCTTCTCTCACATACACCAAAGAAAAGCCTTGATTCAGGAAAGCAGTTGCTTAGCTTTAAGTACATATTTAAATCCCACTGACGTCAATGTAACAAAGTTAAGCACATGCCTCAATGCCCCATTAAATCTGGGCCTAAATCAAGAGTAATTCTATTGAAGCCAATGGAGTTATGTTAGCATAAAGTCAGTGTAGGAGGAAAATCAGACCCTAGATGTTGAAAAACTGATTACGGCTTTGAAAACATTACAGCTCTCCTGAGCTGTAAGGATAAGTGGCCTTACTTTTTTCAAAACATATTACACCCCACTCTCATATAATGAATACAAAAAGAATTTATTCATGGCCACATGTTGCTCTGGATTCCTGTGTTTAACTAACAAGGAGTCCTGTGGCACTTTTAAAGACTAACAAATTTATTTATTATTTTATTATTTATTGTTAGAGCTTAAAAGTCCCACAGGAATCCTTGTTTGTTTTGCTTAACTAGACTAACACGGCTATACCAATGGGAGTTCTGCTCCACAGTGTAGGCATAAATCCAGACAAAAGTTTAACAGCAAAATAAATTTTGCATGACAGTATTAACAACACGCAACAAAAGATGGTTAAGTGATTGAAACAGCCACACACAACTCTTGCTGATTGATAGGCGTTAATCAGCTGACCTGAGATGCACTGATTCCTTGAGGAAGCATCTATTCCAAGACATCCAAGCAGGTAATGGTCCATGCACAGATCATAAAGACCATAAGCCAGTATAGGCTTAATTCCCATTGAAATCAAAGAGGTCATAGTACTGCTGCTCAGCACCTTCCTGAATTAGGCTGTAGCACTGCTCTTCCCTATGAAAAAGAAGGTGGCATTTTCTGGCACTTACAAGGTATTGGCTTGACATCCCAAAAAACTGTGCTATGGTTCAAAAAAAAAATTACAATCCTGTATCATTCAAAAACATATTTCATTGCTAATATTTTCTACCAAATAGCACAGCAATTCATATCAAGGTCCCAGGCATGTACAAACATTTGTCTGTATAAATGATAAAGCAAGAACTTAATTCAATTTTTTTTTTTTTAAGATTTCAAAATGAGTTTCCAATGGAATGCTTAAGCTACTGGGATTTTTTACTGAACATTGGAACCAGGTCTTGGTCCATGATTGGGACTCCAAGGTCCTACTGCGATGCACATAAATATTGGTAACATCCAAGCCCTTCACACAGAAATGAAAAGTTCTCTCCCCAGGTCTGCTCACTGCTGTGTATTATAGAGTGTATGTAAGCATTGTGAATGTAAGCACGCACGAGTGAGGAGAACGAATGTGATTATAAAGACAATAAGTGTACCAAATAAGGGAATGGACAAGTGAGGGAAAGATGTATGTACATCTCTGAGAAGAATATATGTGTATGAATGCAGTAACTGCAGATGTATGTGACAGTCTGAGAAGTACATGCAAGCGCCTGTAACTGAATGTTATAGATAAAACAATGAAAAAAATCTTACAGTAAATTAGTCTGCATGTAATTAGTTGACGAGCTATATAATTAACTCTGCCCGAAACGCCAGGTAGGAAAGATGCAGTGCAGTTATAGAAGACCTCGTTTTAGTTTTTGGCTCCACCATGGACTTCCGGTGTGACTTGGGGAAAATCAGTTTCTCTCTCTCTGCCTCAGTTCCCCTCTGTAAAATGGCAATGACAAATCTCCCACTCCTGCTGCCGGATCTATTTTGATTGTCAGCTCTTTGAGGCAGAGATTATCTGTTGTACGACATTATTGTTGCAAATGTAAAAAGGACCTTTTCACACAGCAGTTGATGTTTATTGTTCAAGTTCTAGTTAGTGCCTTAACGAGTTGTGCAGCCATTCAGCATTATCTACAGCCTAGGGTACAAGCTGTGGTTTTGAACTGTTCAGGATGGCTTGCTTGAGACAGATACTCAAATATCTGCTGTGATCTTCCTTTGTCCTTTCCACAAACCTGACGCCTACCTTCTAAAATTAGAACTAGTCTGCTAAAGTGCAGCCAAATGTCAGACTCAGACTCCCAGTGAGATCAGCCACTCTGGGAGAGGAGGCTTCATTTCATGCAAAGCGTGCAGAGCCTACAGTAGGCAGCTCTAACAGAGGGATGGGGAGTAGGGGACGCAAGAAGATTGCATTGTCAGTGACATGCCGACCTTTCTTCCAAGTCTTTTGAGGGCTGCTGCTTGGTGTGCAGAGCTGGAAGGAGCAGTTTGTGTCTTCTGCACAAGAGGGGGTGGCGGTTATTGCTTAAAGATGTTGTAGATTCCTGAATGCAGAAAGCAAAGTGTAAACAGTTGAGGTCATGTAGGAACACCACAGAGAAGGACTGGCAAAACAAAGGAGGAAGGCTTCACAGTAATGCACTGGAAATGAACAAGACAAACAAACAGGAACATTACAGGCCTTCCAGGATCAACGTTGGGTATTTCTGGTAAGCAGGATGACTCCTAAAAACATTAGTGCAAATCTTGGCTTAAAGGAAGGCATGCATCTACTAGCCTTCTTGGGGCAAAAAGTCCCAGTCTTATTAATTTTTCCTCACACAGAAGCTTTTCCATACTCTTGGGGGTTTTTTTTTGCCCTTTCTATAATTTTAAATACTAAGGGGGGAAAAAAATCTCTACTTGAAAGTATGTACTATTGTAGCACTTCTTTATCCAATAATGAACACACTGTTGCTGTTAACTTGTTAGATTGTAAGCTCTGTAGGGGCCAAACTTTATTTTCTTACTTGTCTACAAATGAACAAATTTTCACCACTCTAATAGTAATAAAATATTACCCAGCAACAAAGATGCACCACCTAGGCAGTCCTGTTCCCAGCTACATCTCAGCTTTCTGCTTACGCCTGCACTTCCTTTCTGAACTCTCACCAATCAGAGGATACATAGTTTAATCCCTGGAGCACAAACTACACTGTAGCTAGTCTTTACTAGGGCCCCTTGTACATTTGTCTTCTGTAACTTGCCTCCAATCATGATCCTCTGTGCTCCCCCGCCATGCCATCTTAAGACTCCTTGCTAGCACACTGCTCTATATAATACTTAGATATTCTCTCCTGTCCTTCACTGTATCTAAAATTACATTTAAATAGCAGATACATCAGTTGAGGGGATCAGGGTCCACTTTGAAAGCTTGAAGACATTGCTCTCCTGGATTCACAACTACTTTCAATTTAGTTTACAGCTAAATGCATTGCTAGCAAGCCATAGATAGATCATTCGCATTTACTCCTTGGCAGAACATCATATGCTGATGTAGAAAACTTCTGGTTTTGCAGTCTTCTGTAGAAACAGCTGTGTGCTAAGACTTACGTACAAATGGGTGTGGAGGACACACTTGTGCCAAAGATCCTGGAGCCACCATACTGAATGTATCTGGCACCTCTGATACTGGACATAGGATGATTGTCATGTGTGAAGCCCTCCGTGATGCTCCCAGGTGGGGAAAATCCAGGGTTGTAAATAAGGAGGACATCGCTACTGCTTGACAGCCTCACTACAAAGTCACTAAATAGGCCTTCCAACTCAGGACAGCCCAGTGGCCACAGAGTCAGTACCAAGTCAATAAATAGCTCTTGTAGCTCACGGCAGCATGGCCTAGTGGCTACAGCGTCAATATAGAGTCTATCAATAGCCCTTGCAGGACAGGGCAGCATGGCCTAGCAGCCACAGAGTCAATATGAGGGTAACTGCCCCAGAGCTGGGTTACCCCGGGTAGGGGGGCTCAGGCCCTCCCGCTCCACTGAGCCCCAGCCCAGGGCCCTATTGGTGCCGGGGGTACAGCACCAAGTCAGTGGGGATCCAGACCACAACACACTGGCTTGTAATGCAGACCACACCCAGTTCCCCCATCCAGGTCCCCTGGGCTACTTCCTACCCGGCTCATGGATGCAATCCATCCATGGAGCTCCTGGTTGTTCCTTTCCAGGGCCAACTCCAGTAGCTCCTCCTTGGGGTGCTGGGGTTCCCTGGTAGCTGCACATCTGCCACTTGGTAATGGCTGCTCCCCTTCAAGATCTCATGGCTTGCTAGCAGGGGCTGATGCAGCTCCTGTTCTAGAGCCTCCAGCAGGCATCCTTTCTCCACACTGTCCAGCCCAGACTGAGCTGAGCTGCTCCCATTTATACTAGGGCAGCAGTTCGAGCATGCCTACCGTGTTTCCCCGAAAATAAGACAGGGTCTTATATTAATTTTTCCTCAAGAAGACACCCTAGGGCTTATTTTCAGGGGATGTCTTATTTTTTTTAAGTACGGTACAACAATCTACATTTATTCAAATATAGGCTATTTACACACTACAGACTTGTCCCGCAATAA